>CM021769.1:28561872-28688524 GCA_011076525.1 Nettapus auritus
GGGCTCTGGAAAGGTAAGAAAATAAACTCTCAAGACAGAGAAATGCAAAGAGTGGAAAAAGTACTGTATTTTCCTCAACCAATTACTATTTTCATCAGACGTTCTTTTATGTTGTATGGCATGATTGCTAACTTTATGATTTTCCTCCAACTCCTGAAGACTCACTTCATCGCAAAAATTAAAACAGTCTTGGTGCAACGGTGGTGACTTCCATACTTTAGTTGTTAGCTTCATGCAAGCTGCTGAGAAAGAATCGCCCATACATTTTTTTTTTTTTTCCTTTTCCTCAGCTAGCTATCCTAAAGAGAAGAGCTGCAAGATTCACAAAGCTCTCCTCTAGATCCAAGGTAGGTTATTTCACTTGTACTCCGTCACATATATGTATTTCAAATCTCTATGTCACGTATTTAAACTGGTGCAGCTGTACTGTAAAAATTTGCTATAATAAGCAGGGAAGGGAATCCAAGTCTAATCGTGATAAAACTATTTCAAGGCCATCCTACAATCACATTGTTCAGTTACAGTCTTAGTCAGTTGTATAGATATTTTTTTTTTTGCTCATTCTCTACTCCAGTAAAGCAGTTGGATCCACTTCCTGCCATGATCCTGGCACTTTGAACTATAGTTTGGGCTTAAAATGCTAACGTAGCGTAAAAGCACAGAATACACTAAAGGTTCACATCCCAGTGGCATTCCAAATCACTTACGTGTTACAATGTTCCGATCACTTATTGCCCCAACAGGTAGTGGCACATCCCCTGATGATCTTTTGTTCCTACTTGTAGAGTTTACTGATAAACCATCATCATTACTGTTTCCCATTTCTGCAATTAAGTTTTTTGAGCTGCAATCCTCACTACCTGAAAGAAAACAAAACAAAAACAAACCACAAGGCAGTAAATATCTTTACAAAACTTCTGGATTCCCCATGTGAAAAAATATAGCTATTTACAGATAGCCTGCAGAGATCCACAGTCTGTTTTTTTGACTTGTTCTTCTACAGAGATTTCATTGCATGTTTCCTGGTTTTACCACTTTTAACTTTTGTCAGACCATTTATATTAGATTAAGAAATTGCCACATTACTTCAGGTATTCAGTGACTCAACTCACAGTTTGAATGAATCTTTAAATGAATTTACCTTGATATTCTCTGTACAGTTTTTTTTTTTTTTTTTTTTTTTTTTTAAAAAAAAGAACTGAATGAACTTGCAGGCACACTCTGTATGTGCATTGTTATTATGTAAAACTAGCTGCTTTACTCAACCTGGCATAGCAACTTTATCTCTTAGCCTCAGTGTATAAAAGAAAAATAAAAAATAAAAAAATGCTGGTATTCACATACTGTTCCCACAAGGCAGATATGGTATAGCTACAGAAAACTTTAGGTTGACATAATGCAGCCCAAAGTGAGGAGAGAGTTGATTCAGCTCTTTCAGTAACAACACACAGAAAAATTGCTATCTTAGTTGAAGCTGTGATATTGTTACATGAGCAATACGCATTGCAAGCACGCTTAGGAAAGGTGACTGTGAGCATCAAGATTCCTAGTCCTGGAGCACGGGTTTGGACAGAATCCCAACAGAACAGTTGTTTCTCAGTAAAATCAAAACCGATACACATGCAGGTTCACATGAAAGCAAAGAAAATACTATGAGCCAAACTCACTCACTCACAAACTCATTCAAAGCTCTTTCAGAACTATACACAGTTTAAAGCAGAGTAAAATGCAAGTTTGTCTCTCCCATTTTAGTTTGGTCCTGAAACTTAAGGGCTAACTCATTTAAGTCTGATGTTTGGTATTAAGGTAGATCTCATCTGCAAGTAATTTTGGAAATTAGTGACACATGAAATGTCATTTTAATAAGCACAGAAGTTGCTATACCTACTTCAAAAAATCCTCAGAGCATCACTTTGGGAGTCATTTTTGCTCCAAGTTGTTTGTTTTGTTTTGAAGTATATTTTAATCTTTCTAACTATGTTAAACCTGTACTTGATTTTACCAGGACCCTTTACAAACAGAAAAGCAAAAATGGATTAAAATGCTCATTTATGTCCTTAGATATCCTTAAATGCACTGCTTGAATTATGGTGACTAAATAGGAGTTTATATTTTTGAATGATTTTTATAAAAAATAATTTCAGCAGGTTTGTTTTATATACTTAGCTGATGCTGTTTGACCTTTCTAAAGAAAAAAGAGGACAGCAAAAGTTATGTACAAAAGAAAAATACATAACTGAATAACAGAATAATACTTACAGGCAATTGTACACCTGACCTGGAAAACAAGAAGAAATAATAGAAATTAAAACTTTAAAACTACTGGAGGCTCAAATAAAATAAGGACTGTCTAAGTAACAGGTAGTACAAACAAACAAACAAACAAACAAAAAAACAGAACAGTTAAAATATATTGTTTCACTACACACTTCTCAACCTGCAAAAGAAATAACTAAAAATCTATTACCAAAAACAACACCAAAAACATTCTGATCAATTAGAGAGAAAAAGTAAATGCGCTGGTAAAACGTTAATTTCCATATTTTTTTCCTCTATCCAGACAAAGCTTATTTTGTCAAAAACCTGTTTTAGCACATGATAGTTATTTTGCACATAGAAATTTAAAAACAAACCCTAGATCTTAATTAAGAGACTTAAGTTACCCTCAATACCAACCCACAAAAAGATGAGACTGATAGGGTTTTTATTCATAGGGATTTTTCTTTCATCCTATGGCTGCATAAACTTTATCATTACTTCTCACAAAAGAGCATTTTGCATTTTCTGAAACAACTCAGTGAAGTCAAAATTCAAAACGTTTAGTGTATATTCTGAAAACTAGTGTATCAATGTGTACATACACACAAAATATCAGCAGTTGCCTATTAACTGCAGCCTGAAACTAGCCTGCTAGAAACACTGACGGGCACACAAGAATTTTGCTTTTTTAGTCTTTCAACTTCATGCTTTTACTCCCAAGTAAGCTATTTCCCTTCCTATTAGTCCCCACACAAACTGCCCTATAAATTGTTTTCTTCATCTCCCGCCAGGTGGCAGCACAAAATGCTCCTAAAGGAGCGCCCTGAAAGCACCAGACAGGGGTCTGATGGCACTTGAGAGAAAAATAGTGATTTCCTGGAACTCACAGCCAGTGGACACCAACCGACTGCGGCAGTCACTTTTGTCAGGCAACAAACAAAAGAATGCTTCAGCAGTCGTTGCGGGAATTAAATACAACCATTCACCTTGCAAAGATGCACATGAGAAGGCAAAGGCAAGCAGGGAGAGGTACGCGTCCCAAGAACATGTGGGGCCCCAGCACGGTGCTGGGGAGCAGCAGATCACGGTTCTCTTGTTCCCTTGCAGGCACGGGAGGTTTATGGCCACACACCTCTGGGTCTTCCAGCATTATGGTGTGGGCAATCGGAGAGTGTCTCCATCCCCGACTGCTCAGGTGGTGCCTGCTGAAGGGCTGGACCCCCCAATGCACTGCTCCTAGAAAATCCAGTTTAGCTTTATGCTGGATGGTACCTTACCCACCCAAAGCACTAAGCCTGCTGATAGCAAAGGTTGACACATTTATCTGAAGCACTTCAAGTTTTGTCTCATTTTCCTTTTCCACTGTGTTTTCTTAGACGAGGTTGCTACCACCCAACAACGTGATGAGTGAGCAATGGCCCAGAGCAACCTGCTCCTGGTGACCCTGCTTCGGGCGGAGAGGTAGATTTGATCATCTCCAGGCTCCATTCTGCCCTTGCCCATTCCAGTTCTGAGCTTCCACAAGCTAACTAGAAACAAGCGGCTAAATCGTGACAACACAACGTAGAGCTTGAATCCCAAGTCTCTCGCCCCTCAGCTCTGCTGTTGCCACAACCAGCTCCAGCAGCAACAGGATCACAGGCCCTGGCAGACTCACTCTCAAAAAGTTAGAGGATACCATTAAGTCTTCTTCTTCGTATAACTGGCTACAAAAAGCACTCTGCAAAGATGAGGCAGACGAGCTGACTTGAAGAAACACAGCAGAAGGAAACCCTTCAGCTTTACAATAGTGAGAAATGCAGCAGAAGAGGCCCCCAGCCTGCAATGGTGTCAGTGCTGCAGCAAAATGTTTGGCCGCGCCTCCTAAGCAAAAAAGCGCTTGTAAGAGGCAAAGAACCATCTCCTGATCTTCTCCAGTGCAGTCCTACAGACAACTCAGGGCACAAAGGTCAATACTCGGGTTCACATCTCCTACATACAAATGTAACACTAATAGTCAACCTTTCTGAATATTTGAGAGCCCAGCCAAATTGCTAGGCCTTTAGGAAGTGAAGAAACGTGTTCATTTGCACTTAGGTCAAGAGTCCTTCTGTATTCTTTCACAAAGAAGTGGCCAAGGAAGACGTGACTACAAAGGAAAAAGCCACTCAAAGGCAGGAAAACAGCTCTGTGCAGCGTTCCAAGTACAAGCACTGAGCTACCTTGAAACAGCTGCCTAATGATGAGCAAGAGGTGAGATTCCCTGAAATGCAGGGCAATCTAGAAGGAAAGCGTGAAAGATCCTCTGCTTAATAAGAAAAGGAAATTGCAAAAAGAAGAACAAAGAAAAATGAAACAGAAGAACTGTGTATGTCACAGTGATTTCTACAGCCCCACAGGCAAAACAGCAACAGCCTGACATCACTCACAACTTGTCTTGAAGTTATTGTCTCTTCTGTAAAACTACCTGAAGATGCCAGTGTTCTTGAATTTTTAAGTTTCTCAGTTCCTTCTCCCTAAAGTTCGAGTTCAGGCGTAGGGCATCCTTCCTGAGCAACAGGAACAACAGACATCAGATGACTGAGAAATAGCTATACCACTAGCAACCCCCCCACACCCCTGCTTCCCACCTCCCCATTTCTCCCCTGCCTGCCCAAACAATACGCACATTGATTCCTGGTTTACCCCCAGCTACGACCATCTGATCGGACAGCAACTTACTACCAAGCTGCCACAAAAACAGTTGTACAGTCATGCATTGGTTTTGTTAATGATGCTCAAGCAACAAAAGCAAAGTTGTGCTAAAACTTCTGTCTTATGATGAACGAACCTCTTCCTGGCATTTTATTTGCTTTTGTTCATTACAGATTGCTGAAATCTTGCAATACCCCTCTGACTTTCCAGAAACCTACATGCTAACCAAACTGAACAAAGCACACCCTGCCAGCAGCAGACAGCCCTCCTTCTGAAACCCAAAACCACGCAAAACAAATGATCCCATTCCCGAGCGTCAGCCTGCCTGACTCAGTCATTCCGTGCTGTATTTTTCAACAAGCCATCAACTTAACTGTTCTCCAGCCTCCTGTTATTACTTAATGAAATTCTATTTATACAAAACATTTGTTTATTATTTCAGAGGATATTCATGCTGAACACATGATTCTCCTTGGGTTCACACCTGACATGCCCAGAGCTATGCAAATTCCACTTTTCAATTACATTAACCCATATTACTCATGTACGGAGCTGTTCCCACCCCCTCCTCTCCCCCAGACTGCGGGAATGAGCAGGGGAGAACATCTCTCCCCAAGAAAAGCTAGGAAATATTCAACAGATCAAGCAAACAGAAAGACAGCAAAATGTGAAACAGTGAACATTTCAACTGAACAACAGTAGAAGTGTGTATACACAAACTCATCGCTGTCATCAGCTACGGCAAATGAATCTTTTCACGCGTCACACAGAAACACGTAGAGTCTGACCAGAGGGTGTGCTTTGCAGGGGAGCTGAAGAATTCATCTGCACTCACACGAGGTCTGTCCTGCACTCCTCATTTGTTTTGTGGGGTGTAAGAACTGCAGGACTCAGCTCCATCCTCCTCAGGAAGACAATAGGTCACATCACTAAGGAATCATTATTATTTTCATAGGTAATTTTACCAATGAAGAAAGTAAGATGGGCTGAGGGGAAAACATTTTCAAAAATTCTACATGACTGAGTAGCCAAAGAAGCACTGATGTTTGCAAAGACTCAAAGCTTTTCAAGAGGAGGATCTGAAATGTGTCTGCCATACATGAGCACCAGAGTAGCCACGGGAGCTGGGCAGCAGCAGGAAGGCGCTGGCGCCTCTCCTGCTGGCAGCAAGACTTTGGATCTACTCTACAACGTCTCTCTACAACTACCTGAAAGGAAGGTGTGGGGATCTGGGGGTCAGCCTCTTCTCACAGACAACTAGCAATAGGACAAGAGAGAATGGCCTCTAGTTGCACCAGGGTAGGTTTAGGTTGGAAATGAGGAGACATTTCTTCTCAGAAAGAGCAGTCAGGCATGGAAATGGGTTGCCCAGGAAGGTGGTGGAGTCACCATCCCTGGGGGTGTTTAAGGAAAGGTTGGACATGGTGCTTAGGGTCATGGCTTAGTGAGTGACATTGGAGGCAAGGGGATGGCTGGACCAGATGATCTTCGAAGCCTTTTCCTGATTATAGGATTCCAAAATTCCAACTACGCTGTGCTGCCAAACTGCACCCTCCAGCAAAGTTTGGGTTCCTGCACAGAGTGGAAACCCTCATTGACAGCAACCCACCGGCCTGGGGTGCTCCAGTTTCCAAAACAAACAACGTGGTCTGGTTCATGTAAATAGAGGGTTAGGAAGTTGGCTCTAGAGTCAAAGCGTGAGCAAACCAAAACGTCCTAACCAAGAAAACACCTTAGCCACAAATCTTTCCTGAGAAGACACTTGAGGCTGCTGCTTGCTATTTCATGTGTGCTCACCAGTGCATGCCTTGTGACTCAGATGCAAGAAGCCAGGAAGCTGCTCACACCCCTCTCACAGCTAACGATCTTTCACACCTGTATCTTCTTATCTCTTCTCCACCCACCCATCCTCTCAGGTTTGGAAGAGCTCTACACAAATACCACTCAGCTGTCATTACTGTCGTCTCCAAATTCCTTCTCAAAGCCCCTTCACAACAGCAATAGGAATCAGACCATTGGCTAATTAAGCTCAATGCCCACAAGCTTGCTTCCTTTTTCCCCCTGCTCTGTGCACCTACCATTAGCTGTCCCACACCCATGACTATGGGCTTTTAGGGCAAGCCAACACACTGAAATCATCACAGTGGTTTTAAGACTCCGGGCTTTGCTGAAGTTAGCAGCCATCACTGCCCAGCTGACAAATAATAACTAGCAAAGCCACAATGACTCCATCACTTGTAGTCTTCTCTGACACCTCAGATATTTCATACTTGGCACAGGTTTATTCAGAAAGCATTCCAACAGAAAGGTTTTGCTCTAAGTCACACAAAATAAGTGAAAACTAAAGCCAGGAATGCCACCATGAAGCCCTGCAACGCTGACAGCGAGATTGCAGAGGCATTCCATCCACAGACTGACAAAGCCCTCCAATACTTGCTCATTTTCTAAGACTTGTAAGGCATTGACTGCTGGTCCAGCTGGGGACATGTTCCCACTGCATTGGGAGTACAGAGTCTAGACCAGCAGGATTGCGTTCCTGCAGGAAATATCAGTCTCAAAGGCTGGCTGGGGTTTGGACAGATGCAACATTCTTGTCTCTTTCAACCCATCTCAGGGCTGTTTCACCTTACTCATTTCCATGTTATTTCCAAATCAACGGACTTTGTAGGCTTACAGCACAGGACAATCAAAATTAGATTACATGAACTGGGACTTAAAACTACGTCATTCACACTCATTGGGTGTGAATGAGCCTATATGAGCCTACTTCAAGTACCATGCCTTACTTTGGCAATGTCTGGCTTTGGGGGCAGAAAAAAAGATCATAACAGAAAATGAACTAAAACATACTGCCAGAGTATCTTGCCTTATTTTCTAATTTCTTCCTGAAATGTAAGTGTTTAATTCCAAAATGCTTCTATGCATTTAAGCAAAGTCTATGCACACAAATCATTATACTGTTACACCGTTGTAGAATGCATAGAAATTCACAAAACCTAAAAGCAATTAAAGATATGCCAAGCCAAGCAAAGTGTTTCCCCTCATGCTTACAGTATTCAAAGAAAAAGGCAATGCAGCTTAAGCCAGTGTATGTAGACTGGCTCCAAGCTATACTAACAGTCCAGAGCTCTCAGCAATTTCAGTGGCATTGGTAAATTCTCAGCATACCTGCATCAAGTCCTTATTACTTGGATGGGAAAATAGGAGGCAGTCGGAGGCTAAGGCAGAAGCTAACCTTTAATTAAGTTATAAAGTTTCATTTAACATTATTTTCTGGATTTGGTGCAAGTTTATTGGTGGTGGTGGTAGTAGTGGTTTGGGGGTGTTTTAATTTGTGTTGTTTTCTTTTCAATGTATTTTTATTCTGCTACATCATTCTAACTGTAACCCACAATAGGTTTTTCGATATAAAGTAGCTCTAGATGAACTCAATACATGACATACTCTCTTTCAAAGTAAAACTGAAGATACACTGCAGCGAGTGTCAGCTCTAAATGTTTTCCCTCTGGTATCTTAGGCAGGCACTCATAGCACATCCACAAAACACCATTTCAAAGAGTGGTTTAAGAGGGTTTATCCTGGGGGGAAAGCTCAAGTTTTAGAAGCAGAACTCAAGTTTTTGTAAGGTATTTGGAGTCTTCTCTTCATTTAACCGTAAATGAGCAGCAATGCTAACGAGACTGCATGGGGCTAGCTGGAGGTCCAAAATCCAGAAGAAATAAAAATGAGCTGATGTTTGCCATTAATTGGGTAGGGCTGGGCCCCCTTCTGACACCATGCTGTTTTAGGAAGCTATGCAAAACCCTAAAGCAGTTAATAGCCATTCACAACTGTGCATAGGCTATTTTGAGCTGTTATGCAGTTATGTGGAAGAAGGAAGACTATTTCCACTTTACAAATATTTGTATTTGACCCCTGACATTTCTAAATTCTATCTTCCCCGAAGCAAGCTTTTCTCCAAAGAGGGACCAAATATAATTTTTTCCACTGACTGTTATGAAAAAAATTGAGATTCTGTTTTGTGCAGCACCTCCAGTGAACTAAAAATGTTGTTGAAAACAAAGCCTTGTAGAAAAGCCAAGATGAGACACCAAGTGAAAATTCACAGTGAAATATACTGGAGAAAATCTTTCCTTCCCCTCCTGTTTTTTCTCTGTATTTGACCTGTACCTGCTTCTCAGATGGCTAACCAAGGAGTGAGGAATTTTCTGGGCAACTTATCCAAAATAAAGAGAAAGATATCTAGAACGGAACTCATCTGAAGTGCAACTTTTAGACCTGCTTCTCCTTCCTCAGTCCTACCCTTCTAGAAAAGGTTTCTGAGGGAAGTTTTCCAGTGGTTTGGTACCAGGCAATGACTCATCTACCTGTGCACATACAGAACAAACAACAGAAAGACCTCAGGCCAAGAAGCACAGATTTAGGTAGTAAATTGGCTGATAGTAGGCCCAGACACCAAACATGACTGCATTACAAGTGATAGCTCACCACTGACCTTAGGAAGCACCATTAGACCTTGTTCCAATGGCTTCCAGATGAGAAATCGGTTTAAAACTTTTCTATGCAACCCAACAGCTTCTCTATGTTTTTTTCCCCCAAACCTGCAGGTCCTGAAGAACTCCGGCCACGGGTGCTGCAAGCCACCACAGTTTGGCAGCACCGCTGTAAGCATCTTGCATTCATCCAGCTGACAAAGCAACAACAAAACTTCATCCTGGAGAAGGGCTGCACAGTTTAATGAGTTTACATTTTCCGTATAACCCAATCAGCCCTACAGCCAGTGATGGTCCTGCTGAAGGAGTTTACGAACACAACAGTGTGCTTATTCAACAATGGCAGTTAGTAGTATTTAGGACAGCCACTTACTAAAAAACAAATTATTATCCTACTCAAGCTGCTTATCGCACCAACATCGGTGTAAAGTGCAGCTGAGCATGCAATGAGCAATGCCTGAATGGAAAAACTCCTCTTTTAATATAAATTTTCAGTTAACACAGCCATTTTCTTTCAAAATTAAGAGTTTACAGCATCAACCTTCATTTTATACAAACAAAGCACATTCCTGCATGTGGCCTAAGAGCACTGTTTTTTTTCCACTCTGAGTCATTGCTTAGGCACACCCTGGAAGGAGTAGGATACAATGAAAAAAGGAAAGAGAAAAAAAAAAAAATGAGAGAAAAGAGTCCTGTGGCAACGACACAATGCTAACTGTCCCCAAATCAGCAGGCTTGGCCACCCAGACAACATGGAAAATGCATACCAGAGCCAGCAGCTGCCCGGCCTTTGCTGTGCAGTCATGAAAAAGAGGGGCATTTCCTGACAGGGCCCTATTTCAGATCTGTTGAGTGTGATTGAGGCTCTGAGTTTCTCTCTTATCAAAAGTAGATTTCCTTTTCCCAAGTCGGACACTTTGGACTCTAAAGAGTCTTCGCTCAGGGAAGTGTTAAAGCTCACTTTTGAGCTGCATTTGGTTTGAGAGTTTTCAAAGTATTTCTAACTATAAAGGGATTTTAAAAAATATAAAGAAAACTCAGATACGACATGAAGAGAGAAAGATGATTTACAAACAAAGACCAAATTTTTAATCCATGACACCTTGCCCAGAGGCAGGAGAACCATGGCCCGTGAAAGCCTTCAGCTTACTTCCTCCCATGAGGAGCTCAAAATTCTGTCTTGCTAGACAGAAATCCTTCTTTTACAGCAGTCTTGATGCTGGTATATGAAAAGCTTGTTGCTTCCTGTGTTCTTATGTTTTTTTTCTATACGTGTGTTAGGACCATTCATCTATTTGCCCTTATCAGGCTCCTGAAAACTTCCTAATTTAAAAAGCAATGAGGTGTGCAGCTGGGATAAACCAGCCTGTGACCGCTGCCTGACACAAAGACCTTTCAGGCTAAACTTCGCCTCCTCCTTCATGCTCTGTTACTGTTTATTACAATTTATTTATGCTCTTTCAGTTCGTTAGCTTCTAACTCTACATAAAACGCTACAAAAGAAACCAAATCTGTATTGTGTTTCCCTTGCCCTTTAGCTGGGAAAACCTATCCAAAGGGAGGGAGGAAAGCAATCCTTCCCGGCCATCCCCAAAAAGAAGCTCTGGTTTGGTAATGCAGCCTTCAGACCACTAGAGGCCTCAATAAAACCAGCAAACTTCAGCTTGAGCCACTAACAACAGTGAAACATGCTTGTATTTCCCCCCAAAGTGACATATACCGGAAAATACATGGCTAAGGATGACCGTGCTGGAGTAGGCTGGGCGGATGTAAATGTAAACGCCAGCTGAGCCGCGGCTGTGGAAGCTGACGCCACCATGCCTGGCTGGCTAAGGCAGGCTCAGAGCATCTTCAAGCATCACAAACCTGTCACGAGGGAAGTAATTTTTATACAGTAAGTTATCGTCTAGACCTCATAGTTTCTTCACAGTGGTTATTTACTAATTGTCACATCTTCAGCTATGCAGTTTTGTATTGAACCCGCAATTTTTGATGAGCCCTAATAGCAAAGTAGCATCAGATCTTTTTCTTCAAAATAAATGCAAATTGCCTCGTAGCAAAAAGTGTGGAGCTAAATGTGTTCCAACTCTAAATTAAGTCTGAGCTTCAGCTGATCTACAAGGCTCAGATTATTACAAACGAACAATCTGATTAAATAAACAATGTTTTTCCATACGCCGTTTTCATGTGCAGCAGCATGGGGCCAGTGGGGGACACCCTTGAGGTTTGCCCACAACTGTCAGCCCATTTAATCCTTTAATGAATTTAAACTGGAGCAAGAGACAAATTGACTACAAACGTTCAAAACATGTAGTAGTACTCCTCAGAGGGAACAAAAGATCCATTGTACAGCTCCAGTAAGTTCATCTAGGGCTCTGGTAGATTCTCTCTTTTCCTCCCCTTTGAACAGAAGCTGAATAGAAACAGGAATGAGAATTGGCTCCGCCATCACCCCTTTGCCAGGCTCGCCTCTGTGAATATATTGAGGCTGGATGAGAAGTTATTCACTGACAACAACTTGGGCTCTCTCTCACTTACCAGTCAATAGACATGGCCATATATAAAAGGTCGTCTTCGTGGCCACCTGTGAGGACCAGCAATGGTGGAAGAAGGCTGTGTGATGCAGCATCACAGCCAGAGATCAATGAGACACTGCAGCCTAGCCAGCTGCAAAATTTTTGCCCTAGGAAAATAACATCCAGGGCTTCTTTCTCTTTCCAAAATACGTGAAGGAGTTTGGCTTAGCTCTGATACAAATCAAATACCTATTAGTTTGCTTCAAACTCTTGTACTTAAGAGGAAGATAAATTTGTGTTACTTATTATGAGTCTTGAGACAACCATGTTAATCCCCCAAACAAATCATATATTGTATCATTTTGCTTGGTCTTGCACATCACTTGAAAAAGAAACAGAGGGAACTTCTAAAGCAACAATTAAATTTGTTTACAACATTCTGCTCATTGCTTGTTTGGAGCAGCAGTACATCTATACAGCTTCCCATAGCCTTTGCTACTTCCATACAATCATGTGTTTTCTGTTACCTGTACCATCAACACAAAAACACCATCTTTCTCCTGCACTGTCCAAACAGACAAATTCAAAGTTCGCATTAAGAGTTCCTGAAAATAACTTTTAAAGAAAAGAATGCAAGTAAACAAAAGACAAACATTCCTTAAATTTACCTTTTTTTTTTTTTTTTTTTTTTTTTTCTCCCCCAAACTGTATTACCAATGAGTTAATATCCACCACCAGCAAGTTTAATGATGAAGCACAGCAATTTCAACAAGAAATTCACCTTCCACTTTATGGTGGCTTTCACAAATTTAAAAAACAACATAAGACTTTAAAAAGAAAATTTCTACACAAGATGTGTTTTTGACAGCAGACACACATTTTATACAGCCAGCCTTCGGTTTAACAGACCGCTTTGGCCAAAAAAAAAAAAAAAAAAAAAAAAAAAAGTAAAGCACTTTGAAGATTTATGAGATAATGGTGTGCTACTAAGAATAATTTCATCTCAATGACATTTGACAGTGTTACCCCTAACAAAACAAACAAACAAAAAAACAGAAAGGGGCAGCAACAAGTGCAGTACCATTCTCTGAGCATTCTGGCAGAATCAGACTTTGGATGGGTCTGTAGTGTAAATTCTTCTCCTGATTGTGACTGAAATAAAGTGAGATATTAAGGAGATCTAACACCAGTAAGGTGCCGTCAATAGCGCAGAAGAGATTTGTAAGGGGAAGGCTCCATCAGTGTCTCTATTCCTCTGATCTATCTATATTATTACCCTAGTTAGGCAAATTCCTTTTCAAAAAGCCTATTTTGGGACAGTTAGAAACCCAGCCACCAGACATGCTCCACGCATTTTAAACAAGTCTCTCTGTACTTATACACAAAATTGCTGAATGAACGAGGAGCAGCAGGTACTAGAATCAGTCGTGACAACTCAACCTCCAAGATGAGCTTAATTTTTGTTGCAACTTCAGCAACAGCAGAATAGTTCCTTCAACTAATCATTCTCTGACTAAAACTGAAACTCAGAACAGATCTGATTTTATTTCACAGGCAATGCCTTTGAAACATTAGATGCATTTTCTTTTGTTCCAATGTCCTTAACATACCTCAAACACAAAGTGAAAAATATCACAACTTCCTCTCCAGTAGCTTTCTAACCCTGAGACCTTCTAACCTTCTAAACTGCAGAAAAAAATTTCCTTCTCCATCACAAAATACCTTGGAAGCCTAGAAGGACAAGAGCTTTACAATTTTTATATATACAAATCTATATGGATTTATATAGGTTAAAGATAAAGCAATGCCTACAATAAGCAGTAGCAAAGCATTACCAACCAAAAGAATAACAAATGATAGTAAAACACTTCTATCCCAGAGGTATTTTTTTTCTGGCCTTACATTTAGCATTCAATTTGCTATACTTCACAATACCTGAAGTACAACATCTCTATCATTTTCGGGAAGGAAACAAGGATATATATACCCGGAACCAGACAGAGCACAATTACACTATTACTTATTTGCTTTAAAGAAAAAAAAAAGGGGGGGGGGCAAAACATAGGAAAGGCCATGAAAAATAAGTGTTGCATTAACACAGATATTGGTCACAAATCGGATTTTGATTGGTCTGTTAAAAATATTCTTCTACAGTTTCTCATCTATCTGTTTGCTGATGACAGTTTCCAAAGCTTTGAATAAAATTCCATGCAAATATCTCCAAAGGTTTGGAGCAGGAGCTACGGAGAGAGGTACAGGAGAAACTGTTTGGTTCACCACGATGTATTTCATCATGCACAAATGGGGAAAAGCTTTATCTTCCCAATCAAACACAGAAGCCACCTTAAATCAGCATTAAGATGGATTAAGTCCTGCACACCACCATTGTATTTTACATGCCCATTACAGACCTAAGTCATTTACTGTATTTTCTCAGGAAACTGCCACATTTCCAGCAGATTAGGGGGCATAACATACACACATGTAACTATCTAGCAACTGCTTTTCACTACCAATAAAGCCTTTAAAGCACCAATATAAAACAGGAGTCATGCAAAGCTTAATTGCTCTACACCACACTGACCTTCTTAGGCCAGTGACACATCCTTACAGTTTAGGGTATAAAGAACATGGGAGAAGTCAGAGTGTCAAGTCAGAAGTCAAAGCCTTGCATTAGATGAGATAAATAATTACATGACCTTTGTTACCCACTGCATGGCTGTTCACCTGCATGAAACGTGCACGCAGGGACAAAAATAAGACTGAAGTGCAAGCACCTGCATTCCAGCTGCTAAAACCTCCTTTGCTTGCACCTTTTAATTGACGGCGTTGTGCAGATTTCCACACTGCCTTCCCTTAACTGCTCTTAGTGGCCTCGTGCTCTCTCCCCACCTTCCAGTAAGGGTTAAACCCAGAGTGATTCACCAGCTGGATTCCTCTGTGCCACTCCTGCCTCTAACAGAAAGTCAGAATGTCACAGAGTTATATAATGCTGACAGAAATGTGACTACCTGCAAAACAGGTTTGAATAAAGAAGATAAAGCTTTTATGATTACATACCACACACACACACACAAAAAAAAAAAAGCGTGTCCTTCACAGGCTATTTCGGCCTCATAACTTCCAGGAGATGCAACTTTACTACTGTTTATAGCAATCACATCACAGCAGGTTAACTGGGGAAAACGAACTAACAACAACAACAAAAAAGGCTCTCTGACCCATCTGTGCTATTGGAAAGATCATCATCCATTACCCACATGGCAGAACCCCCACCCTGTGTTTCAGCATCAGCGAGGAGGCAACTTGCAGACAAAAACCGCTAAGAGTTTAAGCAGGATGAAAGACTCAGCTAGGACTGACACATATGAACCAGACCAAAGGCAAAGAATGTCAAGCCAAACTAAAAACTACTGTTCGTTGCACCTAGGCTGCCCAGTACAAAGCTAAAAGGCTTCCCATTTGTTCAAGAAACACATTACCTTGAATTCACCAGTGCAGACAAGATTTAAATTTAGAAAGATGCCTGATCCATCACCTGACTCAAGCTATGAAAAGGGAAATATACCCACAAACTTTTTTTTCCCCCCCTCTCAAGGGAAAAATGCCATGTATCGGGACACAAGCCTCTAGATGCCACAAGGCATGAAGGCAGATGTCTAGACAATCCCTAAGGGCTGAGCGTCTTTACAAAGACAATTTCTCTCTTTCTTCTTTGGTGATATATCCTGTTTGTATGACTCACAGCCTTTTAAGATCCACTGCTACAATGCTTTCTCCCCTGCACCGTTCAGCAACTTTTATGTCTATGCTGCTTCTAAGTGCATGTTGTGAAGGGTGCGTTCACAGCCTGCCTTAAATCCTGCCTCTACAATTTAGAGCACAGTCCGTGAACTGTCTCTCAAAGACACTTAGCAAAGCACATTCTTTCCAAGTAAGCCAAACAAACAGAAAAGCCTTTCGATAACTGAGGGGTTTTCTTGTTTTAGAACAGAGGTAAGACCAGCAAGCCTGTGCTCCTGCATTGTTGCCCAGGGGAGTCAGGCATAGGTTGGTGAAAAAGTAAGCTCTAATCATATCATATATATGATATTGTCATATCAGACATTTCTCAAGATCCAGGTTAAACAAACAAAACCAAAAAACAACAATCAATACAAAAGCCAATGTCTTAGCAGGTACTGTCATAAAAATCAGGGATAGGTCTACATAAAACTGGTAAGATTAAACTATCCTATGAGAAGTAAGCAGGTAGCTTTTAATAGGTATCAAAGAAAAAAAAAAAAATAAAAAAATCAACCCTTCAGCCTACCTAGCCTTATTAACATTTACCAAGAAATGTATCAGCATTAAGCCAACTGATCCCAAACGTTGCAACAGCGAACACTTTTGTCCTAGGACTTCAATGCAAGTACTTCAGGCAACCAAGCATCCTTCTGGACTGCGGTAACACACCGCTTTGTCTTTTTAGTCACATGTTACTACTCCGGAGGCAGGAACCTGATGCAAGCAGAGACAAGGCAAGCACAGAAGAAAGCAGCAGAGGAGAATTAACTTGTTACTGACACAAGAAGATGTCACGATCTGTCATTATGCCTACGCCCTGCACTAAAATCACAAATGCCACAATAAAAGGCAGTAATTTAATGGAAAAGTCTCCAACAACATCTTCCACATTTTTGTTACAACACTGACCATTGAGTAGGACTCAGGAAATTTCTCAAAAACTGAAGTTTGGTTATACGTCTTACCAGAACCTAACTTTTGTATTCAGATTAAATAAAATGAACTGCCCTTGTGCTCTTGTTAACTCCCAATCACAGCATTTATGTTGCAGATTTCTGTAACTGTGTCATCTGAGTAACATCCTTCATATCCTACATTCAAGCTACCGAAGCTGGAGACTGTAGGTTGAAACAACTAAAGAAAAGGGTATTTTATTCTTTCCATTCTTTGCCCTGATTTAACTAGAACTTCTGCTCCGAGAGTATCACCAGTTTTCCTAATAAATGTATTTTCAGATTTAACGCATCATCAAATCTTAAAACAGTATTTTTTTAAGCTCTTAACACTGTTCCTTCATTTCCCTTTCCCATGTACTCACGGGATGTTCCCCACTTCATGCATCCATCTAAAGACTTAACATCTGTATTATGCAGCCTGAGCTTTCTTTCTCTAATTTAATTAATTTCACTGCTATGTCATCAGCAGAATGCATCCAAGCACATTTACAAGGACTATCAGAAAAGCTTGGTGTAAATGGTGGCTCAGTCACCCCAGAGACCCGGTGCCCACACGGCTACACAACCCAAACCAGAGCGAAACGTTATCTTCCAACTGATCTTCTGCAGAAACAAGCTTTCCAATAAAGCACCAGAGCTTCCTCCTTTATTTCAAACACTGAGCAGACACCCGAGAGCCAGAACTGCTTTGAATAAGGATGAATTTAAAATGACTAATCATTTCCTCTATTATTATAGAGTTTATGGTGCCTCTTATATCTTGTTTGTGTTTCCATGTGAGCTAGTTCCTTCTGCAGCACCACAGCTTTTGGTGCTAAGCCCTCTTTATAAAGCTATAAGCTTACAAGGGGAAAAAACAAAGAAAGAGGAAAAACCAAGCTCCCTTGTCTGAGGGAGTCCAGCTTGCTTGTCTGCTGAGCGGGATCCACACTGCTCGTGACAAGCCTGAAGACAATAAGGAACAACAATAAAGGAACAGGCCTAGCAGATGTTGATATTGCTGTTGCTGGATGGAGCCTCTTTTTCCCTTGCTGAATCATTTATTCATTAAAAAACGGTTCCAGGGAAGCCTAAACTATTCATGAATTTGGGCTGAACTTACAGAAGGGTTCACTCGAGGACAGACCCCTCCAACTTGCACTGAAAGCAGCGCAGGAGCTTCTGCGGTGAACTATTCCGAATGCAACAAAACATTTGGATGCTGGGCGCGGGGAATAAAAGCCCAGGCAACAAAGGGCTACATTCAGCCGAAACACGGTGCAAGTAGTTCCCAACAGTCAAGGGGTTACAGCACTCAGCTGGCATGCAGCAGATTCAGGGCGAAAGCTCCTCGCGAGCACAGAGCAGGGCCTCGGCTCTCCTCCAAAAGCCACTGGCCATCAGTATGGCTGGGCCCGTCCTCTGCCGCATGCCCTGAAACAGCACCAGGCTCAAAACATGGCCCTGGAGACCTGAGGCAGGAAACGGGCCTCAAGCAGAGGCACATGGGGATGCACCGCAGGGGAAAGGATGGGCTGCCTTCCTCTCCGCTGCTTTCCCCTGTGGCTCTTGGTTTTACAACGCAAACCACACAGGCAAGAAGCCCAAGCTGAGCCACTCACACATCAGGTCACGCCTAGCGGGCAGATCAACTCGAAACTAGCCAGATTAGGGCTTTCTGGGTTTTTGTCCTGCCAATGCTTGCCCAAATTGCCACAGTCTCCCCCCGCCTTCAAAAATTTAAGAACAAATCAAAGTTATTTTCCTGTATCTATGCCACCAAATGCAAAAAGAAAGATGTAGATGCATTTGTTTTCTTTAATGCTATCCAGAGCCATTTAGAAATAAATCTGGCCACAGCAGAACTGGGTGCACTTATAGGAGGTGAGCCTAGGACACATTCACATTTCATTAGCACCTAGACACCAACTGCCCTGGAGCAGAAAATACTGTAAAAACAATATATGGAAGTTAAAAAGAAGCACTAGGGAAAGGCATCTGTTTGCATGCAGGGGTGGGGAGGCAGCAAAGTACGAACGAAAGGCATAAATTGTTCCTTTTCCTTCTGTTTAGCTTTCTATGTAATTCCACTGAATAGCTGTAATTTGGGGAACAGCGTTAAGTTCCTCTACCAGAGGCCACTTGGTACATTCCCCTCATTCAAAAGAAGTCGGAGCACAATGGTAAGAATGTTATTCATTATTTCCTATTACTTAGGGTGGGACTAAATGCTACTCAACAAGCCCATGTATCAGATAGAGACATTTATAATACGTTCACTGAAATGAATATCCTGGGGAGGGAGTGGTATCAGCCACTGAATGCCTTTTTTGTTTATAAGCAAAAATAATAAAAGGTTAATTCCGAAAGCCATTTAATTAATCAAAATTATGTGCAGGACAATGGTCTGAAGTGACAGCAGCGAGATCACCATGCAATGCTCTGATTAACACCAGTAAAGGTGGGTTGATATACGTACAGGAAAGCAGAGTTGTGCAACCTGAGATATTTGGGGAATCTGTCCTCTAATACGTGCTCTAGTGGCAGCATTGCCAACCCTTGGAACTGGGCCTAAAGAGCTCCTTTTATTCTATTACCTTCAGAGAAGAGAAAATCCTACGTTAGATAATTTCTCACCTTACAAGTGGCCATTCATAAGCAAGACTATTCTTTCAGCATCCACACAGAGGCCATGAGACATGATACCCAGTTAAGTACAGCAGGGATGCTGTCAGTGATTACCCAAGAGACTGGATGTTTTTGGCTCCATGGCTTTGGCGACAAACTTGCAACCAGCTGAAACCACTGCCTGATTTACATAAGCTTGTCCGTCTCCCGCATCTTCATCATCTCTGCAAATTTACACCCTTGATGACAAAATACACAAGTAATGAAGCAAACATAAAGGGGCCAGCCACAAAGGTTACGCTGAGTTTGACATTTTGTCCACTCAAGGGCTTCTGTGAGCCGCTTCTCTTCTCCCGCCTGCCCTCTGACACCTGGCCAAGCCGGCGGGACCGTGGCCCCAGAGCACAGCAGGCACATCGGATTGGCAGCCGCCTCGCACAAGAGACTGGGCAGAAGCGGAGGAAAGCCTCCGCCCTGCGGCACGGCTTGTTCAATTGCCAGTCAGCGTCAAGACTTCTAAAAACAAGAGCAAGACAATGAAAGATCTCAGTGATATGATGGGAGCCAAAATGGTCCCTTTCCTCCCCCCCCCCCCCCCCTTTTTTTTTTGCACGCAAATGAATCAAAAGTTCCTGTCTGATAGTATCTTCCAGCGTACAACTCCCAGCCAGTGGCACATGCCAGGCTGGGGTGGAGAGCTGCAGACATCCACGGCTCTAGCTGGAAGGACAGACACGCGGCGCTTGTCAGCATCAGGATAGTAGTTCCCGATTTCCACTCTACTAATTGCTGGTGCACAAAGGGGGGGATAAAATCTGTTAAGTATTTATGAGAAAAGACTGTATGGTAATGAAAAATAATCAGTGATTGAGATTTTTTTGGGGGGAGGGTTGATTCTGGATGAATGTTCTGCCCAAGCAGTAAACTTCCAGTTTTTGCAGGCACTGGAATCTCTCGTTCCCCCTCAAGCAAAAAGATGTGCTTTAAAATAATAGGAGGAAAAAAAAAAAAAAAAAAAAAAAAAAAAAAGTCAACTTCAGGCATTTTTTCCCACTGCTTTCCCCACCACCACACTACTAAGAGCAAAGCTCTGAATATATAAATAGCCTGGCAAATGTGTAGTATAAACCACACCCCATCTCAGGGCCACTGTCTTAAAGGAAACTATAATATTAAAAATCCCCACAGATGTGGAGAATGCAGTATGGTCTGCACTTGATATACTTCTGTACCTCCTTTTGAAGGACAGTGAGTACCTCACACAAAAATGCCTTTTCCCCCTATTTTATTTTTATGAGCAGAGAATTTTCGGAAGCTCTCTCAGCCCCACTGTTTTCCGCTCCTCCCGAAGCCATGATGGTTTTTAATGAAGAACAGTGGCTAATCTTACACATGCTCCGGGGTTTGGGAGAATGAGGGCTCCTCCCTGCAAAAAACCAGCATACACATAGTTTCAGGATGTTAAGGCAGCAAGATGCAACAGAGCACATCTTTCTGCATTACCAAGGTCCCGTCTCGCTGCAGAAGGCTCCCTCCTAGTCAAGGGGCAGAAGGCTGCCCCAGCCTCCAGCCCGCTCAAGGTTCCCAGAGCAATTCTGCCAGCACAGGCTGCAGCCTCCCCTTGTGCAGGCTGACATTTGACACCCAGAAAGTAGCACATTTCCAACTGAAAAAGAAAGCAACTTTTCCAGGATATGCAAACCTCTTCTGTGGAGCTCGCTGTTGCTATAGTTATAGGAAGTTGCTGAGAAGTAAGATGTCAGGAAGCTGAGAAGAGGAACCAGACCTTTATAGGACTAACAAGAATCAGAAGCATTGCATTGCTAAAAAAGTAAAATAAATCCCTTAATGGCATGGTTAAACCTCACACTTCTGCTATAAAGAAAATACTGATGTTCAGAGGAGACGGGGAACTAGTATGGAATTCCTCTCACAGCTGAATTTCAAGCTCCTTTGTTCTGCCAGATCTGGACACACGTACCTCTCACCAGCTTTCCCCTCTTGCTGTACCAGTTTCAAGTGATGGGTGAATGTCACCCTCCATGCCTCTCATTAAAACAGTTTGCGTTTTGCTCTGCACTGAGTAACAGGAAAATAAAACAGGACTCCCCAAGAAGCCAAGACTTTGCTAGCTCTGCTGAAGCTGGAATCTACAACCTCAGCCTGTGCTGTTCTGCGTCTGCCAAAAGCCTTTGAAGTAAATTCTTTGAAGTTGGCCAGAATCAGCTCGGTATTGGAGCAAGCGACAAGCAGGCTGGCTGGGGGGCCGCCTGGGGGCTTCAGTCCCCACATGGTCGAGTGCAAGTCAAGCTTGGATTCAGTAGATAAATGTGCCTTCAGAAAAACCACCCATCTTTTTACAGGTAAAGGAGGCTTCAGTCCTTGCATACATTCACAAGATGTCCAGTGGGCTGAACTGCAAATTTCAACAAGTGTCAGGAGATCTGGATGCATGTGCTCAGTTCGGTTACTCCCACTGCTGCAAACAGCATCTCTTGAAAAACCCCATCTGTGATAGTGCTGGACTAGATGCCAAAACCATTCACCGTGCACATTTCGGCATCCCCCAGACTCCCTGCAATATTTCAGCTACAGAGGTAACACAGCTTTTGTTTTCTCAGAGACGAGAGAGAGAGGGAGTCATTTTAAAATGTCTTTTTCTGGAATCTATCTGCAAAGGCTAACCCTGATCCTCATTTTCACTTTGTAACCTGGTGGCAGGCAGCCTGTAGTTCTAAGGGTTACAACTTCATAGCAGAAGTAAGAGGTTTGGGTTAAAGTAACAGTCTGCATGAAAACAACCCCAACCCACTGCTCACCCAGCACATACCATCACACTAAGCAAGAAGCAAAGGAACATCAAAACACCACCAAAAAAAGCTGTAAGTGTAACACAACAGAAACATTTCAACCTCCTTGGGATGACGAGCAAGCAAGAGAGCAGAGGCAGTAAGAGTGGTGCTGGACGCACACGGAGTGACAGTGCTTTAGCGAAATGATGGGAATCAGTGCAGTTTCTGTTGCATTGAGTGAGCAATTGGGACCCGCACAGCAGGCAGCTGGCTTTTTGGCCAACAGGATTATGAATGCATTAGACATACTCTGATTCTGAAAAAAATAAAAACACAGTTAAAATTAATTCAGTTACATGCAGGAGATTCTGCACCAGGAACAAACTGCCTGAACTTTTGGGGCACTAGGTCTCATCATACCAAGTATTGCTTCTTTTTTTTTTTTTTTTTTTTTTCCCTCTCCTTTCCCAAAAGCTGTACATTCTTTAAGGCAAGTCATTTGCATCATAATTTAGAGCTTCTTCTAGAAGTGCTTTTCCTTCAGTCTCTGACCAGCTGTATATAACAACCAAGACGATAGATCAAGATTTTCTTGTTCTGCTCAGGTTTTAAAACCATTACTCATAGACTTTTTTACAAGTCAATATTTTTAATAATTATGGTAAGGAAAAGGAACCCGTCAACACTATTTCCTCTCTATTTGCTCTGCTAATTTTGTGGCTTTCCGCAACAGTCTAAATAAAATAATTTTCAAAATTGAAATCTAAAAAAGCTTCTTTTTTTTTTTTTGTTTTAATATAGTCTGCCATTTAACATATTAAGCTCCAGAGCATGCATACTGTTTAAAATGTAGCACCAGAGCGCTGACAATTCCCCGCAATAAAAACACTGATGAATTTTTGTATGGCTCTCTGACTGTAGAGCTCTCATAAGGCTGCCTCAAACACTGCCACAGGTTTCCTCCTGGTGATTTACATATATTTATGAAGTTTGTAAGATAAGTTGCCAGTGTTACTCTAGTCAGCCCATTTGTTTATTTATATATATATATGTATTTTTTAAGTTAAGACTTAGAATTTGAACTCATCTAATAGTTTGGTTGAATCTCTCCGAAGAATCATTCTCCTCATCTATTGCACACAGACGCGTGACTTGCAAGGAATTACATCCAGAAGTATTACAGTCCTATTGCAGGAAGAAGAGTTTACAAAAATAAGCACAGCAACATACGAGTTAAGCAAAAATATATTTAACCGGCCTGCTGACCACAGCCAGATACTGAAGCCAAGAAGATCTTCAAGCAAAGTAACGTCAGTTAACATCACATTCAAACCGCCTAGTACTATTTTAACAGCTTTCAGTTTCTACAGCGTTTAACCAGATAACGTACGGATCTTAGCACTGAGGTCTTTAACACAGCCCCCAGACACCAGACTTCATTTTCCTTAAGGACACCACAACGCACGAAAGAGAAGACTCTGAACTAGACCCTGAGCTAAGCCCTTTCAAGTTGCTTGCTCCCTGCTTGTGTATTTAGCATGTCATCAACACAATGAGCCAATAAATTGCTGCCCCTTCCTTCCATGCTTTGTTTTCCAAGGGTTCATTGTATTTTATTTCAGTTTATTTAAGCAAGTTTTCTGTCATTGCTGGTACAGAAACAGATGATTCTTATCTTTGCAAGTATAAAAAAGCCTCTGAAAATGTATCTATGTACATTCATTGCTCTGACCTTATAATTTAGCAACTTAAAACTTGTTTGTTCACTCTAATCGGCAACCACAAATCAAAAAGCTTTTAAACCTTAACAAGTTACGGAAATTAATGACATTGGGAGAAGTTATTTTCACTTTTTCATTTTCTCCTGACAGTTGCCGAGATCAGCAATATACTGAGGCAAAACATCAGCTGTAAAACTTCTGAGTGTGTGCTGTTTTCCTGAACATGCTACCACTGGGAAACAACTTTACACTGAAGAAAAAGCTTCATGTTCATGAAAGAGTTGAAGGCTAATCACTGTATGTTAGGCAGCCTTCCTGCAGCCCTGCAGGCACAGCAGCTCCCCAAGGCCTTTTCTGATCAGCTGCACAGGTTCTGATGTACACACAGAGGTCAAAAAGAACTGCTTCAACTGACTTTCTTTTATGCCGTCCGCTTTCTGAGTCACTCCAGACATTCAAAATAAGGGCATGTGACTTATTTTCCCAACCAACTGCTTCCAAGGATTATTTCTTTCATGGGTCATTAGACATGTTCCTGCCCTTCTTCATTGTTTTTGCTGCAGAGCGGGGATGGTAGTTTGGCACTTCCAAATTCATTTCAAATTTCAGAAGAAAAAAGACAGAAAAGGGGAAAAAAATGGGGGCTGGGGTGTACAAGTAGCTTTAGCACAAGGCTCACCAAAATACACTGGGGAACGCCAAGCTCTCTCTTTTTTCCCCAAACACGATAAGGCAACAGCAAGCCGAAGGAGGAGTTGGGGTTGATATCGAAAGAGCTGTGGCAGAGCTGGGAACTGTGTTTGCTTCCCTGGTTTTGGGTAAACATCCAAACATTTGTATGACTAACTGATCCTCATCATTAGATTTGTGTGTAAACTTCCCTATATCAAAACATTTAGTCTGCATACACTTAGAGACGTCTTTGCCGCTTTTATTTCCTCTCACAATCCAAACAGAAATGGGGCACAGATTGCTTTTATTCTTTTTTTTTTTTTTTTTTTTCCCCTAGCCGGAGTCTCTTAACTAAAATAAGGTGAATGTTATCCCAATTAGATGAAATATGCAATCAAATGTCCAGCTGCATGCAGAAAGGGTCCCTTACACTAAGAACAACTGAGTACAGTACTTCTCTGCAACAGCTCCGTCTGTAATGTTCTGGCTGGGCACTTCCAACAGTGGGAAGAGGTGGCAAGCAGCAATGGGAGAACATGTCTGCTTAGTTTTGTTCTTCCCACTCCAACCTGTGGTTATTATTTTGGGCCTTTTTAAAAGGAAAAAACAATCCCCATTTTGAGGTCAGCTCTGTGAGAACAGAGCAAGCACGAACAGGACACAGGCAGCTGCCGTTCTGCGTGGCCCTTGTTCAGAGGTACAGGCAAACACAAAAGAGAGGTGGAATGGACCAAGGTGGACTCAGCATTCACGGGGGGAAAGGAGCTGGCAACAGCAGCTTAAGACTGTCAAAACTGGAGAGAGTACTTCAGCTTGTTGCACAGCTTTTACCAACTGGTAAAACCACAGGCCTTAAACTCAGTCTCCTAACCAGAAATAATTCCTTGACAGCCAAACTACAAGAAAAGTCTAAAAATGGCCTTTTTTTGGTTAGAATGTGTAATAAACATCTGAGACAACAAGAATATTAAGCCTCAATAGAAACAAAATGTGTTTGGGGAAACAGATAAGAGCCTTTGGGTAAAATAAACAACGTAAGAAACAAAAATTAATTCCCTAATGTAAACTGGAGGAGGAAGAAAAAAGATTTTGCCAGTAGATTCCCATGTTCTGACCTCTGCGTGAACTCCAAGTAACCAGTTTGCAATTTTAAGCAGCAACAAGAATGGAAAGTACATTGGAAGATAATGAAGGAACCCAGTCCTTCTGACTTTCTGCTAAGCAGCTGAAGTAAAAGGTCAAAGAAAAATATACACTGCACAAAGTTGCAACACCAAGATCCCCCAAGATACGTCCTTGCAACTATTATATGTAAAGCAAAGCAAGTCACAGACATAAATTTACACCCAAAAAAAGCCTCAGAGCCCATGGCTTGTTTCCTACTGCAAAGTTTCTGCACAAAATCTGTACCTTGGGCTTTAGCTAAATCAACAGTTCAAGAAAAAGAGTCGATTTAAGAGTCAAGTACTAGAATATCTATCACATTCTCACATTAATGATTCCAGTCCTTAATTAATTTTAGCTTAATCACCTGTATACACCCCAAAAGAAAATGTATTGAAACCCAAATACACAAACTATTTTAGGGTACGTGAGTGTGTGGATTTTTTGAGAGCTGATGCAGAAGTAACAAAACCCAACTGTGATTCCCAGATAACTAAAAAATCTCAAATATAAGTTTAACTACTGCTGCTGCTGCAGAACGTAGCTGGCCCTAGCCCGCTCTGGCTTTGGCTGGAAGAGGTGAGCTGTGCCTCCTCTCCTCCAGCTGCCCTTCCTCCTGCCCCGTCACTCACCTGCACGGTGAGTTTGTTTGAGGAGCAAGACTGGAGGAAAACTCTGCCAGAATAATGTGAATAGCTTTCTGCCAGTTTAGCTATCTAATCTGGCCCAACACAGGGTCAGGCACAGGCCAGCGGAGGGTAAGGGAGCAGCACACGTCACTGGGCAGCAGCAGGGAAGTAGATGGTCATTAGATGGGCTCAGCTGTTTTGTAAAACCTCACCCTCCTGCAAACATAAAGGAAAAGACCACACCTGGTGCAGGTCACCTTCTGCCAGCAGCAGGAATTTCACAGAGGTGACAAATGAGGTGAAGGAAGCCAACAGGATCTTTCTGACTGCTGAAGACTACCACATTGCCTACAAAATGAAGGCGTGTTTTTTACCGATGGGAAATGTCAAAAACACCACTACTATGACCCACTCAATTCCCTACCTACCCGACTTACCTGTCTTTCTTTTGCCTATGTGACCCCACTGAAGGCCGCCAGAAGAGGGGCAAAAGCCTCTTGTCTGAAGCCACATAGATCAAGTCACTTCATTTAGTTCCCTGTGCCATAATTAACAGTGTACATCATTCCTGTTTTTGGAAGGATTATTTACAGAAGTGCTCGCTTTTCCAGCTATGCTACTGAAAACATCCTAGGTTATTGTTATCATTACTGCAATGCACAAGGTGCTTCTGGAAGGATTCTCCTCACAGAGCAGGAACAAACAATCCTTTGGCCAGCACCAACAGTGAAATGAATGAACCGGCTGGGAACCCCTTGATGAAATACGTTGTATTAGATAACCTGGCCTACTCCTTAGCAGAGCTTAGGAGAGTCTTTGTTCACAACAGAAATGGTACCATGTGTTCTTCAAGTAATTGCTGTAAATACTGCACAAATTAACTGCTATGAAGTATTTGTTTCTAAATAAACTGTCCTCACAGAATCACAGAATTTCTAGGTTGGAAGAGACCTCAAGATCATCGAGTCCAACCTCTGACCTAACACTAACAGTCCCCACTAAACCATATCCCTAAGCTCTACATCTAAACGTCTTTTAAAGACCTCCAGGGATGGTGACTCCACCACTTCCCTGGGCAGCCCGTTCCAATGTCTAACAACCCTTTCGGTAAAGAAGTTACCTCCTTCCACTGCACAATAATATTAGCAGAGGAGACAAGTAGAGCGGCTCGTAACAGCAGAACTTGAAGAAGGCAGGAGGAAACAGAGCAACCTTCATTTCGCCTCATCATGCAAATCACATCCGTACTTCAGTGACACCTAGAAACAGCACCCAGGGACACCTCTCTGCTGAGAACAGTGTTCCCATCTGGCCAGAAGGGCTGCTGCCCGCTGTCCTTCCAACCTACCCACAGTAACACAGTGGGCTTTGCAAAGGACCTCCCCTTTTCCAGAGAGGAAAATAATTATATTTCCCACAACACATTTTTGAAAGATGAATCTGCAGCAGTTACTGGACATAAATAATTCACAGTCCACCAGGGGCTCAGAAAGGAATCCTCCTTTTTTGGTGCACATGGAGGGTCCAAAATGCAACAATGACAGAGTGAGATCATTTACCCTTCCTTGCTTTAGAAGTCATTTCCCCACTGTTGATTCTTGCTCAGAAAGGAGACTCAGAAAAGTTGCAGGATTCAACAGACTGAGCTTAAGAATTAAAGAAAACCCAGCTTTGCAAAAAGAAAAAACTAAGACATATGCAGAAGTGCAAAACTAGCAGCAGCAGGGGAAAAAAAATCTCCTTTGGTATAGAAAAGGAATAGGCAAGTGAGATGTCAGAAGAGCCAAATGGTCAAGGCCTGCAATCCCACTTGCTGCCATCAATAACCAAGCAACGTAAGGGTGCACAACCAGACCTCCAGCCTTTCATTGGAAAGGCAGGAAAAGTCACCTGGGGCAGGTGGGGATGCTTAAAATAAAGTATACATTCTAAAAGAAAGGATGCAGCTGATAGCTAAAGCCCTTCTGATACAAGTGAGGGAGTCATGAAAAGAGGAAGGGAGAAAGTGACCCCAGAGCTCCTCACAGATCTGTGAGGCACTTTGTGAAATGGTAATTGAGCTCTACGCAGCCAGTCAAAAATACATGACATGCTTTCTGAAGTGAGATACTGAGAATACGTTCCCATCATTTTAATAAAGTGAATGAAAAAAGACGAAAGTCACATACAGAGAGAAGTGTAGTAGCTGCATACATGCTACAATGTTCAAAATGAATATTAATTGTGCTTCTTGCAGACAATAGGGCATTATTATGTATAACCGCAGAATATATCCAAGCAACACAAAATGCCACATGTGTCTTTAAAGACTGGACAGAAAGCTCAGTGCAAAACAGTGCACTACCTTGCACACTGAACCTTTTATGAACAGCAGAAGAAAAGTGGAGTTCCTGGTGCCGAACTTGCCAAACAATCATACTACTGTAATCTTTACACCAGCATAGTCTTAGCTTCTCTCTATTGATAGAGGGAGACCATACAAGCTAACCCTCCGCTCACTGAACTCCATGCAAACAGAATCTTAGCTTAAAAGTTGCACGACGAATTGGGATTTTTTTTTTTTAAATGAATTTTAATAAGCTGAAAATATTTTCAGACACTGTTTACTCCTGATACCCTGGGAGGACTTTTAGCTTTACAGTTATATCTGTTTCCCCCAGTATTTTTTTTCCTTCCCTGTTTTGTGCCTGACACACACAACATTACTGAATATGCAGGGCAAACATGACTTGGCCAAGGTGCTGCCAAAAAGCTCCAGGAGAAGGATGTAGCTGGTCATAGTTTTTTTGTTGGTGGTGGTTTTTTGTTTTGTGATTTTAAAGAACTCCTAGTAATCACCATGCTAGAGGCCACAACACTATAAAAAATATATATATATTAAAAAAAAAATCAGAACAGCTGCTGTTTGACTTCTTAACATCTGTTAGATGAGGTGCTAGAGAAATTGATGCTAAGTTACTGCTTAAATCTTAGCCCAAAGAATGCCAAACAGACTACCAAACAGACTACGCCGAGTGACAACTTCTAACCCCCAAAAGCCATAACTGTTTGGAGATCCAAAACTGCTGTGAAAACATGAAGGCAAGTTACAACAGTCATTGGTAGCTTCATTTCTCTTTCTGTACAAACACTGGTACTAAACTAACCTCGCAAGATCAGGGGTGGAGAATTGAAACGGAAAAGTGAAATAGAAGAACCTTTGAGTGTATATCCATATATCCAAAAGGAAGGAAAGTTTACTAAACATTCATAAGGAACACTGAAATACTGCGAACTAGAGGACATACCCCAAGGTGAGTAACACAGGGCAAGCAGAGTATGCCTTACCCTGCAGTTCAGGTTTTTCTCTAGAAAGATCTGTAAGGCAAATCTGTATTTTAATATTTAAAGAAAACTGAGGAGTAGACTTAGCGCAGATCTCAGTGTAAACAAGCAGCTCTGCTAAAAATCAGGGAAGAGGAGAAGAGCCCTTAGCCCCACTGTTAGCGTTGGTGAGGGGATGGGGAAAAGAAGGGAGCAGCAGGTAAGTTCATATCACAGGCTGGAGATTTTAGCCGAGCAACTTCTCACTGTTATTTACATCAGCTGGGCTGTCCTTGCAAATCAGAGTTAGGGAACACTGAAAAAGGCTGCAGAATCCTGCCAAGGGTATTAGATGGAGAACTGAGCACACAAAACAAAGCCTCCCCATTCAGGATAATCTTACTGCTGTATGTTCGGTATGTTGAGAGCTTCTCTGTGGCTCATGCTGTGTGTACTCACTGAAATCCCCAGTTATTAATTTGTACTGCAGGACAGGTGCTACTTTCAATGATTTTGGGGGCACAGGGGCAGTTGGTTATTTGGGGAGAACGCCAGGGGCTGCTGGGAACTTATTGATGGGTAATGGTCCCTCCTCCCCACCGCCAAAAAGTAAAGCAAACACCGAGTAAGGTTACTGTTTTCCAATTAGCCTATGGTTCTTCTAGTTATTTATTAACTTTCACGCATATTAACGAAACCATTATACCTGGGTGGTTGCCCTCCCCGCACCAAGAAGTAAGTGGAGAAAATGGTAAAGTGAGGAGAGCCAAAACTGCTTGGGCAAGACGCATCCTTCCAGAGACAGCAGCAGCCCAGCCACTAGTTGCAAGCTCAACAACAGAGACGTGCTCTAGTGACAAGGCAATGGACACTACAAACACACACAGTGCCTGAGCCGAAGTTTCAGCTGAAAAAGGCAACACACCAAGTGATACTGAGAAAAAAAAAAGTTTTAAAAAAATCAGGTATTGTTGACCATCAACATTTCATTGGCAAGATTCCTGCTGTGTCTGCTTGAGAAGATGGATTGGAAGGAAGACAAACAAAACAAAACCAAAAACCCAACACACGCCACGCAACGTGGGTCTGCTGTGACGTCAAGCACCTGACCTACAGAAGTATTGCTGTCTGTAAAGCTACATCCACAACAAGACCTCAAAAGCAGGCTTAAGGGAGGCTTGGCCAATGCACAGACCTCGAGGTGGGACGGATTGCCTTCAGCAGCCCCCAGTTTTTAGCTTGTGCCCCAGGCAGTGAGCGAGGCCCTGCTGACAGCTCAGGGCAGATGCTGCAAGCAGTGCCATGGGCAGGGAGCCAGCAGCAGGAGAAGAGCAGCAGCATGCCGAGCTCTTGGCACAGGTAGCACCTTCCCCCAGGGGACACCCAGTCATTACACAGCCAGCACCCACCTGAGGGAGGTGCCGGCGTGGCTGCCACCCAGCACCATCAGCTTCCTGACAGCCGCAATCAGGGAAAGATTACAGCAGGTGCCAGACTTTCTCCCTACAAAAGAGCTTGCTTTCTATCAGCAATGAAAGATGCATAAAACTAGAACTGTAAAGCAACCCCCCCCCTCCCCGCTGTGACCCCTAAAATGATGCACAGTCTACGAAAGACAAACTAAAATGGACAAAGCGAGGGACCTTTCACTCTCCTTAATTCAATTCTCTCCTTCAAGCCAGTGCACTGTTAGTACCCAGCAATGAGATTAACACTGAAGTTTTTCAGCTCGATGGTAAAATCATGTAGTGTCCATCCATCTCCAATAATAGCAATATCGAGACAATGAACTCTATTGAGGCATCTAATAAGGCAGATAGTCATTTGCATAGTACATTTTCTGTGACTCTCTGTAATACAACATCTCAAAGACTCAATTCAGACTATTCTCCTTTCCCACAGACGTTGAAAAAAAAAAAAAAAAAAAAGATTCTTTTACTAGAAAAAGTAACAATGACCCCTCCCCTAATAGGAGAAAGCACAAGATGGGGTTTTCCTGCATAGGATGGGCGCATACTCATGTCAGTGTATTTTTATTCGGTTGTGTGGTTTTCCTTCATTTGTTTTAAACTATAAGCTCTTCACCTCTGCTGTGGAGTGAATGCTCAGAAATACATTTCTGATTTTGTTCTAATAAGCTTCTAAGTGGGAAGCACTTGGAGATCCCCACCCACCACCAAATTTCATCTTTAATTCCTGCACTGCTCTCTTTTCCTTTCATCTCTGCACATAGCCCTGTCCTGCATGACTCACTGGATAATTATTTGCTGGACATACCGGGACATACCACTGTGCTGTAGATACGCTAGCCTGCTTGTTAGTCCTGAGCTTTGGGATAGGCTCTGCAGTGTAGCACTTGGGTAAGCTCAACAAATCACCTCCTTCCCATCAGGCTGTAAAAGCCTTGAAGATGATGCACACACACAGAGTTTATGTTGTGCGTCACAGTTCAGCTACAATAACATCTCTAAGTACTGCTGTAGAAAAGCAGTAATGGTTGTGGCCTTCCTCTTTGTCTTTCTGCTTTCTCCTCTTTCAGTAAATAATCCTGGACTTTGTCAGTGCTTTATTTAGCACAAGGAAACACCTGTATTATTCCTGGAGGTAACTAAACTACCTTTAACTATGCACAAACATTGCTGCGATGCACCATAAAATAGCTCCTGCCTGCTCTGCCCTCTGTCCCTCTCGGTGTAGTCACAGGCACGCTACAGGAGACTGCTAAATCCCCCATCCCGGCACCCATGACAGAGCCCACAGAAGGAATGGCTATCCTGCTAACAGGCATGATAGCTCCTCACACAGACTCCCAGCCCCAACACCAACACCAATCCACCTCTGGCTGCCAACTCCAGCTCTCTGCAGCCACCCCTGCCCAGGGCGCACAGGAATGCTCCGGGCAAGCCCTCAGAGGCTTCCTCCACCGTGTTCCACAACAGCAGCACCGCAAGGTTCTCCCCGATAAAGACCGACCCTGAGGGTTGCTCTCACATCAGCCTTCCCCGATCCTGCCCAGGCAACTCGGCATCGGGTCCCTGTGAAAATGAAACTAGACCGCATTTTCGGCAAGCCAGTGAAGGTCAGAGGAAAGGGGGAAAGAGCTGCTGCACAACAGCCCCAGTGAGGAACAGCGCTGAGCTCTTTGTCCAAGTTTCTGATTTTATCAGATTATGCCACAGTGTTAACATTGTTTATGGCCCTATTTTGCGTCTGTGAATCACCCACTCCCAGAGACTCTTCCTCCACCCCAGATTATAAATAGTACCACACACAGAACGGAGTTTGTGAAGCACGGGAGACTTGCCGAATCAAAATAATGTATATGGAGCTGACAGTTTTTCAAAAGCCTCCCTCATTTATTTATAGTGCTGGCCAGACAGGCAGATTCCCACATTTTATAAACCCTGTAGGTCGCTATCTCCATTGTTCATTCACAAACAACTCTGCTAATAAAGAATTCCCTCTGGTTACAAGTGAACTTGGTTCCCAGCACACTGCTTCTTGGCACAGGCCTTCTGAAAAGAAAGATTTTTAAATAAGTATTACACATTTTTTTGTATGTATTTGGAAGCAAAATATGCCTAGTCCACAATAAGGTAATATGACATTATTTACACATCTGCAGACATTTAGACTTTGCAATGCTCCTCATGGAAGCGTACTAGTACACCAGTACAGATCATTTTCTACCATTGTAGCAGACTGACTTATGTTTCCAGAGATTATTTTCTATGAAAATACATTCCCAGTTATAAGTGTAAAACCCATTAGACAGGTGCTTGTCACATTAAGTTCCTCTGCAAAGCCAGAACGCCATTAAACGCCCTCTTTTCTCCTGGAATCATTTCCTTGCAATGGGAAGCTCACCGTGCTATCAGCCAGATAACAAAACAGATAGGGAGATACGTGACCAAAGGTTCAGAGAACAGTTTTCTGGAGTCCAAATGCACACAACGCCTTGCTGAGCCAACACACTATCACGCGTCTGCTCAGCTCAAAGCCCCAGCAAATCCACAGGTGCAAACACACACTGCTGCCCTGCTCCCCTGTCCCCCAGCCCCATTTACCAGGCAGCCTGAACAACACCAGTGGGGCTGGGGCTGGGAAAAGCCCTCAATCTGCGCACCGATGGCAGACACACGGGTAGGCAGGGAACATAAAGGGCTTGTGAAAGTCTATCTGCCCAGATTGATTTAACAGAACCAGAAGAGACAGTGAAATAACACTGGCATTTTCCATTGATAAAATCTCTTCTAAGTGCCTAAGATGAAGGCATTCAAGTACTTCTCTCTCTGATTCACCATTTTTTTCCCTGCAATAATTCACATGGTTATTTGTCAGACTAATGGTTTCTTAATAAGCTGTAGAAGTTCAAACCTGTTAGAGCAAGATTCCCCTTTAAACACAAAGGATCAGTAAAACACCTGAAACACACATTTGGGGAACAGTTAAATGTATTATTATTATGGTTCTTTTTGTTATTTTGTAGACTCAACAAATAAGAAAAAACTGTTTATAATTTTAATAAAAAAGCAAAATGCCAGTGCCTGAGAAACATCACAGTGAGTTTGGACATCTTTTAAGCCAAGTGCATGCCTTTTTTTTTTTTTTTTTCATTCTCCTACTGCTTATCTCAACCCACAGTTCCTTTTCCTTTAGCCTCTTTCAAACAATACTTGATACTAAACAAATAAAACTAAATATCAAAATGAATTATTTCACACTAAAGGTTCATTTCTCTCTTGTTCTACATTCACAAATATATATATGTGTGTATATACGGTCACATATATACATACACACACACGTACTTCAACTGACTTGTATTACGCATTACTTTCAAAACAAGAGCAGGAGCCTCTTGCAGTCAGGCAGCAGCATTGATATGCACTAAGTCCGAGCCATGCGTCATCAATTCACTGTGTTGCTTCAGCCCCTCCTGCCTCATTCTGCACCTTCGGGAAGAGAAGTGTTCCCAGAGGGCTCAATAAAGCTGTTCTCCGTTATCACTCTGAAATACAGAGCAAAGGAATCGCAGAAGTAATATTTAACCTACTGTAATCTCTTTCCGTGTGAAGAATGTGTCTGTAATCACAGTTCTTGATACCATCACTGATCAATGCACAGTGAACTATGAGATCATAAATTAGGACTGTGGCATAACTACAGCAATGGGAATTTCCCCCAAAAGGTCTCACATATGGACACAACGGGGAAACAACTTGAAATCAGGGAGGAGAAAGAAATTTAATTAGAGCTGACTGAAGTGCAGCACATCCTTCACAGGAATTTTTGCTTTCAATTAAAATGCCCTCCTCTGCCACAGCAAACTAAATAAACACAAACTAAAATGAACTATACTGTGACATATATACGCAAAAATGAAGACAAGCATGACAGAAAATTTGGACGGAAACTGAGCTGTACACCATGTGCAATTACAAGCCAAGTTCTGCAACAAACGCTATTTTGCCATAAACTGCACAGGCATTTATTCCACCTCATCGCCACAGCATGTAACCATCCTTTTCCTCCACATCACTAAAACCCATTCTACCCACGTAACTAAAATCTGATTTGAGCTGTGGGCAGAAAAGGGAAGGGGAGAGTGTAAAGAACAACACTGACTTTCACAATTAGCCTTTAGAAAAATCAGTGAAGATTCACATTGATGAAAGTGCTAAAATAAGAAATCTGTCACGTTTCTAAAATTGTAACAAGGAACAGTGTAAAAATGGAGGCTATCAGGGAAGGATTTGCAATCAAAATGACTGACAAATCACACTCAAAGACACATAGAAGATTTAGGAAAACTGGATATTTGATTTAGAAACCGGTAATGAGACAGACCATCCATACCTGCTTTAAGAAAAGGCCAAGATTTTACAGAAGGCCTGGAGCTTTCACCTCCTTTGAGCTTTAACAGGATTATCTGGCCCAGATAACAGTATCTAGGGAGCAAAGGTTTCAATGCCAGGCTGTGGCACAGCTCACAGCAGGGCACTGCTGAGGCAACCACAGTGCAACGCTGCCCAGGCCTTCCTAGCAAAAGGCCCCTTGCTTTTAATTTCCTTGTAACTTACCTCAAGTGTCTCAATGCAGTGAGGAATTTTTCAGGCTAAGTGCCCATACTTGGCTAGATATATTCATTATTTATGAAATCTGGAAGCCAAAATGCCTCAAATGTTTAAAAAAGTGAGAATGAGCGAAAAACACATCACTGTGCCATTATTAAATACCCCAGTGACCTCCTCCTCCTGCTGTACAGCGCTGCTCTGAATTCTGGCAAGAGGCAGCCTTTTACCACTCGCCAGTAGTCCTCCCTTTGCTGAGGTAGCCTTTGCCATCACTGGCAAAATCTTATGTACATTGGGCGGCTTTGGAAGATCAACATAACAAGGCCTAATTGACTTGTGCCTACCCAAGTCTTTCCAGAACTGGAGCAGAGGGGACTAATCAGAACAAAGCTATCTAGAGATAAAGCAAGTACCAAATGTCTCTCTGTAAGCATACACTGACTATGCTCCACGAGGAAGGTTTGGGGTGAAAAAAATGGGTGAAATAGCCAAAGGCATGTCAGGAAGCAACACGGGAAGGTGGGGAAGGGGCAACAGGGAGCTGGGGACCAGCAGCCACGATACACACAATTTCGGAGCTTATACAAGGCAGATCCAAGGCCATGCCAGGAAGCTGACCCTATGGGACAGGGTCCCGGTCAGCAGGGCACCCCATGGGGGCCCCTTCCCCAGGCACCCACTCAGCTGCAATGCCCATGCAACCTGGCCAGGCCAGCGCTTACCTGGGTTTGAAAGCTGCTTCAGTACCGAAGCAGGAGAGCCACCTCTTGGCAAAGGTGCACTAGGGGAGCCATACAGGCATCTTCATCTTTACCACAGATTGTGTCCTGGAAGGCTGAAACTTCCCTATAGCTGTTCCTTCTGATGAAGCGGCAGCGCTGAGCTAAACCAGAGTGAAAGAGAAGAGCGTGCCCTGTGCCCTGCCACCACCCTCAGAAAGGCTTTGAGTCTGACATTACCTAACTTTCAAGTGTTGTATCTTGCAGCATAGAAACGTTGCCTAATTACAAGCTGCTTGTGTGCACATATGCACGCTTAAAAACAAGTGTGACTGTCAGCAGATACTGATCATCAGTGTATTATAAGCTGCATCCAACTTGTAGGTTCCTGTTATGTGAGGTTACAAGTTCAATACTAGCTGCCTAGAAATACCTTCTACCAGTTTAAGCAGTATCCAAATTACAAGCGATAGTGTCATATTATCACAGCTGTCAACAGCGCAAAGGACTGGGTGTGAGGGGGTTGATTTCTACCTCTCATTTCAGGAAGGGAAGTCTCATCCCAACAGGATCTAATTAAAAAGAAGGGGGGACTGACCAGTTCTATTTCCGAGACGTATACGGTTCAGCTTTCTAATGAAACAGCACATACTTGGGCACTGCTTCAACAACAGTTGATACACACTGTTAACTCACGTAGGCTGCTGAAGTCTTGCTCCTCCTGTATGCTGTGTTTACTCATCATCCTCCCCCAATAACCTACTTCCTTTTCTGTAGAAACTTCTGTTCCTGCTTTTGGTTTCTTAGAGATGGACACGATGAAAGAGTGCTTATACCCTGAAGTCAATTAGCCTCTCGTATGCTTTCTTTTCTGTGTCCTCCCCAACTTTGCCCATGCATGGTTCTCATTTTGTTCACTTTGATGTGTTCAACTTGGGGTAGAAACATCTCAAATTAGAGTCCTCCAACCACCACCCAATGTCTACAGACCACAGACTGCTCACAAGACCTGTTACTGTGCTACAGGACATCCAGAAACAAACTGTAGGATTTTTTCCCTGGCAAAAAGAAGGATTTGCTGTGTAACCAAAGGCAACAACCAGGTCATTTGCTATGTACAACAAATACAGTATGGAGTTTGAGCAGCCTGCTGGTAGCCATTTCAAAGACATTTTACTAGCATATTGGTTTTCCCACCATTTCAATACAATGGGTATTATCTTTGCCCCTGATATCTCAACAGGTTCAGAGGTAGTTTGCTCTCCAGCACCCTGATCCCCCCTCGCTATCCCCACTCACTCCAAGGAGGTGTTCCACAGCTCGGATTTGCTCCACAACATGCTAAGCATCCCAGATGAAATCTGCTGCCCCACTAAGCGCTTGCCAAGGTTTTGTGCTGCCTCAGTCACACCACACAAGTGGTTTACCACAGGCTGCCCTCTGTCTAGGGGTGAATGTCTATCTTACAGCACAAGAAACCCTTCCCCATCTGTGCCCGATGTAAGGAATGCCTCTCCTATCTACAAACGCACAAGAATTAACCAATTCACTCAGAGAAGAAAGGGACGAGACCCCACAACCCAGCTTTTGTCCAATTTATAACCCATTCAAGACCAAAAGGGAATACTGCATTCATAAAACACAGGAAGTTGTGCGAGGGAAGCTTTTTTCCTCCAGCTCTCATTTTTGACAGCTCATGGGCAGAAGTGAATCCTGGTAGAGACAGATGCATTGGGGCACTATGTTCAGTTCCTACATGCACCTGGCAACTGAGAAAGATTTATTTTTTATTTTTTTAAAACAATCATTGCCAGAAGTCCTAATCCCATCAAGATCCTTTAATATTAGCTTTGTACAAATGTACAATGTCCTATGGTATTTACAACCTCCAGATCACAAAACATAACCAGTGCAACACAGAGGAGGAATGTGCAGAGAAGATGTGAGGGGAAGCAACTGGAGGAGAAGATTATTTTGACCAGTGGTCATGTGAAACCTTGGCTTGGTTTCAGAAGCTATGGCTCAGAAACTTGCCCCAGGAGCTCAGATAGTTTTACCGTGTACATGGGAGTTTGTGAAATCTCAATCAAGTAAGCTGCCAGAGCACAGCTGGAAATCAGAACCTTTTCAGATGCTGACAGTTTGTTCAGCTGACGGTAGGACAGACATCACATCATGCCTTGCTTCCTTGCAGCCTGCAAAGACAAGCATGAAAACGGATTTACATAGTTCTGGAAACATCCTGTCCACCCTCCAGCTCAGGTGAGCAGCTCCCCTGCCCTCAGACAAACCTTGACAGCACAAAGTCCTAAAAGATCTCAGTCATTAACTTAATCTTCAAACCTCCAGTAGGATTTCAGAAGTCCTACAGCATTCCTGGATGACAGAGCAGCAAATCCCTTACTTTGGTAGAGCAAATATTAAAAGACCATTACTCAACAGGGAAAGTGAAGCTTGATTATCTCTTACCTTTTCGAAATTTTTCTGCAAGAGACAAAACGTTCAGCTATCCAGGTTAATACTGCAAATCTTAGGTCACCATTGCTTCAAAGTTCATTTCAAACATATGAAGACAGCAGTGACAAACACTGCACACAAAAAACCTCCAAACAAACTTCAGCACGTGAGGTACCTAGTTTCTTTTTGACTTTTTTTTTTTCAGGACAACCTCAGATTTCTTTCCTGCAGCCAGCTTTGTACACACAGGAGCACAGGGGGTCACCCCATCATCTGCAGCAAGTGGTCTTTGGCAGAGCTGGACATTGCAACTGACTGTTCTTATTATCTTTAAGAGGAGCTGGAAAATAAATAAATAGTAGCAACTGTGTCAGGTGCTGTAAAGGGCCTTAAAGGTAGGCACTGGAACAAGCACCGTGCACACGGCTCACAGGCCAAACCAGAAAGGCACTGCACAGAATTGGTGTGTAAGCATAACCCATAGGGCACAGTGAAGGACATCGGGAATGACCTCCTGCCTAACAGCACAGCCAGCGGGCAACAGCTTTGCCAGGATGGAGCAGGGGGCTGCTTTGTGAATCACAAAGAATTGCCACAGCCAAACAGCAGTACCTTCCTGCAAGTCAAAAACAAAGCAGGGCAAGCAAAACAAAAGATTTTTTTTTTTTTTTTGGCTGCTTAAACTTTTAGAAATTTAAAAGAGAACTACTTTATTTGCAACGCTGTGATGAAATCCTAACCATAGAGACCTCGGAGTCATTACCAAGAGACTGCTGGGGTGAAGAAGAGGAAAAGCATACTCCGTAGTCAATAATTACCAGCTCTGGCCTTCTGTTCACTTCTCCTGCAGCATACGCTTCCCCGAGTGAACCAGGAAATCAACAGATGCATTTAAAAGTATGAAGACTGAGTCAGAAGACAATAGTTAAATACCAGTTAAACCACATACCATAGGTCTGTCTTGTAGTACTGGGAAATGAGTACTACTCAAGGCGGTTCCAGATATTGCATCCACCTGCAAATATTTGCTGCTGGCTACAGCTCAACACATACTCTCACTAGCAGTGCCAGTACTTTGCAAAATATTGCAGGCAAGAAAGAAAAATAAAGTTTGCCTAACATAGAGTACAATAAACTCATTATATACTTCAATCATCAAAAGCATATATAGCCTGGTTGAACGGATTTCTTAAAGCAGGTTATGTGATTACAAAGTTAGCTAAGGATAACTGCTTTTTTCAAGCATTTTAGGCTTTCAGTTTCATGAATATAGAGTCTAATTATTAGCTTCTTTAATGTGGATCTTTTTCTCTGAGTGCATAGCAGAAATTACAGTGTCACAAAGGAATCGGGCACATGCTCACAATAAAAGCACAGGAGCAATTACACTTTCATTACATAGTCTCAAATCCACATATAAATACCCTGTGTTAAGGCATTTGTATTTTAGATCGACTACCTTCCAGCAATAATGAAAAACCATTCCAGCTGGAGAAAGAGACAAGATAAAAATGCTCTGACATGGTGCTGGAGGACATTGGCCATTAAAGTCTTATCTCACAAGAAATAGCTAAACACTTTATAACAGTATCTCATCTGTAATTGTTAAGCTGGAAAAGAACCTTTTTTCCAAATTGATTCAAGGCATAAAATTTTTATATGCTGTTAGCTGCCTAGCTTCTCTAGTTCTAAGCATCTCCTAAAAATGTTAACATCACCAAATGCAAGTCCTTGATAAAAGTTATAGACAAAGGGAAGTTGTTTTTTTCCTTTAATAGACACAAAGGAGAGTATTGTCGAGAATTATTAAATACATACAATTACCTGCATTGTTACAGAGATTAAAGGACAAAGGGCCAACAGATCTAATTCCAGATTGTACAGCCTTGTCCTTCTCCATAATTACGATTTAAAATTGAACTTGAGTTAACACATTCATAACGCCAATATCTATAAATGTTTTGCATGCAATCAAAAATAGTTTATTTTAATGTGGATGTGACAATATATTTAATTTATATGGATTATGGTTGATCATTCAAGTAAAAATCAAGTGTGCTTTTTCAGTTGGTTGTAAGAGTAGTTTCAAAACTAGTACAAGGTTCTTCAGAAAAAATAACTAGCTAATCTATTAGCCACATCAGAAAAATTGCAAAGCAAACTCACACAAAAATCTTCCCCCTTTTCTCCTTCTATCTCAGAAATACTTCCAGAAATAGAACTTCACACTGCAGAGATACTGAAAAAAGAAAAGGAAAGTATTTTCATTCTGCAGATGCTAATGTTATCTACCTCATGTGAGAGCATCTTGGTCTCCTTTCTCCAGCTGGCAGATACATCTATTGGAAATTGTGCTTAAACACCAGGCCTGCATCTGGGGTGCCTGAAGTACACCAGCTAAAAAGGCCAGATCCTGACCTCAACGACAGGCTGGTTATTTCCCCCAGTGCCCAGCTGCACAGAACTGTACCATGGAGGTGAATTCCCCTCATAAAGAATTATGCAAACTGAACCAAAGACATTGAACTTCCCCAAAGAAAGAGCCATTTCTTCTCATTTTCTTTCTTTCACCCCCCTCAGTTTTATTGAAGACACACTTTAAAAAAAAAAAAACATGAGTAGGAAACTGTGTCTACACTTCTTGTATTTCTCCTTTACAAGAAAAAGAAATATTAATCTATAAAAGGTGAAGCCAAAGACATCGGTTAATAATGCACAGCCTACTTCACACACGAAAAAAAGACAGTGGAATCATGACCATAGCAAAGAAAAAAAAAAAGAATTATTTTTCTTATTGGTATTGAGCTCCAAGTCTACTATCAAAAGTGTCTGATCCTGCAAGTAGTCTGAAAGAACATTAGGACTTAGAAAATGTAATTCACATAACAGAAAAACCATGTCCTGTCTATAATTCCCCAAATTCATATTTGGTTGTAAATGAGCAATCGTATGCACAGCACCAAGAAAAATTTCCATGTTTGCTTTCACTGGAGAAAAGTAATAAAAGAAAACAAAATTTAATGTCCTAAAAGGACCCTGCCAATTTAACACTGTTCATTCTATTTCCCCCTCATTTTGAAGTATTTATAATTACATAAATCTCCTGCAGCATGAGAGAAAACAACCGAGCGTAACCACAAAAGAAGGAAAACCCAGGTTGTTGCTAAACTTCCTTACCAACACAACACAATTTTGCATCTGTAAATTTGATGGCTTCCACAAGCACCGTTTTTCCCCTTCAGCCTGGTTTTCATAACAGCATCACGTTTTAATGTTAAAAAGTACAGCGAAACCGTGGCACACCTAGTTCTGTGACAAAACCACTGGCAAGGCTGAGTCAACCTCTCTTGACGGTTCCACACAGCTACTTTCTGCTATGGTGAAACCAACGTGCGTTCCTTCCACCTGCATCCCGAGGCTCACAGTGGGAGCCCCTTTCTCTCTCAGCCAAAGCTCCCTCTTGGTCTCTGAGAGCGGGGCCAGCGCTGCCCTTGCCAGGCAGGGCTCCTCTTCCCATTTTGGATGTTGCTGGTGCTGGAGGCTACCGGCATCTTCCCTGCCACTTCCACTTCAAAACGCACAGGCCTCCACGCACACAGACAAACAGAAGAGGAAGTTTAGAGAAGGACAAGAATGTGATCCCTCCAAGTACCAATCAGACAGTAAGCACCAAATCATCTGTCCTCGAGCTGCTATTGACTGCAGTCAGTCACGGGCCAGGTGATGCTAACTGAACGAGCTCCCATGGTTTTCCCCTTTGTTCCTCTGGAGCACGGTATCTTGGGCAAGTTCAAAATTTCAAGTGAATGCTCTGGGATCATAAAGAAATTGCAGGGAAGGTGGGCAGTGAAAAAAAGCAACCACCATTTATCTGCAGGGACCGTGTAATTGACACAGCAAGCAAAACAAGCATCAGAGGGAGGCAGCAGGAAGCACGCAGTCTGTAACACCACAGAGAGTCCCATGCTTCGCTGTGTACATAGGCTGGCCTGTCCCAAACCCAAGCTGCACCCGCCTCTGGCCTCTGCCTGCTGCCTCATCACCTTCGCAGCATGCCACTGACTCACAAGCCGAGCAGAGCGCTCCCAACCTAATCCTGGGCACCCGTGCTCGACTCCCTCCTTATTTCCAGAGACAGAGTTCGTAGAAAACCCTCTCTGAAAACACAACAGCCTCCAACAAGAAACACTACAAGACTGCATCTGCTCACCAGGCTACAGTAGGCAGGCTGTAATTTACAGCAAAGCTCCAGACCCAGTGGCTCAAGCCTTGCCTTGACGATTTTATAGGCTCAGAAGCAGAAGTCTCTTACCTTCAGTAGGGGTGGGGGGAGCTCACACAAATTACTCCTTATATTCCAGCCCTGGCCCATATGGTGCACAGCAAACAGAAAATAGTACTACGGTATGTAGATGGCATTCTCCCGCACACCACAAAACCAAACCAATCAACCATAAAACCATGAAGTCTTTCCAATAAAGAAAACAAAAAGCCCCAGCATTTTAAAAGAGACAACAAAAAAGACGCTGCACACATTAGGAATTCACCAATGACATCCTAGATACTTCTTTTACTCATTTTGTCTGGCTAAAGCTGTATGACAAAATTAGAAAAGTCAAAAGTGCACCAACCAAGTGGGAGGTGGAAGAAGAATACAAAAGGGAAGACAAGAGGGGTGCGCAGTACTGGGCAGAAGGAGGCTTCTTGACACTGACCAGAAGCTTAGAGGTCATCCTTCTAACAGCCCTTCTCCTCCCCACAGCAGGGCTCCTTAAGACATAAGCCTCAGCCCTCTTCCCTGCAAGTACCCGCAGGACACAAATCCGATATCCATTATAGCCCCACAGGTCTGGTACCCCAGCAGATTCCAATTCTTCTTCCATTCCTTCTTCTGGCTGTAGCGACAGACACAATTTCCTCTATTTTGAGATGCTGGCGAAAGCAGTTTCCTTTTCTTCCACTGCATTTCTACAGGTGGAGACAGAGGCTTTCTTATGTGGCCCAGGCTGCGTCAGATAAATCGGAGTGGGAAAAGAGTGACAGTTGCACTACGGGTTGCATTAGAAGGGAACACGGGGTTCTTCCAGTGTCCTGGTGGCAATGGGAAAACAACCCTACACAAATGCAGTGAGGTTCCAAACACCACCAACACCAAGCAGACACTATGGTGAGATACAGCTGTTCACTTGTCTTGCCCCGTCCTTTCCACCAAATGCCCATCAATGGCTCAGAAGATAACTAAAACCACGAGTTCATCAATCCAGCTCTGGTTGGACCACATGTATGGATCCATTCCTTGCTGAATTATAGAAATACCTTTCCCTCTTAATCTTGGATTTTTTCCTGGAATTTTGGATTAATAGCCCCAGGGGGCCTGTTCATGTGCAGATACATTTGGGGACAGCTGGAAAGCGCTTAGAGAAAAGCCTTGGTGCTGCTTTCCAGAGCAGTGCATCTGTTTTGTTTGTCTCTTCCTGCACATGCCTGATCACTCTTTCCCCCCAGCAGTTGCTTTCTAACGTCTCACACGTTAGCACAAGCTCACCTACACTTAGTTGGCAACCTCCCCCCACAATTAACGTCCTCCTCTGCACAGTCATCTCCTGTTGAAAGCTGATTTCCTACTGATGGCTCCATTTAAGGCAGGTTCTCTTTCACTCTCCCCTTCCTACATAGCAGTAGGCCCTCTCTGCTCAAGAAAATTCAGCTAGCTCCTCCTACGCTCCCAGTGACCTTTGATGATGCTCAAGGTATTATCTACATTCAAATTTTGAAGTCTAACAAAAAGCAGTCACATCAGGTTAGTGTCCAGCTGTGCAGAGGCTGACTGCTTCAATAGGTTTGCTCTCCTTTGCTCATATCAGAAATCTTCTTTTAAGCAAGAAAAAAACCCAAGCAAACAGATGACTTGAGATGGTTTCATACCTACGAACATCAAATTTCCCAGTTCCCAACCACTCTCTAACATTGCTGAAATGCTCACTCCATGATACCCTGTAATTGTAGTAGGAAGACAGAAGTGCACAAATTAAAATTATATGGATTAGTAAAAATCAACCCCAGATAATAAACAACCCCAAATTTTTAAACAGTAACAATTTCTCTCCCTCATACTTTAGCAACTCCAACCAAAAAATGACATGCCATGAAAATCCTCAACAAAGACTTGCATGTAGCTCACATAATTGAGGAAGTACTAATAATAGCATGGCTGTTTGCACAGACAACATTTCCACTGTGGGCCTGAATTCTGATCTAAAATATGCAGAAGAAGATATTTTGTTGTGTGTTGCTGGCTGTGGACTAAAACCCAAGCACTGGAAACCAACGAAGTGTGCTGCAATACGCAGTCGCTGTGCACATCTGCGCTGCGCTGAAAACAAAGCATTTATCAAGCATTGCAGAAGGTGTTCGCAGCATCTGTTCTCGTTTTGAGCATACAGAAGCTCTTGAAAGCTTCCAACACAGAAATCTTGGGTTTTTCGACCATGGGGCACTTTACTCGACACCTGGCCTGATGGCTGCAGACGGGTCCCTATCTTTTAGGGGAAAACGGATCCTGGCCCAGGAGCTGGCAGGGCTCATTGAGAGGGCTTTAAACTAGGTAAGAAGGGGGACGGGGCTGAAGCAAGGACTGTTGGAGCTGTGTCAGGGGGAACAATAGCAAGGCCGGGGGATAAGGCAATGGCCCAGCTGAAGTGCATCTACACCAATGCACGCAGCATGGGTAACAAACAGGAGGAGCTGGAAGCCATCGTGCAACAGGCAGGCTATGACTTGGTTGCCATCACGGAGACGTGGTGGGACCACTCTCATGACTGGAGTGCTGCAATGACTGGCTATAAACTCTTCAGAAGGGACAGGCAGCACAGAAGGGGTGGTGGTGTGGCTCTCTATATTAGAGAGTCTTTCGATGTTGTAGAACTCGAGGCTGGGAATGACAAGGTCGAGTCCCTCTGGGTTAGGATCGGCAGGGCCAACAAGGCTAGCGTCCTGGTCGGGGTCTGTTATAGACCGCTGAACCAGGATGAGGAGACGGATGAGGAGTTCTACAGGCAGCTGACAGAAGTTGCGAAATCGTCAGCCCTTGTTCTCGTGGGGGACTTCAACTTCCCTGACATATCCTGGAAGCACAACACAGCCCAGAGAAAGCAGTCTAGGAGGTTTCTAGAGAGCGTGGAAGATAGCTTCCTGACGCAGCTGGTTAGTGAGCCCACCAGGGGTGGTGCCCCGCTAGACCTTCTCTTCACAAACAGGGAAGGACTGGTGGAGGATGTGATTGTCGGGGGCTGTCTTGGGCAGAGTGACCACGAAATGGTGGAGTTCTCTATTCTTGGCGAGGCCAGGAAGGGGACCAGTAAAACCGCTGTATTAGACTTCCGGAGGGCTGACTTTGAGCTGCTGAGGACACTGGTTGGCAGAGTCCCTTGGGAGGCGGTTCTGAAGGGCAGAGGAGTCCAGGAAGGCTGGGCGCTCTTCAAGAGGGAAATCTTAATGGCGCAGGAACGGTCTGTCCCCACGTGCCCAAAGACGAGCTGGCGGGGCAGAAGACCAGCCTGGCTGAACAGAGAATTGTGGCTTGAGCTTAGGAGGAAAAGGAGGGTTTATAATCTTTGGAAAAGTGGGCAGGCCACTAAGGAGGACTATAAGGATGTTGCGAAGCTGTGCAGGGACAAAATTAGAAAAGCCAAAGCTCAACTGGAGCTCAATCTGGCTACTGCCGTTAAAGATAACAGAAAATGTTTTTATAAATACATCAATACAAAAAGGAGGACTAAGGAGAATCTCCATCCTTTACTGGATGCGGGGGGAAACTTAGTTACAAGAGATGAGGAAAAGGCGGAGGTGCTTAATGCCTTCTTCGCCTCAGTCTTTAGCGGCAATACCGGTTGTTCTCTGGATACCCAATTCCCTGAACTGGTAGAAGGGGATGGGGAGCAGGATGTGGCCCTCACTATACATGAAGAAATGGTTGGTGACCTGGTACGGCACTTGGAAGTGCACAAGTCGATGGGGCCGGACGGGATCCACCCGAGGGTACTGAGAGAACTGGCAGATGAGCTGACCAAACCGCTTACCATCATTTATCAACAGTCCTGGCTATCGGGGGAGATCCCAGTTGACTGGCGGCTAGCAAACGTGACGCCCATCTACAAGAAGGGCCGGAGGACTGACCCGGGAAACTACAGGCCTGTCAGTTTGACCTCAGTACCAGGGAAGCTCATGGAGCAGATTATCTTGAGAGTCATCACGCAGCACTTGCGGGGCAAGCAGGTGATCAGGCCCAGTCAGCATGGGTTTATGAAGGGCAGGTCCTGCTTGACGAACCTGATCTCCTTCTATGACAAAGTGACGCGCTGGGTGGACGAGGGAAAGGCTGTGGATGTGGTCTACCTTGACTTCAGCAAGGCTTTTGACACCGTTTCCCACAGCATTCTCCTCAGGAAACTGGCTGCTCTTGGCTTGGACTGGCGCACGCTTCGTTGGGTTAGAAACTGGCTGGATGGCCGGGCCCAAAGAGTCGTGATAAATGGAGTCAAATCCAGTTGGAGGCCGGTCGCTAGTGGCGTTCCCCAGGGCTCGGTGCTGGGGCCGGTCCTCTTTAATATCTTCATCAATGATCTGGATGAGGGGATCGAGTGCACCCTCAGTAAGTTTGCAGATGACACCAAGTTAGGTGCGTGTGTCGATCTGCTCGAGGGTAGGAAGACTCTGCAGGAGGATCTGGATAGGCTGCACCGATGGGCTGAGGTCAACGGTATGAAGTTCAACAAGGCCAAGTGCCGGGTCCTCCACCTGGGACGCAATAACCCCAAGCAGAGCTACAGGCTGGGAGATGAGTGGTTGGAGAGCTGCCAGGCAGAGAAGGACCTGGGAGTGATGGTTGACAGTCGGCTGAATATGAGCCAGCAGTGTGCTCAGGTGGCCAAGAAGGCCAACAGCATCCTGGCCTGTATAAGAAGCAGTGTGACCAGCAGGGCTAGGGAGGTGATCGTCCCCCTGTACTCGGCTCTGGTGAGGCCGCACCTCGAATACTGTGTTCAGTTTTGGGCCCCTCGCTACAAGAAGGACATCGAGGTGCTTGAGCGAGTTCAGAGAAGAGCGACGAAGCTGGTGAGGGGCCTGGAGAACAAGTCCTACGAGGAGCGGCTGAGGGAGCTGGGATTGTTCAGCCTGGAGAAAAGGAGGCTCAGGGGTGACCTTATCGCTCTCTACAGGTACCTCAAAGGAGGCTGTAGCGAGGTGGGGGTTGGTCTGTTCTCCCACGTGCCTGGTGACAGGACGAGGGGGAATGGGCTTAAGTTGCGCCAGGGGAATTTTAGGTTGGATCTTAGGAAGAACTTCTTTACCGAAAGGGTTGTTAGACATTGGAACGGGCTGCCCAGGGAAGTGGTGGAGTCCCCATCCCTGGAGGTCTTTAAAAGACGTTTAGATGTAGAGCTTAGGGATATGGTTTAGTGGGGACTGTTAGTGTTAGGTCAGAGGTTGGACTCGATGATCTTGAGGTCTCTTCCAACCTAGAAATTCTGTGATTCTGTGAAATAAGCCTAAATTGTGGTTTAGTAAAAGAATTAAAGCATTTGCATTACAGCATCAACCATCAGTCACCACAGAAAATAATGTGTCCTGACAGATGAGAAGTGTATCTTCAAGCTCCTCTGACACAAGGAAACCGTCCCCAGCCACGGCTTCCCTTCCGGCTCTCCACGGCGTAACTCCAGGCACGCTCAGGTCTCTGGACCAGTGATGCCAAACTGGGTATCCATCTAATGGCGGTTGCTAAAGGCTTCACCCAGGGGTGGCTTTATAGTAGTAGCAGCTAGGTAGCCTCATATTTCTCAAGCTTTATTATATTTTAAAGCTCTACAGGAGCCATGCATAGATTTACACCAAAATATTTACTAAATCTTTTTTATAAACAGTACTTAACTTTGAACATCTTTTTCTTTCATGCGATGAGTAGAATAATTTTGTGAACTCAAATTTAGAGTACTACACAAGAATCAACAAGGATGATGAGCAATGACCAGTACGTAGCAGAAACTAACCGACACGCAACATATACACGTGGCAAGCCCACATTTTAAATATGATGGTGTTTCATTTAAACTCCTCAGCTCAAAATTCACATCAGCAATTAAGTCATAATCCTATGTAATCTACTCACGCAGCTTCAGCAGGAGTTCTGTGCAGGGAATAAGCTGTAAGAACAGGCTGTTAGGTCCACATAAAAAGCATTTGTAATTCTAAGCACCAAAACAACCGCACAAACACAGGAGCTTACAAGTCTATTACTTTTGAGTAGTGAATGTTATGCTGTTGTATCACTAACAGGATCATTCTCAAACCACCAGCTCCCATAAAAACACACAACAAGGTTCTTTTGTCTTGTTTTTAAAACAAAAGAAAGCCAACCTTGCCCACTATTTTGTAATTCGTTAAGGAAAAAAAAAATAGGGAAGATGCTTATCCTTGAGTAAAAGACACCACAGAAAGATCATATGCCTGTCACACCACCGAGGAGCTGCCGTGACACAGCCGTTCCACAGCTCGGGATGCTTCCCGGCCCTCGCGTGTGTTGGGGCCGACAATGCTGCCTGTGTTAGGAGCGCCGTGCCCTCACCGACCCCACAGCCGTCGTCTCAGAGGCAGCGTGGAAGCCGGATCCTGCCAAGCTGCTTCCACCCAACTCACTGTCCTCCCCCTTGCAGGCTGGCAGGGAGACTGCAGGCAAGGGCCATAGTTTCTTACCAGCACCACACGAAGCCCAGCTCATGGCACGTGCCTGATAGTCCCACCAGCTGCTGCCTCCTTCGTCCTTCAGCTGGATAACTCATCAGGCAGCCCCAGGCCACGTCCCTGTACCCGCACACATGCCACACCATGAACAACAGTGGCCAGCACTGACATCTGCCTTAACCTGTGCCAAGAATTCACCACACAGAGCCAAACTGTTCCCTACTAGATGCCATCCTTATTTTTAGAGAACAAAACCACATCAGTGGTTCTTGGAACAGGCAGCAAGACTAATTATGCACAGAGCAATCATTCCCTCCAACTAAGGAGTTATTTCGCGTCCTTATTATTGGCATTAATGGGTTACACAAATCCAACACACACTTTTCATACGTTACCCCCCTAACCACCACAAGCAGCCGTACTGAAACAGCTATTTCAAACAAGTGAATGATTTTCACAGGGTCTCAGTTCCCATTCCCCCACCTCTCTCAGAAGATCAAGCAGGTGCTCCCAACATTCAAAACTCCACAAGGTACTGACCAGCACCAGTCAAGAGAGCTGGTGAACCCAGAGTCCTGGCATAAGCCTTCAGACTCACTGGTAAGCGTCACGTCACAACTGAGGCTGTCAAAAATTGCAGTCTTCAGCATTGTCAGGCCATGACTCCCAGCCTTGGTACAACAGCAAAAGGAGATAGAACTACAGAAACACGGGTACCCAAAACTGAACACATAAAACATACAAAGAGGATGAAGCAAAGATTTACAATAACTGTTGGCTGTAATCACAAACTGGTACCAATGTAAGATAAGGAAAAAACAATTAAACAGTAGGTGGTGTAATTCTGCTCTGTGACACTGAGGGTAGGCCTGAAACACAAGCCAGGGGAACCTGCACAGGTTACTGAGCACCTTGGTCCACACCAACACGTGCTCACGCTTCTGCAGACATGGTTGAAGAAGAGCAGCCAAGCAGGTATTTCTGGAAGCAAAAGTTCAGCAAGCCCCCAGACATGACAGTTCACAGCAGTCATGTAGCATACCTATGGAAATGTAAGAGAATCATCAGCCAAGAGAGGCACAGGGTGAAAGTCTATGCCAGCCAGCAATGGGCGAATCACCTAGCAAGGGATTACGATTTTCATCACCCAAAGGTGTTCTTGGAAGAACATCCTGCATTGTGCTTGGGTGTAGAGGGAAAGAGGCTTGAAACGCAACCGTGCCAACAGAGGCCTCGGGTTGACCCACAGCCCTATACCACCAGGTCCACTCCGTCGATGCCACAACAGGGTTTTACTGCCCAGTACCCACACCGCTCCTGAAGCCCGGGACTCAGCGGGCGACGCGCATCGCTGGCGTGGGAGCAGTGCAAATAACGCATTACTAATTAACCAGCGGTGACACAACGAGGGCAGGCTACCATACACAGCAGGGGGGACTGGAACCATCCCTCAGGTAGCTTTCAGCGAGGCGAGCACCCGGGGCACCCTCACGCCCGGCTGTCCCGCGGGCTCCTGCCGCCGGTGCCAGCCGGCAGCCACCCCCCGAGCTGAGTCCCCCAGAAGGGGGCGGCCCCCAGGACCCCGGCAGGGGACCGAGCCCCGCTGGGGGACAAAGGCCGGCCGGGAGGCCCCAGCCGCACACCTGCCCTGGGCCTCCCCGCGGGGCAGGTGCGGCGGGCGTTCCGCGCCCCGGCGGGCGACCCCCGCCCCGCGTCTCGTCTCGCCTCACCTCGGCAGGCAGCAGGAGCAGCAGCAGCAGCAGGAGGCAAGGCAGGAACCGCGGCAGCCGCCTCATGGTGGCGGAGAGCGCTCCCGGCGCGCAGCCGGCCGCTCAGCCCGACGCCGCCTCCCCCGGAGCCATGGCCCCGCGCCGCCCGCCCCAGCGCCGCCCTCCCGGCCGCCGCTCCCCCTAGCGCTGCGCACGGGAGGAGCCCGAGGGGAGCCCTGAGCGGGGCTCGGCTCCCCCCGCCCCTTACATGGCCGTGCTGCGGCGCGGGGAGGCTGCGGCTGGCGCTTCCCCGCCTCCTCCCCGCTCCCTGCCGCCCCTCGCCCCCCCGTCCCTCTCCTCGTCTGCTCCGCCGGACGCGATGACCCTATAACCTCCCCTGCTGCCCCTTAACGCGTCCCCTCAGCCGGGAGAAGGGAAAGGGCCGAGCGAGGTGGGCTTACACACCGCCTCGTTAATTACGGGAGCACGGGCAGGCTTGGTTTTCCCAAAGGTTGGGAGCTCACGTCTGCAGTTGGCCAGTCTTCCCCTCAAAACACAAGCACAGCGTTAGGGAAGCAGCTGTTTCCCTGGAGTTCATGGGGAGACTCCCAGGAATAAGGGTATGTGCATGGCTAAGGGTTTGAGGGGCTGAGAATCAGAGCTAAATAAAGAGGCTGCTCATCCCTTCCCATCAGTAAGGCTTGGAGGAAATAGATAATTCCTTCATGAAACTACGTAATCATTAGGGCACATTCAAGTAAGAAAATAAGCACTGTACAAAACCCCTTAATAAAACTGTGTTTTCTATACTTTCCATTCTGTGCAAGGCACCTGAGAATTATTTTCCAGTTGAAGGCTCTTCCTGGTAAGCCACATGACTGCCAGAAGTCTCACTGGCTGCAGTGAAGTTAACGCTGGGATAACTTCTGCAGATCAAACCCCACAATTTGGAAATTACACCTCTGACTCAAGCTCCTTGTTGCAGCTCCCTGTGCCTGCAGAGAGCCCTGGTGGCTCTAAGATGCCAAACCACAGCTCCTGCCCAGGCAGGGTTTCACTTGCATCTAAACACAACCAACCACCTTCCCGGTAGCACATCAGGGTTACGCTGTGCAACTGCACTTGAGCAGTCTTACTTGGCCATCCTCAGCTCCAGCTCACAGCGAGAACATCGTGGTGTTTTCATTTGCATGCCTTTCCAGTACAACAGCCTAACAGCTAATCCAGCCAGCCTTAAAATTCAGTGGGAATCTCTCCACTGATTTAAGCAGCAGTGGCGTCGAGAGAGCAAGAAATGGGATTCTGGCCTGTTCAGATTTGCAAGAATTTTGAAGCCGGAGTTGCCATTCCCAAACTCACATTATTCCCAGACTCTCAAATTCACTCATTTTTCTTTCCTCAGTAGGCCATAGAACCCACCTTAGAAGTAGCAAGTATTGTATTTCTTCAGGTATTTTACTCCCTTGCTCCAGAAAGCAACTGGCCAGCTGTATTGTCACTACAGGAAGTTAAAACTCTTTCACAAAAGCATGTCTGTCTGGATCCATCATAGCTGAAGGGGCTTTCCATGTACAGGCTATGCAGAATCTATGATAATTACTTTCATAATAATACTTGTGGCTGAATCCTCACAACTACTTGTATGTCAATTACCTGAAACAAGAGGCCTGTGAAGTTCTGGGAGGTAATCACATCTCTGGAACATCCACAGCAGTAAGAAACTGCATGAATCCTGTGAAATGTACATGTAGCAAAACAGAGTGGTTCTAGGTCTGTAGGATAGAACTGCCTTAATGCAGATCTTTGATTGTTACTATCACTAGCAGCATTGTCATCAGCAGCTTCTTAAATAGTGAGGTTAAACTGGCATAAAGCTTAGGACGATCATTACTGTTTTAGGGTACAATACCCAGTGACTGTTACCAGACCTCAAAGGACTAACTCCTTTGCAGAGACAATTCTTGTGTGCTAAAATTATGCAATCAGTGACATGACACCAGCTGCACTGAAGGATTCACTGACATTTGAATAAGCTCAGATATACTGAAGATGGCCACAGTAGGAAGTGTCAAGAAACATAAGGCACTAAGAATGTAATACTTTGTAACATAAAACAGAGGTGCAATTTCCACTTGATTCATTGAACTTCAAAAACTAGCAAACTTCTTTTTGTGTGTACAGACTGATGAAATGTCCATCTCCCCAAGATTGTTTAAAATTCTTGGGTGAATATTCCAAAATAGGCCATTGTGATTAGATTTTGAGAGGTCAGTGGAGAAAGAATAAGTGTACCTCATAGTTTCCTTGGATCATAGCATGCTCTCATTGAATGCTAGCCATGCAGACCACAGGGAAGAGCTGGATGACAACAAGCTGTGATTCATGCCAGAACGTGGGATGTAGCATGCTGAAAACAACAAAAAAAATTAAAAGCCCAGAATTTTTAAAGAGTCTTCCAGGTGTTAATTGTTCAGCAGCAATAACCATCTCAACACAAATAATTTCCAGGAATTAGAGGCTCAAGGTTGCATTTCAGGCCACAGGCTCTTTGCAGCTTGTTACTAATCTGCTGGAAATTCCCTGACTGACAGCTGTGGTTGCCTAATTGTTTCTATAGGTAAATTGTGTTTATTCCACAGACTTATATTAAAGCTATATGCGTGACAGGATTATAAAACCGGGTAGGTGTTGCTCCTGGGCTAAAGCTTCCACTGTACTTTCATCTGAAAGTTAATTTGTGCATCTGAGTCATAAAACCTCTTCAAAAGGAAGCATCAGAAAGAAGTGTTTCCACATCCTTATAATCAAGTTTTTGAACAAGAGACCTAAGTTTAAAAGTAGCCTTGGGCTCTTGCTCACAAATCCGGGAGGAATGTGCAGGCATACTACTTATGGGTGATCTAGTTTGTACAGTAAGGTGTACTATTGATGCTCCAGGCAGAGAGAAAGGGGAGACTGCAAAAATACACGATAATCCAAAGCAGTCCAATTCAGAGCAGTCACCCTGGCCGATAATATCAGTCTTCCACGGAGACTGGCAATTAAATAGTTTCTAAAAAAATCAGTATGGCTATATTTAACTGCATACCACAGCCAGCCTCGATCACAATAGCATATTCTCATTAGTTATTCACAGTTTCATTCATCAGCTCAATGCAGTGTCAGCCAAAAGAGGCTTCACATTGTTGAGCATCATCAGGAAGGGTGTTGAGAACAATGCAGGGAACATCATTTTGCCAGTACATAAAATCCAGGTGCACCCACATCCTGACTAACGTGCAGTTCTGGTCTCAGCATCACAAGAAGGACATAATGAGCTTTGTAGGGAAGGCACTGAGAAGAGCAGTTAAAATGACATAGATGATGGCACAGCTGTCTTACAAAGAGAAACTTAAAAAGGTAAGATTTTTCAATTGAGCAGAGAAGGCTACCCAAAAATAGGATGAAGAGTTTTTTTTTTTTTTCATTAAATCCTATCTAGTACTAAAACCACAACTAGTAATACATTGGCCTAGAACAGATTCAATAAGATTTTTTTATATATATATATATATAACAGGCAGCAAACATAGCAATCTGGAGTCACAGCAGGTTTTAAAGGCAAATGGCATAAGCAGTTCCATAAAGAAGCGTGACAAATCCAAGGACATGTCCATAAACAGGAAGAAGGCAGAGGTGAGTGTGCAACATCCCAAATCAAAGACCGGTTGCTAGTCATGCACCTGAGATGGCGGTCAGGTTTCTTTGCTCTTCTTAGCACAATCTCCTAATGCTGATGGAGACAGGACACTGGGCTGGATATATTTATCTGTGGCCTTCCCTACAGAGCATTCCTTAGTTGCTTACAGCAGCGATGTCCAAAACAGGGCCTTGCTGTACAAAAGTGTTGTATAAGCACTCAGCAAAAAAGAAATGTTAGCATCAGCTTGCCATTTAAATAGGTGAGACGGGACAATGGGTGAGGAAAGTGTACATTACTGTTGTCATTAATAAGAGAGGAAGCACTCAGTGATATGATTTCAGACTGGGATCCAAAAAGCACTGTGTGTTCTTGCTTGCCATTGCAAGTTCACAGATTCAGACAAGACAGGACCTTGTGAATCACGCTGAATGACAAATGGCCTTCTGTCCTGTTCATCATTGCTCAGTGCCCTGAAGTGATGTACGCCCAAAGTGCTCCTTCTGCTTGACATTGCTCTGACTCTTATTTACGCCACTTCTTCAGACCCCAAAAGGGTCCTTCAGGATTCCATGTACCACTGAACTCAGTCCTGAAAGCAGGACTCCAATCCCTTTTATATCGCAACAGAGGAATAAGGGGAGAATAAACTAAAACATACATCATCATAATGTGCAGTGTTGTCCTGGGAACAAATCCAGTTCTACTGCTTTTAAAATAACCTTGGAAGAAAAGATTGACTAAAAGAAGATTGACTAAAGGTCTTCACAGGAGAAGGTTTTTATATATATACACATATGTCCACACACAAGTAGTAACAAAACACAGCAAAAATTGGTACGTAATATGGTTCAGATGTTCTCAGATCAAATGGAAGATCACAGCACATAGTTCAGTCTCCCTGCCCAGCCTCAGAGACATGGCAAACACTGGACATGAAATTAGAAGTCATCCTCGAGAGCAGAGCAGTGCATGGAAAGGACAATGCTACATTCATTAAAAGGTTATAGAGGTGAATGTCTTCATGAGTGCTGTGCATCTTCCTGGGGTGTCTAGCTGTAGGCAGAAAATGAAGAATTTGCAGCAAATGCTACACTCAGCCACAGCTTAGGTTAAAAAAAAAAAAAAAAAAAAAAAAAAAAAAAAAAAAAAAGGTAGAACACCTATTTACTACTGCACCTGGGATAGTTTAGTTTTACTGTTATAATAGATATAATAGATGCTGGAATGTCTCCGAAGTTGGATGTGGATCTAACCTGGTTTCTGCTCACATAAGTTCTCCATGGTCTGTAGCTGCCAGAGCTACTGGCTGAGGACTGCTACGTAGTATTGTAACTCCTAAGCAGCACATTTTCTTGCTTTTTCTTATGCTCCTCACAAGGAATAAAAGGTGTACTGAGCTGCTGGCATGACCATCTTTGAGTTGGATGGTGAAATTTGACTAAATAGGACATTCAAAGGCAATGTCACGTTTTAAAAGAGGAAAGTTAACTTCTGTGTCCTGGTTAGGCCAGGTTTGAGATGGTTTTCTTTTGACTGAGGGAGAGGAGAAAGTTTTAGTTGCTTTTTGTTGCCATGGTGGAGGCTAGAAAAGAGAACAAACTGAATACAAACTTTTGTCTTCTTTTTTTGACCTGACTTTCAACAAGACTTCAAAGTGCAATAACTGAAAATGACTTTCAGAGGCAGGAAACACCTTCAGTCAATCTATTACACTCATTCAGTGGCCAGTTTCCTGAGTGGGAGGGAGGGTGGGCAGGGAGGATATCTTTTACATAATAATTGAGGGGAAAATATGCATTGAAAACCCACAGAATATCACACTCCAAAGCATCTGCAACACCTGAGCTACTACCAACACAACAGAACATTTTTGTAAGTGACTCAAGTTCAAACAGGCATCAGTCTCAAAAGCAGGTTATCTTCTATGCAGCAACAAATGGGCTTAGCTTCAATGGGTGTAGGGAAGAAGTCCTGGCCCTATAGCCTGCCTCCTGAATACCATCCCATGTAGTCATTAGGCTTCACACAGGAATAATATCATGGGTTGCAAAGGACTACTAGCACAATAAACATACAGTTTTACTCAGACAGGAGAGCGATGTTCATGACAGACAATCTCTGCAGGGATTGCCAAAGGGAACAACTGTATCTCAGCAGCCCATAAATAAGGAACAGGTCTGAGGTGGCATATAGAGCAAAAGGCAGCAGGGACTGACACAAGTCGGGTAAATACTGGGAGATTCTGGGAGCCTATGCAGCCAGTAGAATGATTTTCCCTTCTCCCCCACCTTACAAGCTTTTTTTCCCCTCATCTTCATGCTTACTAAAATAAAATGCATAGATGTTTTTTAGCATGTAGAACTTGAGCGGAATCACTTTCAATTATTCAAATTCTCTGAGAAAAACTGTTTCCAAAAAAAAAAAAAAAAATGACACCATACAATATAAACAGAATAACATCAGAATAACTTCTAAAGCTGTGCTACAAAGCTTCACAATTGCTGAGTCTGCTCTACTGAACGAGTGAACCTGGCCAATGTGAACTAGCAGGTGTGGATATGACTGGGGACCTCTGTCACAGAACGGTAAAAAAGGCAGTGGCTGAATAGTCTATGCTGTCTAGAAGTACCATCTGCCATGATGTCTTACAATGATCCTGCCATCTGTAAAAACTGAGGCCTTAAACTTGTCTGCAATACCATGGCTCTGTGACACCGCTTGCCAAAATGACTGGTAACTAACAGAACCAAGACTCCCAAATGTAAGGAGCATAATCTCTAGCCACAGATGACTGCTCAAATCCCAATATCAATATATTAAAGAAGGAACAAGTTAAATAAATTAAAAAGCAAATATTGATTTCTTTGACAAAATGATCAAGCCTCCTTTTCCCCTATTTTCAACATTGTTATCTGAGTGGCAGAGGGTTAGCATTGGGGTTAGGGTTAGGCTAACCAGGCTTTCATGATGTCTTCTGCTCATGCCCCCAAGAAATAAAAATGGGCAGAAATTATGCAAGGTTGCAGATGTTTTTCAAGGGTGATGCATATCAGCTAGATTAGGAAAGAACAGTTGGTGGGTGTCCTAGGTGACTACAGTTTTCAGAGTCAATCAACTCTTGCTCCACTGCAGAGATTGCCCCTAAAAGTGATGTGGACGCATCCTCTTGTACTCATTACACTCACAGTATTGAAGCATGATTTTTTTCCATAGCAATCTACATTTGATAATACTGTAATAAAGCAGGAAAAACAGTAAGCTGAGCAATAAAAATACTGGCTGGAGCACAGCTGTCCTGTTTTACATATAATCATCACAAATGCCAGCTTTAAGCTGAACATCTCTTGCCTTTTACACAAGTATACAAGAAGTGTCAAAGGCAAACAGCAAGGAATTTAAGTCTAAGTCCCTGGAGTCTTGGTATTCAGCACAGAGAGAGACTGAGACCATCCTGAGCCTCTTTTTGGTGGTTACCAGGTGCCATTTACTGAGCTCAAACCAGTGTGATTGAATTGGGATGTTTTCAAGAATTTTGGCAATAAAACCTACCAACCAAGCTTGAAAAGCAATGGCAAGAAGGCTAGGAAGACATCTGCCTGGGAAGAAAACAAAAGCTGACATCAAAAAATGATCAGTTCACATCCCAGCTAGCATGGCTACACTCCCTGGCTCTGAATTTGCATCCCTGCACTTGCAATTCTAATGGCTGGTGATGCACTCTGATCTTTGTTCATTTACTTGTCCTGTCAGACTGGAAATGATGTTTTGGCAATAACCTGCTATTTACTGTGGCACCACAGCTGTAAACATCCTGCAAGACACGCTGAGGCTTAGCTGGCCAAATTCTTATACTGCCCTTTCAACTCTCAATGAGAACTGAGTGCCACGTTGGCTTATATCCCTTTCAAAACTCTCAGGTTCTGTTTCTAGAATTTTTGTTTTAGTATCTATTTTCTTAAGGAAAAACTGCTATCTACCACTTCAGCAGTCAGTGCTATGCACCTTCCTTATGCTCCTGGAAGGAAGCTCTCACATTCATTAAACTCTAGATGAAATAATGAACAGAAAAACAATGAGGTACTGCTATTGCTATTCCCCCATATTTTAATAAGATGCACTTGCATATGAACAAAAATGACAGACTAGTACATTGCTTTTTGGATTAATAGTTTCAGTCTGTGATGTTTCCACCTGCAATTCCTTAGTTAAACAATAGGGCGTTCTGAATGGTGCTTCTGTTCTGCAAGAAAACAAGTGCCCGGAGGGCAAGGAAGCCACATCAACAATTACAAATAAATCCCATGGAAGGCACTTCAAAATTGATAGATTGGATTCTGCTTACTTCAACAAGTACTCACCAACAATAGTCCAAGTTAATTTTACAGCTATTTGACAACTTATAAAGGTTGGGTGAATAGTCTGCTCTCTTAAAACTGAAAAAAAAAAAAAAAAAAAAAAAAAAAAAACCTTTTCCTAAAGATCCTGAACTTTCCAAAGTGCATCTGCATAGATATACACTGTTGCAGGAACTTTACAGGATATGGAAACAGTTGATCATTTGATATTTTTGTACTTGTTCTCCTTGCTAATTGCTGCAGATCTGCTAGTAAACTCCAAAATGAGACAGTGCAGAAGGGCAACAGCACTACAGACTATATTCTGTGCCAGAAAAGATGCAGGGTTTTTCGATTATTTTTTTTCTTTCCCATGAGTGACTGGCTAAGGAGCTGTAACTGTCATCTCTGTTGCTAGTTGAAGACAGCCCAGATTAAGCACATAACTCCTTTTGAGAATAAACAAGTGTCTTGTCTTCAGCAGGGCTTTACAGCAGTACAGATACTCTGTGTCACTGTAAAAAACGCCCCTTTTTGGCAAGGAATAACTTCACAGTGGCCAGGGAGAAAGGAAACAGGAAGAGAATGGGGTGAAAGCAAAACAGATAGCAGGGATATGGCAGAAAATTACTGCCTTATTTCTCCACAAGACTCATACCTCCAGGTGATACCAAAGCAAGGAAACAAAGCGTTTGAAGTGGCTGACCAGGAACATAAATCATACAGCACAGACCTTCAATATTAAAGCTGCAAGTCAAAAGCAGAGAAATGCTAAAAAAGAAAATTAGTTTTCTTGTTCAAGAAGTATTGCTGCTGCCACACCACAAGCTGTAAAGTGGAGGTAGGGCTATCCGTGGCTGAAAGCACTGCAGATGTGGCCATAAATACACCACATGGACTTCCTGTCAGACTGTGTTGTTATTTTTGACAAACCAGGTATGCTGAGGTTGATGCTTTTGGCTAGGCCCGGGTTCTCTGCTCTCAGTCACTGGCTTCTTTGCTCTAACACACCCCAAGAGGGACACTTAACACCTGATACAGGGTTGCCATGAGAAGACTCCCCATGCCCACCTATCATGGCAGTTCGACCAACTTTAACTGAACCTCAGGCAAGCGGGTGCCTTGCAGGTTCAGAGTGGTGTCCTTTTGAGAGATTTCTAATCCTTGCAGCTCAGAAAAGCAGCAGATAATAGAGAATGTGCTTGTGCTTTTTAGTGATTGTCAGAGGGAATGGTAATGGAGCCTTTGCACAATTTCCTTTATCCAGCGTCTTTAATTAATCTAGGAGATAAAGCTGATTATGTTTCTCTTCTATAAGGTATATTCTTTCTGTATCACAAGTTGAGTTTGCTTCTACTATTAAAATGTGGTTTGGTGAGACAAATAAATACAATCCAATATATTTTTATTTTATTTTTTCCTAACAGTTGGTCTCAGCATCAATCTTACCTAGTCCATTAGCCAATTCTGACTCAAGGAAGTATGTATCTCCAAGAGTTAGGAATTCTTTGTCTAAAAGTAACAGAACAATAAAGAGTAAAGTTAAAACCATAAATATTTTTATCTCAGTAACCAAAAAATGCTAGTTAATTAACAAAACTATTAACTGGTCTCCTTCTGAAGAGGTCCTCAGGTTTTGGCTTGATCAGGCCCTGATACATGAGAATTAATCCTTATTGTCATCTACGTGCTCTTTACAAGCTTAGATTTTCTGAACAAGTTCATTTAGTTAAAATAGCTCAGTTAGATTTTTCTCTAAGTAGATTATCTAGCATCCTATCTTAATCCCTTTAATTTTGTCTGGTAATTACTGGCTTTCTTGTGTGTTTTATTGAAGTTTGGAATGCTGTTTACAAAAACAGGCTGAGGGAGAGGTTAAGGCAGAGGTTAAGGTATAAGTAAACATAAATAGTACCTACAGGACAGAAGAGATAAGGAACCTATTTACCACTTAATGGTGGTGCTATTCCCTTCTAGAAGGTAGTTGCCAAGTACATTCTCTAATTTATCTCTCCTGGACACAAAGGACTGCTGTACTTGGCCTACTGCATCTATAATGCACATTATCCACAAATGTGGGCCATATTCCTTCCTGGTATCCCACGAACTACAGGAACTGTCACATTTAGCAGTGAAAGCTTTACTGCTTCATCTAGGTTCTGGCAGAATAAGCTGGAAGACAGCTGTTAGCCAACTGAGAAATGTTTTCTCAGGATGCCCTGGCAGTCCCCTGTTCCCTCCCTAGATGATATCAGGTAGAAACACCAGGTTTTCAAAAAGACACCTATTGACCAATAAAGCTACTAAGTAGGAGCTGCCTAAATACGAAGTCTGATCTTGCTTCCATTCAACTATAAATAATTCCAGTCATCTCAATTCCTCTGAATTAATTTCATTTCAAATGAGTTCAAGATCACCACCACCTTTAACAGTTTGACTGCCAGCCTCACAACAGTGGCTTTTTCTCCTTCCAGAAGTACCTACACCTGCATCACAGGTGGGAAAGACTCCCAGCTCTTCTTTAAAAAGAAATGTGACTGGTTCCCTCCTGATTGCAGGAATAAGTCTAGAAACATGATCCCTAAAGGGTCACCATCCAAAAGGCATCGCTGGGGACAGGGGAGCAGGCATGTTCATTTCATTATGTCTGAACATCTGGCACAACCAGAATGAACTCTTGGCTTTTAAGGAGCTTTTGACACTTTAGAGGCCACAGACTTTCATTCAGTCCTTTATCAGCTTTACCTCAAGTGCACAAATGGACATCTAAGATGTGCAAGGCAAAGGAGTACCAGGAGCTCCTAAACTTCTGCCAGTGCTAAAGCCATTCCTTATTTGAATCTCTGACCCCAAGGCCTGGCTAGACAGTGCTGTTTGGACAAGGAAAGTCTGCCCAGGTGCTTTTAATTATTAAGAAAGTGGTTTCCCAGAAATATCTTGCTAGTTGGCTGTTTGCCAGATCTATTTCTTCCGACAGGAAAAGCTAAATGTAAACCTCCAGCACTTCATAACAGGCCACAGAAGTCTCCCTCCAACTGGAACAGGACTCTGGAAAGACTGTGCCATCCTCTCCTCCTTTGCAAATCTCTGGGCCAACTCATAAACAAAATTATCCCACCTACTTTACCAGACCTCTATAGAGAGATTCTAAGAGCTACCTCACACCGCCAGAAGCGGCACAGTACTGAAGAAATCTCCTGAGTCTTGGTACAGACATAGGCATCACAGGCTTGTGAAAACAGTGCAAAAAGAGAACTGCTGTTATACAAGTGCTTATAAAGCCCTTACATACTGCTGAGAGACTAGTCCCACCCTGTTGCTTGAATGTAGTTTCAAGGCAAAATTGGGCCCACATGAAACTGATTGAGAAGGAAGGTTGGTGGATATATTTGCCTGTTCTCTTTTCTCTTCTTCTTCAGCATTTGTTTATTTTCAAAATGTCCTGTTATGGATTCTGTCAGATTTGCCCAAACTTCAGAAGAATTGGTTTTTATTTACATATTAATATGAAGTACCTTATATATTGTATGTGTTATAACTTTTGCTGACCTCCAAAGGCAACTCTTCAGGAAGTATTTCACCTTCCCCTTCCTTGATCTGTACCTGGGAATCTTTTACAGGAGGCAGACAGAACCTGAGGTGCAAATCCAAGAGGGAAAAAAAATGCTCCCTAGTAACAGTAAGCATGACATAGCAAGGCAAGGAATTGTGTTTCCTAGGTTCTGCCCACCTGTACACACACACCACTCTGGCAGGAAGAAAATGAGACAAAAAATGTTACAGTGAATAAAAAGGTCACTTTTCATAGCAACTGCCAGGCCGCTCATGGCTCCAACTCTCCCTTTGCCGCCTTGCTCCCCACTGGCATGGCATCTGTGCTCAGTCGTCAGCATTGAAAGCTCCCTATTTGTGGAACTTGTAGCCAGACTACATGACAGGAGATACATTCTTATTAGCACTTTCGTTTCTAGTTTGGCAATATTTGGAAGACATCCAGAAGACATGTTAAATGAGTGTAGGCTGAAATAAATTGATGTTACTCAGATATTACTAGTTTATTCTTAATTCTAATGACACCTAAGGATTACCAGGAGCAAAGTTCCCTAGTTGGTTGGTACCATGCACACATGTAGGATAATATTTGCATTAACGTGGTTATGGATAAAATAGGAGGCACAGAGAAGGGAAGGTTTTTACAGATGGCACAGAAAGCAGTTAAGTAGCTTGCCCAAGGTTGCAGAGAAGGATTGTGTGAAAGCCAGAAACTGAGACTGTCTGCTGAGTCATAAAACATGAGTTTATTCATCTGAATTTTTTCCCTTTGCATAAATGCCAAGGAGCTCTGCTGTGATACAATATACCTAAGTTGCTTAAATGTAGCTGAACTTAGTATATAGAGAGTGGTCTCATTAGCTTAAAGAAGTAAAGACCTTTGTCATACAGAGGGTGGAAAAGACACTACTTATTTGCAAGAGAGGCAGTGGCCTAGTCTTCTGGGTCACTGCTGGGCAGTGTCACCCTTGTGCTTAGTGCCAACAGGGAGATGACTCACTAGTGTTGACACTGTGGTGCTGCTGTTAGTCTCTTGCACATCTGACTTCCTTGCTTTGGGCAATTTTTACAACTGTACCCATCCACCACAGTTCTTCAGCTCATTCAAAGTTTCCATAGGCAAACTCAAAGGTCTGGAGGGGGCTACATGAAAATATTGCCTGTCTGCTACAGACAGAGGTAGATGCCAAGGGAGGCTTGCAGCTCAATTGGTGAAGCCCTTGCAATTTACAGCAAAAAAGAGAAGGGAAGAGGGTATCATGAGGGAATTGCATTGCAGAGCACTGCAAATTGAATCGGTAACTGGGCTTTTCCTTCTCTGGAAACTGGTTGTGAAAAAAATAAAGGATTGTCTTGCTTCCTCTTCACAGGAGGTCAGGCAAGGCAGAGAGCCGGCATCAGCCTCAGCCAGCTGAAATCAGCAAGCATAAGCAAGAAATCCAGTGTCCAAAAGTAACCTTTAAAAAATTAAGACCATTACATGGCACCAAAATAATGCAAAGCAGAGCTTCCCCAGAGCACTGTGGAAACATCAGCACTGTCCCATTACACAATCCTCCATGGCTGCCTACAGAGCAAGCAAACATCTAATTCAGTCACTAAAGAGACATGATGTTTTCGGCAGGGGATCTGAGAATTGAAGAGGTGGTATGACACCTCTGATGGTGTAGAAGGAAACATAGCTAGGGTGGAGGGTCCCACTGTGTAGGACAAAACCTCCAGTTGGCAGGTGACTCCCTGTTTGCCCCGTCCACTGACCTCTGATCCGGCAGAGTACTCACAGATATTTAACTTGAAGCATTTGAGCAGTCCCTTAAAGGCAGTATGGATGCATGGCTTGTTGTGTAACACACAAGCCACATGCTCTTCTTCAGTGCTATCTTGAAGTACTTCCCAAAAAAGCAAGATTCAGCCTCCCTGGCATGGCCTAGGCAAGATTTTTGCAAAAAAATTCCTGCTGGTCCGCATCTGCTTTGATGGAGAGAGAGCAGCAAGGTAGACTCTTCAGCAAAACAGACATTGAACCTGAAAACTGAAGATCTGGGTCCAAAAAGAAGAATTTTTAGAAGACCTAAATGTATCATCAGCTCAGGGAGCATTGATTTTACACTTTCTGTGAAGAGAATTGATACCTTAGAATCCCTATATATGTTTCTAGAAAAGTTATTTGACTTTCAAATTAGCATCTACTCCCAACTCCAATGGGATTTGCATATGTCCAGAGCTTATTAAAAATTAAGATATTCTTCTGTAGGAGGCTAAACCTAAAGACTTATGAACATAACTTTAGACATTCACACTTGGAAAATGTTGATCTTTCTCTAAAATATCATTTTATTAACTGATTTTTCTCATTATATAAATGTTGTATCTGCAGTGCTTTCTAACTGCACCGATAGGTTGGGTGTGCAAATGAAGAAAATGAAAAAAAAATAGAAAAAAAATATTTCAAATTTTCATCTGTTTGGGTGTTTCCTGCGATTTGCATTTTCATACAATGCTCTCCTTTGCCTAGAGAAAAAATTGAATGCTCTTAGTTTCTGAATGTTGTCCAATGAAAATTTCTGAAGGTTATTTTTTTCCATTTGAGAACAGAAACATGTCCGTTCCATGCTCCCCTGCCCACATCTGCTAAAAGATATGTAAAAAAAACACAAAAAGCCCAACCCAAAACATTAGTTATTAAACTTCCCCCTTCCTCTTATTTTGCAATAACAGTTCAGAAGCATGCACAGTTAACTTTTCACCATGAAAACTATTCTCATCTAAGTTGCTAATACACCCATAGAACTGATAAGCTAAGAATATTTCCTGAATCTTTTTTTTTTTTTTTTTTTTTTTTGATTTCCACTTAGTATATATTTCCATGCCAAGCAGAATTACATTCTCTACCCACTCTGAAATTCATACCCAAAGATACATTGCCTGTAGAAAGGCAGACCTTAGGAGGGTTTTTTTCTTGTCTATTTTTTCCTATCTAATGCTTTGCTGGTTATGGAAAGTTATTCAAGACTGATCCGTCAGAGTGCTCTAAAAGAACTTTTATTAGTAACGAACAAGGCTAATAGGCCAAGGCAGCACATAAACAAGAGGTTTTTTCTTTTAACATCAAGATCCCCAAACAAAGGGACCTATTGATCTTCTAAAACTATAATACAGAGCACTCAGCTTTCTATATTTTGGGTACAGAAACTGCTCTAGCTTCCCGCCAGAAAAATGATGCTAGGCTGCCTTTATACAGCACTCAGAAAAAGGTTGAAGCTCTTAGGAAAACTGGAAATTCCATGGCTATTTTTAATACTCTTATTAATATTATCATTATACTCTTATTATTAATAATATTCCATTAAGAATACTCTGTATTGTCTTCCTCTATAAGTTTTTCACCAAAGTAGTGTTATACAGCCCCTGACTACATAAGCACATTCTGGTAGCGGCAGGAAAGGAGTTTCGAGCAGCTGAGCACAAACACCTACACCAGTTGTCATAAGACCCCAGTGGGACCTCAGTGGGTGGGAGCTCTGGTTTTGCCCAGGAGGCATCTGTGCTGCTCTTCAGATTCACAAGCATTGCTAGTGAGGTCCTTGTTTGAGTAAAGTGGCCACCAGCTGACCCCTGCATATAAGCATCAAGCCAGCTAGCCTTGTTAGCCCACATTTTGCCACCTTGGTTCTGCACTGTTTGGGATTGAGAAGTTCGGTAGGACTGGCCACACTGGAACCCAACCAGACAAAGAATGACAGCTCTGCTACTGTGGTAGGTACTTGTGTTATGCTGAAGAGAGACCTAAAGGATCATATCAAATCTCCTGGTAGCCTACTAACCGGTCAATGACAGTAGCCAATAGCAGAAGCCTAGGGAATAAAAGAAGAGAGAAGAAAAGAGCAACATGCTAATCATGTATTGGATGTTTTACAGGTGTTTCTGCAGCAGGTTTTATCCAGCATCCAACAATCTGCAGCTCAGGACTCTGGGGTGTAAAGATATAGGAATTTGTAGTACATCTATGTGGTTAGAACCTGACATTGATGCTTTTTGTGGGAAAGAACAAAACTCACCAAGAATCAAAATACAGATGTCTCTCTCTTCAAAAGTTAGCTCAGACTTGGAAATACCAGAAATGTTTGATGAAAGCTTCAAAAAATTTATGGAAAAATAAATTAAAAAGCAAGAGAGAGGGAGTTTCCTAGCATGCCCTGGTCTCTTATTCCCTTCTCTGTATCCAACCCATTTGAAGCTCTTGAGTCTTGGGTTAAATTGGTATCAGTGACACAGTAAACTGCAAGCCAGATGAGGTTATGCCAGTCGGTCACCCTGTCTTAGCTAAAACACTTTCAGAGGAGCAAGGAGAAGAAGGACTAGAAAGACCTTTGTAATGAGCAGAAGTATATCAGTGCATTTATGGCCTGGTGACTGGAAGCCCTACACATGTTTCATTTGATAAGACAATCACAAGGCTTTCATTCTCATCTGAATAAGAACATTTAATCTTCACAGCATTAAGTCCCATGTGCTAAATTAAATTTCCTGCCAGCTCAGCAAACCGTTTTGATACTTTGAACTGCATTGTACATGCTTTCCTTTCATCACAGGATGCATTTTGTCTCCGTGTCAACAGCCAAGAGGAGAAACACCATTTAGGTCAGAGAGCTCCTTTTGCTTAGGCACAAGTATCAATATACTGCAGGCAGTGCGCTGCGGTGTTCTGAACAGCCGTCAAACAGCAGGCACTTGGGGTGGGATTCAGATGACCAAGCAGAGCTACCTGCAGTGGGGGTGACTACGTCTGAGCTGCTGGCTCCTTTAACTGTTCCTGGATAAAAACGTCACTTGGCTGGCACAACACAGCTCATCTGATGCAAGCAGAGCAGAGAGAGAACATCCAAAAAGTACCTCCTTCTCTGCATTGATTTTTAAGGCTGTGCAGACAATCAGCTTACATGTGGACAGCCACATTGCACTTCTCTGTGGTCAGGACAGAAGAATCTGCTTTTTAGTTCCCTTCTAGTTCTAGGCTAATAAAAGACTTTGCTACAGTAGGTTTGTGGATGTTTTTGCATTCCTCCTGCTGCAAGTTTCTCACCTATGAATGTCTTTCAAAATGTCTCACCCCCATAAGCTCAGTTTTATATCTTCATTCAAGAGTCACCTAAAAACCTAAATCAGAGAAAGCTGGTCACATCTCTTTCAAGGGAAGAGAAGGAAGAGGGGGAGCAACTGATGACATTACTGAAATAGTAGAGTTTTTTCACATCCTAAATTCTCCACAAGTTTAAAACGTTTTATCTTGGTAATGTTTGCCAAATACTTCCACTGAATTTGTAAGCAAAGTTTTAACTGTTTTCCCTATTTACCTTTTTTCTTAATGTGATAGTTGTGATAAAGAAATTCAAAACAAATATAAGCTCAATCAACACTATGTTACAAATCAAAAGGTAGACTGGATGAACAATGTGCAATGAAAAAAAAAAAAATGACAGGACACAGAAATTTCCCATTCAGCTCTCTTTTGGTCATCTCTGTTCACAGCTCAGTCCATTCCCAACATTTCTTGCATCATCTGAAGTTCATAGCATTTTATAGATTTGCTGGCTCAGGCTGAGAAGTATGGGTGGTTTAGCTATGTAAATCAGCTCAAAAATGTACTCACAAATCACCTTTTCTTTGTTATACCAGTGAAGCATCACAGGAAGATGAGGTTGACCTGCAAACCTCCATTTCTCAGTATCGCAAACTAGCTTTACTTGATCAGAATAACTGAATATTTTTGAGGAAGAAAAGCTTAATTTGCTATAAGAAGGAATTAACTGTGTATAAACAGAAACTAGGTTTTGGCAGGCTCTCCTCTTTCCTAATCCCTCAGTATTTCCCCAATTACTACACAACCCAATCACTCTACATAAGTTGTTTTTATTAACGTTACAAGAGGCCATCTGTCTACAAATACCCAATCAAATAATAGAAACCTCAAACCAACACAAGAACACTCAAATTCAGCTACTGACTGGTCTAGAAGATTTTTTGTGTAGCATAAATATTTTCTTTTTAGGCACTTCAATAAAATTCTTAGAGTTTTCCAAGCATTTATCATTTCAGGGTGGCAGAGAGCTATAACAATTCTTTCTCCACCCATTTCAAGAATTTTTACTTTCAATCACCAAAGATGACGTAACACGAGGCCTTTCCAATCTGCATCACCCTGTTATCACAGCCCAAAATACTACTGTGCATGCTGTGAATGTTACAAACTTATAGAAATCATAACAGCACATTCTAATCCCCCAAACTGTGCCTCCCTTAGAGTCATCTCACCTGAAAGATCAGCATTCCTCTACAAAAGCATGGATGTAGCATACCCCTGGAGCATGGATGGGTCCCCTGAATCAGTTTAGATGGATTGGTTTTGGTAATCCAAACTAAAATACTTGGATTAGTTGCACAGTTTCTGTGGAGAACTATTTTAGATTTGTTTTTAATTAAACACACCAATCTGCATAGATGTGTGTTTTGCTTTAAGAGCTTCAGTTTGAAATCAGTATCATTTGTCATATTCAGTATTCTTGTTGAAGATGAGGGAGAAGAGGAAGAAAAATAGGAGTCTGCACAGAACTAATCTGGCCAGCATTAGCAATTATAGCAACTTGTATCATACTGTGCCATTTTTTTTTCTGCTGTCCAAAGTTTCCATGGGGACAGAAGAGATTGAAAAGATTAACTATGAGTTGCAATAACATCTCTGAGCAAGGAACACAACAAAATGTGTGCAAGTGTGGCAAGAGGGTGTTTCCCTTTCTTGCTCAGCAGTCTAAGAAATTATAGTGATACAGCAGTGTATAGCTATTTTTCAGGTACCCCTCAGCTTCCACATTTCACCACTGCTCATCCAGATGTCTGAGAGAGGGAAATACCCGCATATCCTATGAAAAAAATACCATGGCACTCACAGTGCCTCTGAGGAGAGGATGTTGCAGCACTATGTGCAGGAAAGTTACAGCTGTGCAGTCCCCACTTCGCCACATGCAGTGAGAGCTACCAGCCTGTTAATAGAGCAGTTGCTTGTGTCCAGCCCTGATCCTGGGAGATGAAAATTCAGAAATGTTGCAGGCACATATGATCAGACTGTTACACTGGCCTACACTGATGTTTAAGAACTAAATTTGCCTTAGTAGCTATAATGATTCTAATGTGTAACTGTAGGCTTAAAATTAAATGTCAACATATATTAAAAGTAGCTGATCACAATGACAACAAATATAAATACCATGGAGAAAAATCAAGAGGTTTCTGGGAATAGACTAGATTGGATCTTGAATGATTATCTCAGCTTGAATACATATATAGTTTAAGTAAAACCCTATCATTCTTAGAAAATCTTGTCTTCAAAGTATATCCTGGCATTTCTGTTTCTTAAGAGCATTAAATATAACGGAGGAGTATCTTTTCATAACTACCTTATGCAGTAGAGTTATGATATACTGAGAACAATGACCACAGTAACTAAAAAAGACGTATGCAGCAGGTTTGTATAAAAAAAAGTTACACAAATGTTTGCAATATGGTCTGTAGTATTATCATTAATGCTTAGGGAAACAAAATATTTCACCAGGGATAAATACAGCAGCCAAAAATCAGCTGTATGTAATTATGTAATAGCTGAAAAAAATAGAAAAGGGAAAGAGAGGGGAAAAAAGCACTCTGCATCTCCTCATGGTTCCTGGGGTATCTATCCAGACCAGATGTTAGGAGGGAAGGATGTGCTAGTACAGCCTGCTGCACAACCCAAATGACACAAGGATTAGGCTTCTTGCAATAGTGTAAGCAATGAGGTGTAAGAAATGCTGAGGAACTCATGCTCATGGAAGGCAATGGGGAGGAAGAAACTCCTGTGCTTAGTTGTAGGTTTCTGTCTCAGAAGATGGAGTGTCAATTCCTGGCTGTGTTGTCTGGCAAATCAGCTCTCTCTCTTTCTGTGCCTCAGCTACCTGCGTAACAGCTGTGGACTAAGAGTGATTTTGTTTCATTCAGAACAATGCTGAGAAAAGGAATCATTTATTTTATCATCAAATAGTCACCCTAGTAGATAACAGTCATTATATGTTGTTATACAATAATATAGTTGTTATAAACTACTATTTACATGTTATTACATTTGTTATGCAGATAGAACAGTGCATTTGGAAAGCTGTTCTTCAAGTATGAAAACTACACTAATAAAACCTATTCCCTTTCCTGCATAAGCTATACCATTATGAGACACCTACCACCTACGCAACTGTGACCGTGTGCAGTAGTCATTGTTTCTTTCTTTTTCTACTACTTCAGTAGAGCGGATGCAGTGTTACTTCAGAGCACAGAGATGGACTAGCAATAAAAACACCGTTCAGATGCTAAACCCACACACCATTTTTCTGGGCCTGAGGAAAGGATGGACAAGTAGCAGGAGAGTTAATGTCAGGAAATAATAATAACACTAATACTGCACTAATTACTCTTTTCCTCTGCACTCAATCAAAAGCAAGATTAGGACTGCAGCTAACCAAAAAATAAACCCCAACAATTTATGTTAAGAATAAGAGGATACATCTGTTTCCTGCCTTAGCCAGATCAGCTCACCCTTGTCATCAGAATAGCTGCGCTGAGAGGCGAAGTTCTGAAGATTAAAGCCGAGGGTCACTATTTTTACCCAGAAGAGCTCAAGAATATGCGTAAGACTAGTTCATTATGTCATCTCTGACTGTGACAATGCAGAAGTATTGCCAAATGGGGAAACTCCTAATTGTAAAAAGCTCATCTGAGGGAATGCAAGTGAGAGATTAAGCAAATATCTGCCCCCAAAGACTTCTTGACTCCATTTCTAGAAGTCAAAAAGACAGGCTTACCATGTTACTAAGCACAGAACTGACATTTGGCTATAGCAGGACTTTACCAGTATGTCCAGTATGTCTCAGCTCTTACTGTGGAAAGTCTTTTCCATATTTTAGAGCTGGGAGAAAGACATATTGAAAATGGTCTTTTTCATTTAATTTTTCTTTTACATACCTCTGTTTCTGGACTGTTCGCAGGATTTCTTTTTTAAGATGAAATTTGCTAGAAAAACTATCAGTGGGAATACCTAGTCACACCATCAACTTACTACCATCTGTTCACTGGTTACTCATGAGTGGTTGGAGTTCCCTTTGTGCTAAGAGCTGCATGTATGCATAACAAATGAGAAAGTGCCTGTCCCACATAGCTCAGAATAAACCAAGCTAAGATTTGCCCAAAGACTGCCAGATGTACGTGGCAGAGTTGGGAAGAGAGCCCAGATTCTCTCATTTCAGATTCAATTCCAAAGCATCATCTTTCTTTCTGAAATGGATTAGAGACTGTCCTATGTTAGCAGGGAAAAGAAAAGCCCCATGTCACTGACAAACAGGGTTTTAGTAGTCTGTGGCTACAACTCTGAATGGAAAAGCTGGTTTTATTTAAGCTGAATGAAGGTGGATGCTCTGCTACAGCCAGGACTGTTGAGACGGCAGCAGAAGTAATCACTTTGCTTCACACAGGCTTTATCCCTATGAAGCCTCCTGTCATAGAGGAAATAACAGTTTGGTAAAGGTCCAGGTCAGAACTGGTCTTTGATCTTTCATAGCTTAGCAAGGTAATGTCTCCTGGTTAACTGCAGTCAAATTATATGACCTGTGGCAGATATTTAGAGACAGATTTATCCTAAGAAAACAAAGCCCTTCAAACCCCAGGTGAGAAGGTTCTGCAGTTTAATTCCATCATCCAGAACTGATTTATCCCTGGATATAAACAATGCCATGTGTAGCATGGCCTATTGGCACAGCTGTTGTGCCTTCATTTCTCTCATCCTGCTCTTAGGAAGGCCATTTTTACTCTCTATGGTGCAAAAACCCTTTTCAGACCATATCGCTGTAAGAAGTTAAAATACAAACCTCACCCTGGACTTACTCCTGGAGGGTGATATGCAGAGGATTTTGTGCCTCCTTAAAGATAAACAAATTCAGAAGTGCTTCCCAGACAATGCCCAAGGTCCTAGAATTCTTTGCAAGTTCAAGCTCAGACCTAAACCCTGCACAGTCCCACACAGTCTCAGACTGCAGATAACTGCTTTATAAAGCTTTCGCAGTGCCACTTTCTAGCTGATCTGGCAGAAGTTTCTATCGAGTCTGTTTCACAACTCCTCACATATTTTTGCTTTGTTTCTTTGCTTTTAGAATATTTGGGGTTCTTCTCCTTCATTAATGATCTAGATCAGCAGACACTTACAGCTGAATAATATTCCTATGTATTATTCCTCTTGATCTAAATAGCATTTTTCACAGCAATAAAGCCTATATATCCAGCAAAAAAGTGTTCAGATTCAGACTTGGAATATGCAATTTCCTCACTCCTCTTTCAGTTTGACATCTGATCCCTGTCCTTTTGATTCTTTGTAATCTGGAACACCAGCCTCCTTTAGCAGTTACTAGAAAAGCCCAACTGAGAAACCAGGTAAGCTCCAGTAATGAATATGAGAGTAACCTTCCATTAAAGGGGTGTTAGATTTAACAGTAAAGAAAGAACCTACAGAGCCCTTAGAAAGTTTAAAGAGTTAAAGGTAGAGGAGGAAGAGCTAAGTGAGGAATAGAGATATATCTCAGACTGCTTTCACTACCCCTATAAATTATTGGCCTTCATTTCTCGCTCTTCCCTAGTATAATTCCCAACTGCCTACTTCTTGCATTCTGGCATCATTCTGCCTTCAAACTGCCTTCAAACGGGCCAGATTTCCACAAATCTGAGATTTACAAAAGAAAAATACCTTTGGAATCCTTTATACTTGTCACCTTGTCTTTTTTTTTTTTTTTTTTTTTTTTTTTTTTTTTAAATCCAGCATCTAAGGACCTAGGCAGGTAAGAGTTTTGAAAAAAGAAGGGAAAAAGGGAGAAAAGATCCCTGCTCATATAAGTAGCCTGTTCCTGCTCTTCACTGGCCCCTTACCCAAAAGGGGTAAGGGTTTTGTCAGTATCACAGAATCTGTGTTGTGGAAAATTGTCATGCTATCTTGAACCATTAACCTAAAGAGCCTGGTGTTACTGCACTCCTAACTCAAGCACTGAGTTAAATGGAACAAATCTGAATCCAATTTGTATGTCCAGATTACTGGTATATTGGAGTCTCAGAACTAAAGAGGTACAGAGAGGATCCAGCAATGTGGAGGAATTGCACAGGTTTGTGCGGCGATTGCTTCTGTAGCAGGAGAACAACAAAGGCTTGGGCCCAAAGAGACAGGTCTGTGTATGTCCTACAGATCTGCACTCAGATCTATTTCTCAAAATCTCTCCAAGTAGCAACACAGAGGAGGTCAAAGCTACTACTGCAGGTCAGAAGCTGCTCTGTGCTATGTCTGCAATAGCACTGTATCACCCCCAGTTCCTGGGCACAAGGAGGTCGCCACGTAATGCTCTTTTACCCTAGCTTTGTAATGTGATAGCTTTTGGATCAAGAGGCATTTAATTATGATGTAAATTAAGAACTATGGAAGGTGGCATATAGTTTTTTGACAGCATAATTCACAACATTACATCTGTACTTTCAATGAAAGCAACGTAATTAAGGAAAGCACAGCCAGTTTGAGTTTGTCTAGCACGAGACAGAACTACAGGGATTGAAGCATGTAGCAGAGCAATGGAAAATCAGTATTCCTCCACAGTTTATGAAATGAAGCACTCAGTGTCAGTTTTGAACTATTTTGCAGTATATTTTGAATAACCCAGTATATGTCTGTAATAAAACACTGGAATCCCTAAGCCCCCATAACCAAACAAATGCATCCAGGCTGAAGATTAAGGTTTTGGGGGTGATTTGGGGGTGGTTCTTTTAAAAGTCTCCACTGCCAAATTTCAGCTGTAAGGGAAGGTGTTATATGTGCAGTTTCTAATGTTACTGCTCAGCCTGCAATGAGATTATAGTATTGTTAAATTAAAGGAATTCCTGTTCCGTGGTGTTGTTCTTGGCTGGTCCAGTATTGTGGGTTAACTTCATGTGATGTATTTTCTTTAGAACAAATTTCCTTCAATTCATCAGCAGAGGTTCAAGCTGCTCTGCTAAGAGTTTGTGACATTTTTTTGGACGTGGTTACAAATATGCCAATGAAAAGTTAACAGATTGTCAGGAACACTCCCTTGGGAATGACGTTTCTCATTTTTCTTTATTCTTTATCTTTTGTTTATCCTTCTTTCCCTTTCAAGACTATATCTTTCCAGCCCGGCAAAATTGTTGCATGGAGCTGGCTACTTAGAATACAATACTACAGAGCTGCAGAATAACCCAGGCCAGGCAAGAACAATCTAATTATCTGCCATAATGGAGGTCTTGAGCAACAAAGATTCAAGAACAAACCTTCAGTTACTGGTAACTGTAGTTTCTGTTCCTGGCTCTCTCACAGGCTTGTTGGATAACCCTGACCACTCTTTGCCTCAGTTTCCTTATCTGTGAAATGGAAAAGATAATAATACTTAACAGACAGAGGCTGTTGTGAGTTTCCATGCATGCAGATAGATGCATGTGCTGAGCCATGCAAGTGGCCCCAGGGCAGAGCACACCAGTGCTGAGTGGTGCAAGAATGATGCTCAGCTTCTGGTTGTGTCTCTGGATGCTGCACTGGTCAGCTGGGGTCTGTTCCTCCCACACAAAGCAGCAGCTGTGTAGAGATGGGAAGCTCTGAACTCAACGCCACGCAGAAACACTATGCCAGATCCCAAGTAACATAGCCCTGTAGAAGTCCAGTTCTCAGGAAGATATGTATTACTGCAATATCACTGCAGCTAATCCTGGTCCTAGGACCCTAAGTGGTATTCTAACAAAAACATCCTGCACAACATTTGAAAATGCAGGTACCTACAAGGTCCTAACAAATTATTTGATCCCTGAAATTCACAAGGTTGGAACAAACATCCGTGTGTGGGAACACCTATGACCTGCTTCATTAGGTCTATATCTGAAGAAGAGGAGATAACACAACAACAAGGCATTGCCACAAGCCACATTTGCTGTGCCTGAGTCCCTACAGAGGATGAACTGAAGGGTACCACTGCCAATTTATTGCCATCAGTTATTTCATGGCGTAAAGACAAACACCAACAAATTATCAGTGGTACAATTCCTGCAGAACAACCAGTACGTCACCTGTGGAGTTGTCTCTAAACAAAAATAGGTGTTATCCTTTGCTTCACAGAACACAGAAGCAGTCAACGCACACAGCAAAACTGGAATGAGCTCTCTGACAGAATCATCTGGATCATGACAAGAGCGTGCCATTAAGCATTTAGTCAGAGGGAAGAGGCATGTGATTATAGGTAATATGGGTAAGTCATCGATCTTGGTAATTACAGATAAAACAGTATACTCAGCCAAGCAGTGGAGAAAGATGGATTAAAGTAACGTGGTCTCAGTAAGAACAGGTAGGAACAAATAGAATGTTTCAAACACACAAATGATTGCTGTTTTCCTCCAAAGTGCTTTCCATTTTATAGAAACAGACCATTCTGAGAAATTCTAACTGGTACACTGAATACAAATGTCTGTCCAAGCCTCTCCAAATCCATTGAGAGAGTCAGGGGAATAAAGGCAGAAAGGACTATTAAGAAGCTTTTTTTTTTTTTAAAAAAAAAAAAAAAAAAAAAAAAAAAAAAAGTGGAAACAGTCAATGAATGACCGTGTCATATAGCCCTGTTCAAACATACACTTTCTTAACAACTGCAGTGAAGTGCAGCTTTGAATTGCATGCGGAAAGAAATATCCCCCCAACCCCTCCAAAAAAATTTAGATTTAGCTCAGCCATGAAAGCTGCTCTCTTTAATGTGGCAACAACAGGAATACAAGAGCTTCACATTCCCCTTTTATATGTTTAACCTTTGACAAAAAAGGTTAAACACTTTCCTTACAACTGACTCACGTCAGGAAACGCAAGAACTATACTCTCCAGATGAAGCCGCGCTAGCTGCAAAATGCAATGTCAGCGTCTGAAGTGAAGTAAAACAAGGATTCCTTGTGCAGTTCCTAGTACTGCTACAGGGACAGGAAGTGGGTCAGTGGTAGGGTCTTTTCCAGGCGAGAGAGAGATGAAATGGTGACGGGAACAATAAGGAAGTTTGGGGCGGGGGGAGAATTGGCTCTGATTTCAAACATCTCACTGAGATCTACTTTACATGCATTGATGTATTAAAATTCCCCTAGCAACATAGCAGGAAAGTTTACAAAACATTAAACGGAATATCTATGAAAACTTCCCATGTTTTCTGTTCTTTGCCTTACAGATATTTTAGGGCCAGATTCTCATCTGGTGTCAATACGCCTAATTCCCTTCACTTGGCTCAGATTTGGCTGACTGTGCTAGGCTATTCATCAGGAGCCTGATGGCCAAGCTCCTGAACCGTAGCAGCTCCAAACAAAGTCAACTGAATCTGCAAGTACTTAGCATCTCTGAAATTCAGGTCTGGGGACCAGATAGTGCCACCAATTCCTACTTAGAAACTAGAGATCAACTCCAGGTTAAACACAGGCTGTGCTAGGTGGGACGGTCACTTGCTGAGCATCGAAGTACAAAGGCTGCAGGAAACCAGGAAGTGCTGAGCACTGACCTCTACCCAGGATAGGGCATAAAGAAATGATCAGAGGTGAGTCCAAGGGTGACTGCTGTCCTCAGAGAAGTTTTTGGAGGGGGCCACCTATTCAGGACACAGCACAGGAAGTCCCAGGAGCATGGTTCCTCCACCTGGAGCATGTTGGGGAATTGGAAGAGAAGAGAAATCACTATGGATATGGCAGTAGCGTCTTGAAGTAAGGTCTGCCTGCTTTTGTGGACAGACTGTGGCTGGTATAACAGCCATACAGCAGACATCATGAAATGGTCTTGGTGGGGTAGATGGCCCTAACCCTCTCCTCCCCGTGGAAACTTCATACTCTGGGTTGGAGAGGAGAACGTGGGATGTGAAGAACCAGGCACTGTTTTCAGGAGTAGATCCTCTCCAAGCACTCAGTCCTCCTAAGCTCTGAACTTGTCATCTTCCCCTGCTTAATCCCTCTGCTCTAAGCCCACATTGTTCTAATGAGCTCTCTTCCTTCTGTGTTTTGATTTACCTTCTTCACTGCCAGGAGACAACCCATTACAAAAGCTCAGAGGGTTCTAGAGCTTCTTGCTGCCCCATGCTTCCCAGTTCCTCACCTTTCCCTGATGCTAGCTACCAACCCACTCTGCTGTCCTGCTCATCCCTCTCTGAATATTGCCTAGCTGACTCCCCCACCCCAATGTGTTTGCTGGTGGCAGCAGGAGGCAAGACACAGGGAAACGCTTCTCTTGCCTGAAGAACACATTTTGGGGTAGAAGGACGCAAAAGCTCTGATAAACCACAGCACAGTGTAGAGAGCTTAGGAAATGGTTGTGGCCAAGTTCCCGGTTCCCTTCTGCACAGTAAGGCAGTTGTGAAACTCTGTGTAGGGCAGCACAGCATGGGACGGTGTCCGGGTGTTGTCCACAAATATTCTCTTCAAGACAATGTGCGGAGAGGATGGGAGGAGGAAGCTGTTTCAGGACTCTTTTGACTGAGAGGGAACAAAGCTGTTTGTCACAGCAGCACAGAGTCCTTCAGCCAAGTTGGTGTGGATGCAGGCTTCACACCATATTACAGCATGGAAACAGTCTTCTCTTATCAAACCTACAAGAAGGTGATCCCAAACCACGAAAAGAACAGAAAAAATATCTGTTCTGTAGATGTGATCTGTTCAGCATGTCTAGAGAATGTCAATGCTCTATGACCCACTGTTTCGAAGCTCCATCTCCTGCTTCCTTCAGTATATGTGCACTGTAGCCAAGGGTAAGTCCTGGCTGTGGAACCTTGTGGGTCTTCTCCCACCATCAAGAACAATTTCACTTTAAGGGAAGTTGAGTTTGGCTTTTAATTAGTGATTCAGTTCCCCTCAAAAACCAAAGCAAAATAAATAAAAAGAAACTCTTCTGCATTTGAAGAGTATTCAAAAACCAGGAGATTTTTCAGACACTGGGACAATGAGGAAGTGCTGCTTCTGCCAATGCACTGATCTGCAGCACATGTTGTACTTCATGGTGCTAAGAGGCAGCAGCCTCCACCTCAGTGTTCCCCAGGAAAGCCACCACTGCAGTAAACTGTGGGTCATACTGCATTTACAAAGGGTGGTGAGGACCATGTCAACCAGCATATTCCAAAATCATCAGACCCTGGGACTCCAGCATTTTGGTATAAACTGTGCCCCTCCTGTCCCTCTCAGAAGAAATCTTTCAAGCCCAATATTCTATATCAAAACCACAGAAGGCTATAGAAATCGTCATAGAAACACTGCATTTTCTGCAGCTTGGTATGTGATGCCAGCAGGCACCAGGTGGCGATGTAATTACAAGATCAGCAGCAATATCACAAAATCGTGGTGTAGTAGAAGTGTTAAAAGGATTATTATATAGACACTTTCATATGTCATTATTGATCCAAAACGAAAACTCTACCAACCTCTAGCAACTGCCTGATCTGATATACACTAACTTTCTGATCCTATGTAATAAGATAGATTTGACATTTAAAAGACTAAAAGGAAGGTTATCTCAATATGGGATAACTGACAGCTTTCAGCAGGAGTTTTTGTCAGAGATTCTAGGTGGGTTTTCTCATGTTGTTGCATAAGCACATGCATTTGTGTTTCAAGGAGTAGGAATAACTTGTGAATGGACAGGATGAACTCCTGCCCTTCTCACAGAAATGGCAGACTGCATCACTGTGCTTTGCAATGATCCTCCATTGGGTGAGAAGGGGAAAAAGGAGTGGGTAGGATAGCCACGTAAAGGCTGACTTGATGAACAAATGTTCACTAAGTGGAACAAACATAAGAAAGTAATAAGGCAGTAATGAACATCCCAGCTTGCAGACTGAAATAGCTGGCACCAAGTGCTCAGACCTGGAGCACTAACGGGCTCTCCAGTTCAGGATCAGGGGCAAACACATCTCAGGCCTGTTTCTCTTCTCATCAGGAGTAGTATATTACAGTCAGCAGGGCTATTCTGACATACATTCCCATATCTGGATGCCAGATGGGAAATAAGTAACACATTTTCAAGAGAGGGAGTGACTAACCATTAGAACAGACCAGCAGGGGAAGCAATAGATTCTCAGTCTTCTGAGCCCAAACTGGATGCGTGCTTTGTGCAGGCTGTGTTTTAGTGAGACTCACAGCACTCACTGCAAGGACAGCAGTCTGACCTGCAATTAGAGAATGCACTATCCAATCTGGCTTAAAATCTTATAAATCTATAACAGTCAAAGCAAATGACAGGAGAATTGGGCCCTGCATTATTATTTCTCAAGGGGGTGCATGAACCAAGCTTGTGGTGTAATACGTGCAACACAGGATTCAAAGTTTGTATTTCATAAATCATCTGCTGGTATAATCACATCATCTGAAATTCACATTAGCTCATCTAAACTGGTTATGATACAAGTGGATTTATTTTCTTTTTGGAATGAATACCTATATTCTGCATTGTGATGTTGGATGACCACAATCAAGCCTAATTTACAGGCAAAATCTGTGACCCCAACACTTTGGTTTTGCTGTTGCATTTCTGCTGCTTAATTTCACTTAAGATTCCAGCAAACTGGCAAGAGATGGATACATATAATTCAGGTAGAATTTGCTTCTCTCTACAGTAAAGTATGACCTTGAAAGTTTAAAATAAATAGTAATCACATTGAAGATTCATTTGCACACAATCTCTTCCAGATGGCAAAGTCTGTGAGCTAGTTTAAAATGATTTCTCATCAAAAATACATCAATTTTTCTCCAAACAACTAATACAGTTTGTAAAAGTATGTCTGAATCTTCAGAGAAATACATTTACCTCTAAGGAACTGTAGTACAAGAGTATCCAGTGAAGATGGACCTATGCTACTGTAACTGACAACTGGTAAAAATGATCTCGAGAACTCATCTTCATCAGCTGAATTTTTAAACAAGTTCTAGATGAACCAGCTCTGGGCTCATCTAAAATGGGCTAGATTGTGCCTACACTTCTGTTGCTTTTAAACAAATGTTAATATACCACCAGCCATAAAGTTTTACATCTCATCTTGATTAATGCATTGGATATTCAAGAGGATCTTCCTTTACTTTAATTAAAACTGTGTTACAGTTCATGATTGGTGTAAGTAATTTAAAAAATGCGTTCTTTTTGAATCACATGCTCTGTGCATTACAGAAGCATTTTATAGTCTTGTCATCTGCTTATTAATAAATTGCATAAAAATACTAAACCATAGCTCTTCACTGAGATGAAGGAGATGAAACACTATTTTTCTTCCGCTTTTTAAATATGTGGATGGCTATGAATAATTTGTGAATTTTCTGTACATATCTCCAAGTCCATCTCCATCTTCAGTCATCACTGCCTATAAAAAATGAACTAACCTGGTCAGAAGGCAGTGGGCCAGGATAGTCCCTAGACACCTAACAGGACTGCCTGCAAGAGAACATGGCAAACTAGGTCTGTGTGGCTACCTACCAACAAGCTCCAGTTTGAATTGCTGGACCATTTTACCCTCTCTGTAAAGCCACTGAAAGTATTTCAGTTCTCTGCTGCCTTCCACCTTCAAAATTCAGCATAAAAGACAACTGTGCTGATTGCAGGCAGAAAAGCCCGAATCCCAAGAGGACTCAAATTTATCCCCGGGCTGCTGACAGGACCCAGACTGTCAGTATTGGTGCTCAAGTAAAGTTGATTCCTTTCAAAACCTCAGTCTTGGGTCCCAAAATATTTGTGCCTTTCCCAATTTGGAGATCAGACTGTAATCTACATAGTAGATGTCTTTCAGGGATTAAGTAATGTGTCACGGTCAATATGCTGAATGAATTACTCTTTTAGTTCCTTTTTTACATGGTGCTGCACAAAATTGACTCCTCTGTTCTCATCATTTCTAATCCAGCCTGCACATCTGCAGTCTTTCAGATGGCAGTCCCTTTTCTTGAACAGAGTGGGTTTTGCTTTGCAACTAACTATAAACCCAAATTAAGCACTCCCTCACCCTGCTCTTCTAGGTTTTTTATCTTCTTTTCCTTGAACAAGATTTTGAAACATGGCTTTCAGACATATTTTTGACACACTATTGCACTGCGCCAAAGTCAAATAGCAAGTTCTCTGGTCTCTGCAGAAACTTGCTCTCTTTCTGAGAGCAGTGCGCTTTTTATAAAGCACAATGGCCAGTTATTTAAGTAGAGCTGAGCTTAAGCTGTGTTTTCCTGGAAAAATATATTACCAAACAGTAACAAACACAGCTGTCTGTTTTTTGTTTTGGGTCAGGTGGTAGGAGATCTGAAATCAATTCAATCTCCAAGATCCAAATCCTGAATGAAGAGAGATAATGAGAAAATGCATTGCTCAGGGAATTATAATGTATGTTCACTTTTCACTCCTTCTCTTCTAGTGACAAATTCTACTTCCTATTACACCAGTGTAAATTCACAGCAATAGTATTGATCTCAGTGGGGTTACACTGAAAGATATACTCATATATCAAATTAGGGTACGGCCCTCTATCCAAAGGTGAAAGGCATGCTGAGAAAGATGCTGATTACTTATTAACAGTGGGTGCTTGCAGTATCACTATTAGCTGAGCTAATCTAGATTTCCAGCATTTTGAGGATCATTTACTAAAAACGTTTTTAAATACATTTTAAGCTGCGAGTTTAGAAAATGGGAATCCTGAAGAAAGCTTATTTATTTATTTATTTGTATTTAACCTCAAAACTCTGAGAAACTTGCTCAAAATCCAAGTGAAAAAACTGTCCTGCTCTGTATCGCCCCCAGATGCACAATTGTGGGCTAGCTAGCTGTGTGATCTAGACACTGGCCTGAGAATCAGCAGCCAGGCCCTGCTGCCCACCTTGCCATGACCTGTCCTTCTCCTAACCTCAGTTTCTGATCTCTCCATCCTGCTCCCTGTGGCCTTACTTAAATTTCCAGCTGGAAAAGTACCACTGTTTGGGGCTGTCTCAAAAATGTCTTGAATAAGGATTGAACAAAGCCTATGTCGAAACGGTTTCCCGGGACTGATGAGTGTACATTTTCTGAGCACAGTCTCTTTGGCCAGGGCTTGACTCCAAGAGTCACGGCCAAGGTCTAGCTATGCTGGCAAAGTCCCTTGCAGATACTTCTTATACCATGAATGACTTAAGGAGTTTTTCTGAAAGCATTGCTACCTTGGGGTGCATTCCTCCCTTCCATCCCACACCTCCAGCTGGCAATTATTCTAGCCAAATACTGTAGTACAAACCTGGCCTCAATCTATCTACTTCTTCCCATGGACATAACATAAATAAAGTTGCAGCTTTTCCCATTCATGAGAGATCAATTGCGTTCAGAGCAATAAGCAGGGTTCTGATTACAGGGGGCAGTACCCTTCAATACCACCAACAGGAGCTGTGTGTGGTGGGACGGTGGTACAGCCAACACTCATCCATCCTCCCCAGCACAGATGCAGCTGCTCCACAAGGGAATCAAACCTAAAATCTCTAGGGTGTTGTCGTAGAACATCCAAAGAGAGTTATCAATTAAGAAGGTTTCATTTATGCTCCAAAAACTTCACTTCATCAAGCAAACATCTCTCTGTTCTTTCTCCTCCCACCTTGCCCTGTCTTCACGCGTTTGGCTCCTTATTCAGTGTGTAAAGTTAACACCTAAGTCTAAGTAAGGGGGCCATTTTTCTTACAAACCATTTTATTTTTCTTTTGTAACAGCCCCTGCCATTTTGCAAAAAAGTTCCCAGAGAGAACAGTGCATGCCTGCTGTGGGTGTTATGCGAACAGAAATTATGTGGTTTGGATTTTTACATGAGAATTCCAGGAGAAGGCAAAATGTTGCAAATAACCTCTATAAATCATTTTAAACAAAGCTCAGGAAATGCCCTAATGATTTAGCTGGCAATATCTAAAAAGAAGTTCACACTGTTCTCTGACTCCTGGTAAGTAAGTATGTTTGCTTAAGATGTAATTGAAAAAGTACTGTGTTACTGTTTAGATTTTCCATTTTGTATCTCCTGTCCAGACACAGATCATTGCTGGCAGCCCTTAATTTGTACTACACAGCATTTCATCATCCAAACAACAGTCCCTATGGGGCCACAAAGTAAATGGCTAGAGGGAGATAGGTACCAACCAGAGAATGTCTGGGGAAGGCTGGAGTGAAAGGCTGGTGACATCTATAGAGCTGCAGAGTTACTGCAGTTTCCCTTGCCCTTCATTTTCCTCAGTCATTCAGGCTGGTGAGAAAAGACAACCCTTTATTCAGTGTGGGATTCTACACTTAAAACCCTGGTCTGGTTATTTTCTGTCCTGTGCTGCCTCACACTTTTATTTACATCACTGCAAAATACCAGATTACTGTTTTTTAAGAAATGTTCTTTGCTGGAGAGTAAAGAACCATGATTCTTTACAGTTCTTTTCAGTTCAATTCAGAGCTAAGTATTGGGTGGAAAGGGGATACATTCTCTCCTGTAAAATACCTGTTCCAGTTACACAAGCATAAGGAAACAAAATCAATATCAAGCACCATGTTTACCATCCGAAGAAGTAGTTTTAGGACAGCAGCATGAGGGTAGTTTTTCTTGTTGCCACCAGCCTTTGACATTCAGAGTTGTTCTAGAATGAGCTCTGGAAATAACATATTTGGAGCCCAGTAATAAGAACTGGGAATTAGCGATCATTCCCCTTACCAATCTTCCACCAAGCTTAGAGGCAGAATAGCGGATGAGCTGTTCGGAGAGCTTATGCAGTTATAAAACTCTCTCTTGCATCATTGGTTTTATAGGAAGAAAACAATTTGTCTACAGTCAAATCTACTTATTTGTTTGTCTCTCAGGTAAGTTTTACACCTTTCAGGAAAAACTCATCTGTCTTCACAAATGGGTAAATCTTACTTATTTGGTATATAAAACCAACATCAGGACATCCCATATTAATTATGAGATATTAGAATTCATTTATTGTGTACTTAGTATTTTTTTTACTTCTATTTTTCTTGTTTAGCTGCCCCGGGAGGGCTGCAGTCCAAGTATTTAGTGAGACATGGCCTCACTCTGATGTCCTGACACAAGACAAAGAGAGAAGAAACATTAGCATCCTTGTTTTATTAGTAGGAACGGAGGTACACATTAATTTGCTCCTATACTCCAAAAGTCTGTGTCAGGGCTGGAATTTTAATTTAGATCACTCAAGTCTCTGCAGTATCATTTACAACGTCTCAAAGAAAATGGACTTGAATTACTGTCACACTTCTGAAGGCAGTGGGCCTTAGGCAGGCCTCCTTCAGCTTCCATACATGACTGAAATGCCTCAGAGAGTTGATCTGAGTGACAGCAGGCACTTCCTGGCAAGAGGCACACAGGATAAGTGTGTTTATTATTTTCTCAACCTGCATTTTGGAAGGTTACTTATGCAGGCTTAGAAGTTCACATGTGACTCTTCTGTGCCAGTCCTCAGAGTCATGGTCCCTGCTGCAGAATATTTGCAATGCTCTTTTGATCCACAGCTTTGAAGAGAGATCTATCAGAGAAGAGGGGGAACTGCCACAGCTGTCTTTTCTATAAGTATTTATTTATGCTTATAAAATCAGATGGGAAAGGTGCCCATCCTGTGCCCTAGGCACTCCTGATGATTATTTAAAAGCACAGCATAATAGAATGACAAAACCAGCAGATGAACACAGAAGCAACCTTTGCTTAGAGCCTATCTCAGATAATAATATGAAAGAGTATCCAGACATCCAGGGGAAAAAAACAACCACCCTCCATTTAAAAAACAGCCGTGTTCCTAAAAGCCCTATAATTTGCTAACTTCAAATGTGGGACTCAATGACGACAGACTGAGGTACTCTGCAAGAAATGGGGTAAAAATAGCCAGGTATGCCCATAATAGCCAGTATGCCCATCACAGAGCAGGTCCCTGGAACATTCAGAATGTGGTTTATATGGGGGGTGGGGCTCAAGCAATTGGACATGAAGCTCAAAAAGTTCAGGCAATTCGGACATGACTGGTCACAAGTGTCAGTAACTCCATATATAAATCCCTCTCTGGCTCCTGTCTCTTGCTCACAGCTCCTAAAAGCAACTGGGATAAGATATAGTGAATTCATAGTCTCTGTTCTTACCCAGCACAACAGCATTCAAACACAGGATGCAACGATTTACTTTAATGTCACTCTGAATAAAATAAAATAATAATTAAAAAAACACCTGGCAAATGTCCTTCCCTCTTCTCTCTCCCTGTATACTTCTGAGGCTTTTCTAATCATTCAGTGCCATTCACCAGAAGCTGTTGTTTTCTCCCAGGTGGTTACAGCTGCCTTCAGAGAGTATTCCTGAAGTATCTTAAGTGGCTTTCAGAGGAAGCTGTGACATTTAGATCCAGGCAGAACTAGGAGGTTTAGAACACCCCACTGGCTGAGCTGCTGACAGACGAGCACGCACATTGCTCACATTGTCTCAGGACACAGAATTAGAGCCCTCCTCAGACAGGAGGCAGGAATTAAGAACCATTTTCAAACACATCCCAGTGACATACCAGCCACTCTTAGCAGTAATTCTTTTGCTTCCTGCAGCTGAGCAGGCACCCGAAGACTAGACCCTGTACTGGAAAAAATAAAATAAAAAATAAAAAAATGCAATGCTATTTTTTTTCATGAAATATGTCCTGGTCCATATTCTCCTTAGATATTCATTTTCTAGGAGGTCCAGATTAGATGCTGCAGGTTCCATGTATTCTACACAAGCTTCTTGAAACGCTTCTGCACTTGGTGTGATGGAAAATGTGAGAGCACAAATGTTCACTGAATTTACTCTTATTACAGCCTATACAAACATCTTTGAACCACTTACTCACTCCCCTGTAGCAGATGGGGAGAGTTTGCTAACACCATCAATTTGAATTTTGAAAGGCCTTCTCCTGATGAGAATATAGGCTGGCTTCAGGCATCTTGAAATGCTTAAGCTGTGGGTCTGCACACAGAAATGCAGGCTTCTGGGATTTTATATTAAGCGATATCTCTCTCCTGAGGCACAGCCATTTCACCCCATCCAAGTCAGCAGACTCATTAGCACACTCCTTTCATATTGTGTTCTCATATTTGTCCAGTCACGTGTTCTATTGGATTCCACCCTGACGTTGCTAGTGTTTACATGAACATGGTGAAGGGATTACTTCAGTCTTTCGATGCCACAAGCCCTGACCTTTGCTCCTTCTCACCAACAAACTTCAGGTTTCTGAGCCAAGACTGCAATGTTTCCAGGTCTCATCATTAGTTCACATGTGTGTCCCCTGCTTCAGTGATTCATAGGAACTGCAGTACATCTGCCTTGTGCTTCTTTTCTCCTCTCTTCCAGCTACCTGAGGCCTCCTGGTGACACTGAATGCAGAGGAGGCAGTGCACCTAATGCAGTACACCCTGGGGCTTGCCTGACTTTAGGCAATTCTGAAAAACCCAGTGGGCTGGCATGACAATCCCAAATCATTCAGCTGGAATGGAGACAAGTCAAACATAATTCCAGTCAAATTACTTCTTTTTTGTTGTTGTTCAGGAAACAAAAACACAACCAATACACTTTTGTACTACAGAAACAACTGAGGTCTTCATTTCCTAAACACCATATACTGAAACTTTTCAACCCACAGAAAGGAAAACATCAATATTATCATATGACAAACATATTTTCAAATACCAGAAAAATATGTGGGACAGAACGCTTACATATTTTTGCTCTTTTACTGCAGAGTAGCAAAGAAGCGTAAGCATAAATACATCAACCTCCAGATTATTTCTGCTTTGAGATGGAAAGACAGAGCATCAAGAGCCTGACCTCTGACTGATCCAAGGACATTCAACAGTAGATCACTCCTAGGAGCCGGGAATTCTCATTCTGTCCATTGCTGTAGTGATTAGATGATGATGCCAGTCAGGATAGAAACCATATAACAGAAGGTGGGTGTTGAAACACCTGTAACTGGCACCAACTTAGCTAATCATATATAGTCTGTGTAATCAGAACATTTTAAAAAAATACTTTCTCCAACCCACACAGGAAAACTGTATCGTTCCTTACTCCTACAATGCATTGTACTGTATTTCTTCTTGTTAATACTGTATCAACAGTTTGTGTAACACTCTTACTAACACATTCTTAAGTTAGAAATAGGAAATGAGTAATAATGCAATCAAGAGTATCTCTTGTGTTATTTTTGTGTGTGCATGCAATATATTAGTGATATGTGTCACTACTCTGAATCAACAAGAGAGATATTAGATTGCTTGATTCCTGAGTCGTGTTAATTGAAACGGAAGGCCACCCTTTTGCTGCTTTCCTGCTCACAGGGATATTGTATCAATAAATATAAACAGGACTCCCATGTTGTAAAAGAGTTGACATAGAATTGACATTTAAATAGATGGATTAAAATACTGTAAATTTAACAAGCAAAATGGACCTCAGATAGAATTTACTTTGAAATATGGATCTATTCATGCCTCAGTACTGCTCTAGGCAAATCTCTCACCATCAAATTACAAAGAAAACTGGGAAGGGAGCTTTCAGTTGGTGCTTTAGCAAATAAACAAAAACTTAACTCTCTTGTTTCCCAGTTATCAAAATGTTCCATTAGCTATTTGAATCAAAACAGCTTTAACCAGTCACATAAAGAACATGGAAAGACTAAACAAAGCCCCAGGCCTTCTAAGACTTAGTCCTCTCTGGATATAAGCAGACAGAACTCACATTAGCTTCAAACAGAATTTCCCCGGCTTATGCCACAGATGAGTTTGACTTTAGAGAACACTTGTTTCATACATTAAGTAAAATATATGCAGGTCTGAGTTCAAAATAACACCTCTGAAGTTAGGACCTGGGGGCAAGAGGTTAAGGAGAAGTAAGGCAGGCTTTGTCCATGGTGATATCACCTTAAGCAACTATAAAAGTTCAAAGTAAAGTAAGCTCTAAAGAATTCAAAAAGAAGGTCCAAAACTTCATAGTTTTGACCCATTGTTTTAGAAGGGATTTTCTTACTTTTTTCAGCTAGAATTGCAGATCTTTGAATCTTCAATGACAGTAATACTGCAGTCTCATCACACTACGCAGTATCTTGATCCTCCAGACCGGGAATGAGACAGTCTCTAGGCTGTGAAGGCTTTTCCTCCCTTTGTTTGCCATCCACTCCACAGCAAATTGACATTGCTGGAAGCTGAAATCTCCTCATCCATAACTTCATGAAAATGACATAAGTGGAGCTTTTGCTTTTTGAGAGGTTGTGCTTCACCACAACCCTCCATACGTCCTTCATTAGTGACCGCCTGGCACCCACAGGTAGCCACTGCCCTAATAGGTGTGGAAGCTTTGGAATGTCACTGAGAAGGTGGAAGGCCCAAGGAAAAGAGCCATTTCCAGTCCCCTCATCACCTTGTTACTAGTGCTGAGAAGCAAAATGGCTTTCTCACATGGTCCAGAGCACGACCTAAGCTGTGAAGAATTGTGGGGAGGCATGTGCAAGAGAATATCTAATGATTCAGTCAAAACAGAGCAGAATCAACCTGGATTGTGCAGAAAACAGCATAATACAAGGATACTACATTACTGAAAATGTAATGTCATCTTGTCCTTTTACCACTGTTTTGAACCTCAAACACACTCAGGATACTAAATTCCCAGCATTTACTGCTGACTACCTCATAAACCTTCTCTTGCTTCTGTTGTTATGCCTTACCTAGACGAGAAGGGTAACACCCATGGGTAAATGCTGCTGGTTTTTACAGCTGCAGAACCCTACTAAAGCTACCAGGATTGAAAGTATTCAATTAAAAGAAGAGCTAGCCCAGCTTATTGATGTGAGTCACATCTGATGTTATCTTGTTCTGTCCTATTTCAGTTTTGGTCTCATATTTCACTGCAGCCAAGCAGTCTGAAACCATGAAAATGTCAGGAAAAAAAAAAAAAAAAAAAAAAAAAAAAAGGTTAAACATTTAAGGTCATGAACTGTGATTCTTTTTCTTCTCCTTCTGGGTTTTGGTCCCTGAAAACTCATAACAGCAGGAACATTTTATTCTTATAATGTAGCTATGCATTAGCCATGACAGCATCACATGCTGCCAGACCTGCGGTAAAATGTTACAGTTTCTTTACTCTGCCTTTGAACTCTGTCATTCTGCAAGTATTGACTGATGGAAACACCTCTCCCTGGTCAGTTCCTATAAGGCAACAGTCTCTGCACAGATTCTTCCAATATCAGCAGCCAGCCAATGTAACACTTTTCTGAGGTAAAGCTTCATCAGTATTCCACTGGAAGAAGAGTGAAGTGCTGAGAGATTAATATTCAAAGTCATTTACCCTCTCCACGCTCCAGATGCAAACTTTGGCAATCTCCCATCTCCAGACTGAGTTGTTACCTGAGCAGGTCCTAGTTTTCCCCTATCTTCTTTACCTGACAGCCTAATTTAAGTGGGGAAAAACAGGTGGTCAAGCTGAAAAAATAATGGAGGGGCTTCCAGCCAGGTTTCCTGTTTGGGTGCGGCCCCCCCCCGGCCAAGCCTGAGAGCACAATGCGTCATCGAGCACCCTTTGCTATTTTCCTAAATCTCCACAGGGGTTCGGTGGCACTACAGGAAAGCCAAGCTACATCTCCAGAGACAGTCTACTGGACCTGCAGCTTGTCCCTCTGACAACTCCAGTCAGATGGAGACTTTTCTCAACAAGGAATAGCAATGAGGTGCAGTGCTGAAATAAATCTCTCTCTTTTCTCCTGCAGAACCAAGCTGTCAGGCAGACATTAACAAATAGGGTAAAACCAAAATGGTTTTCAACAGCATGCTTTTGGTTAACCAGGCTCCATTTCCCTGACAGAGCAACACTTTGCAGTAGGCCCTTAATGACCACTATTCACAGTTCTCAAGTTCGTTTACTGCTTTGTTCTTATGGCATTATTTTATACAGGAAATAGATGAAAAGACGGAATGTAGCTATTACCACTCAGGAAAAAAAAAAAAATAAAAAACCAATAACTCTGTTAGCTCTGAATTCTGTCTCTCTATCTGGCTTATAAAGGATGCTTAAAAAATTACATGAAAGCAAGAAAAGGAAAAAAAAAAAAAAAAAAAAAAAAAAAAAAAAAAAAGAAGCAAGCTTTCTACCATGACCTTAGACACTTTTAGAGAACTCTTTGCCCAGACCCACCCAATCCTGAGCCAATATAATAAAACTTGAAGACCTGTAACTGTCAGGGCTGCATGGCTTGGAGGAACTGCACTTGCTTGAATTCCTACCTCCTTCTTTTGAAGGCCTGTGGCAGTTCATTCCTTGCTTCATTCTGAGAAGATATAGTAACAGGTTAGGGATATAGGTACTCTTTGGTGATATGACTGTTGGCATATCACAAAGATTAAAAAATAAAATAAAATAAAATAAAATAAAATAAAATATATATTTTTTAAAAAAAGAAGAGATTAGGCTCAACCTTCCATTTAGGCTTGGATGACTTTGCCATTGCTGAATTCTATGCTTGAGTGCCTATAGATCCTACTTCAGCAACTCCTACCATGAGTAACATACACATCAGCTGGCGTGCGTTAAACAAGCACTAAATAATGGAAAATGCTTACTACTAATCTCAAATGATTATTAAGAAAAATTCTGTTTCTTGCAGTACATAGAATTTAACAGTGATCATATTTGGCATGTAGAGAGGTACTGAGTTACATGAGCCACAGGACTGTCTGTCGCATACAAAAGCAGTAAGGTTTTTCAAAGACATTTACTCCCAACTGGTTGGTTTTAGTAAAGGCTCAATCCAAGTGTTCTTGAATTTGTATACTTATATTACTTTTTTTTTTTTTTTCCACTCAAAAGTAAATCAGACTATATTATGGTTATTTATGCAGAAAGTGTTTGTGTAATGACAAAAACTGGCTAAGAAGTAAAGCTAAATGTATGCATTAAGAAGACTAACGACATTAACAATAAGTTCCTGCACATGTTATTTAAATAACATAGAAAAATGATTAGTTACATCTGCAAAAGGAACATCTACGCGAGATAAGCTGCACCAGAAAACTTTCACCTGACAAAGCCGAACATTATTCAATTTTTCATTACTGTCATTCTTTATTATTAATATTTTTTTTTCAAATGAGGAACACTTAATTCATAAGCTCCTGTAAGTCAGAATTCAGAGTAACTTTTGAGCACTGCCTGATCAACTAGGCTTTGTTACAACAGGCAGAGAGAAAGGGAGCTGCTGCTGCTGGCAGTTCAGTAATGCTAAGTGACAACGAGACTGGGAACAAATACCAAATAGAAAAATTCAAAGAAAAAGCTTGAAAACAGCTTCAGGTGCCAGACAAAGCAGTCTTGCAGAGCATATGCCAACTTCCTCTGACTACATACAATATGCAGGTCTTTGGTTTCTTAATCAAGCTATTTTCAGCAAAAGGATGTATAGCTTGTCTTTGTAACATCCTGACGTGACATACAGGTTAAAATTCTTAGCCGATTATGTTCTGTAAGACGTAATTAGACCACAGCCAAGTCTCATCCTTTTCCAGTACACTTGAAGACATCAAGATACTATTAAAACCCATAAACTTGTTTTCTATGATGATGGTCTCTTAGAAATATGACACAGAACTTAACTCTGCCTAAGGTATTGATCATATGGCTCTAATCAGTTTGTCTCCCCTGGTTCAGTATTTTGACTTGCTCTGTGGTGACCTCTTGGAGCCATCACTATTCACATACATCACATACATATTAACACACCTCTCTCCTTACAGCCACAATTGTTAGTATGTACTAACAGTGAATGGACTTCAGTAGTAAAGAACATTCATTTATCTCAGACACATGGAAAGCTTAGGAACCGTCACTGAAATGGTTATTTTCTGAATGAGTTATCTGCATTTTCAAACATACCTGGACATGGTAGGACTTTCAGAGGCAGAATATACTTTCCAGGAAATATTTTTCTGTGGGACTCTTGGACCAAATGTATAGGTGGCCTCTTGCCAAGGGAGCATCTATTTCTGTCCCCAAGGATGATTTCTGACATTAATTTTCTTGAACCTGGAGCAGGGGGACGATTAATCAGAGAGATAAGCGGGTAAATATCTTGAGCCATACCCAGATACACGGACTTCAGCTATCTAAAAAGTCTATCAATTCTGCCTAGCAGCAAGGCTTGCTGTGAAATGCTTGTTTACTAATATTTGCAAGACTACAACAGATGTACAAAATTAGCTAGGCTACAGTGAACGTTAAGAAAGGGCAGCTGATTGCTTAATCTAGAGAGAGAAAATTTGTTAGAAACACCTCTAGCTGTTTGCTGGCGTGGAAAATTTTTATATTCAAGAGGCAAGATTCTCTATAGTGACAGCCTTTCCCTTCAGATTTGTGCTTTTGCCTGTCCCCTACCCCATTCCCCCTGAAATTGGAGGAGCTGAAGCTAGACTATGGATTTGTAGGTACAGGGAGATCTGGCTGATGATTGTTGTTGTTTTTGCCAAAACTTTTCTGATTTGCTTATTTGCTTTTTCTATGTAAAACATGCAAGTAAGAATGCAAAAAGCATGCAGAGCCAACGTTTTGAATGCTGGATGTATACAGAAGCAATCTTGCAGAGGTCAAGTGAATCTAGGGATAACTGGGGTACTTGGATCCCTTAGGAATCTTGATGTGTATTAAAAGGCAATATTTTAGAGTCAACTGTGCCAGTCTCATTGATTTCTTTGGGGTGAACTTTACAGAGTAGCCATGAAACTTTTCTCTCTGCTTGTTGGCTAATGCGACAAACTTTCATGGGCTGCAAGCATGTATACAGCACATTGTACATGCCAATGGATTGCGCTGTTATTTGGAAGAAAGGAAGAAAGGAAGAAAGGAAGAAAGGAAGAAAGGAAGAAAGGAAGAAAGGAAGAAAGAAAGAAAGAAAGAAAGAAAGAAAGAAAGAAAGAAAGAAAGAAAGAAAGAAAAGATGGCTTTTAGCACCTAAAATCTAGCTTGTGTATTTTCACACTTATGTAAGAATCTCACACGCTTTGTTACAGTTGGACCTGATGAGTACGTGTACTACAAACACAGAAAATTACAATCTCAGCCTCAGGAATTTACTATCCAATTCTGAAAAATTGATACATCGCTCAGGTATAACAAATAGGGAAAAATGATGCAAGAGCAATGCAGGTGACAAGGTCAAATAAATACAAAATCTAACAAAACTACTTTTGATTTTAGAATTTCTCCAACAAATCTTAATACCTAACACTTCATTCATCTTTTTCCTACCTTGTCAAAACCAATCCTGTACCAATTGATCAATCCTGAACTCACAAGAGGTCCAGAAATTAATTTGAAATGTCAAATGTGCTGAGTCTGGGAGTTCTGTCTTCAGCTATGTGCCAGGACCCGATAGTGACAACGTGCAAAATGCCTAACAACTTATTTAAGCTGCCTTGAGTTGAGCAGTTACTAACACTGAACAACCCATGAACACCAGCTGCTTTTGAAAATAGACACACAATCTATTTTTTGTTCCTTCTCATACTCTACATAAAATGTCTAAAGCTCTTCCACTTCTCATTATCAGACCACTTTCAAAATTGCATGTTTGCAAAGTATCAGAGCACATGTTCTCTCCTCCAGGAAAGGTATCTTTCATTCTGTAGCTATAGAGGTCTCTGCAGACATGATCCCCTGAAAGCACACTGCCATCAGTGCACTTTTTGTCCTCAAACAAGAAAAAGCACACTGTCATTCTGATTTCCTCTGAGCCATATGCTTTGGTGGCTTGAAAGTATCCAAGACTTCTCTTGTTTTTCCTGAATATGTGAAGTAGAAAACCCCACAGCCCCAGCCTTAAACTTTTGGATTTTTTAAATTCTGACTTTTGCATAAATGGAGGTTTTTACCTCAAGCAAAAAATAAGCTTCCAAAGTTTTGAATATGACAATGTTAGCCTTCTGCAGTGTGTGTTTATCAGAATAACTGCTGGTGACACAAGCTGAGAGAGGGGAAACCCCAGGACATGCACCATATGTTGACAGGGACAGCAACAGAAACAACAACTACTAATTAAAACAGTTCTTCATGGTTTCAAAATGGCTTTTCTAATAACAACTGCTGGTTGATTCTTCCTTAGGAATACTTAATTCTATATAAATACATCTCTCTCTCAACTTCAGGAAAAGTTTTTTATTCCTTCTGCCTTTTTTCACATTTGAAATATAAGGAATATTATAGTAACCATGGAATCCTGATGACATAATGGTTACCATGAGAACAAAGCTGAAACAGTGCCATCAGAGCCCCTTCTCTCTGCTGTGTGCTGAGTTTTATCTTTAATAGGGATGGCCAAACTGCTGCCACCCAATCTGACCAATGCTATCCTGCTTAACTTGGGTTTCAACAGCTGTAAAAGCAAAGCTGCCCTGTGCTGCTGATTTCCACCTCAATGTGGTTTTGCTTCAGGGCAGCAGTTCCACCAGTGTATAAGTCTGCATAGCAGCTAGGTAAGAGGACGAGTGTGCTGTAGCAGCTCCCCTGAGACACTCATTTGTCATGTCCCTAGGACATACTCCAATATAGCCTTTGGCCATGTATAAAATGAATACGCTTGGTCCTTGCCAAACTAACCAGACTTAAAATCGGGTTTCCTTAACTGCGCTAGATCTCTTTGCTAACTACAGTGTCATTCAGTGCATCATTTTCTGTGGTCTAGCCCTGCCATAACCTCTGCCCAGAGAGTGCTCTGCACCCACAATGATCTCCCTTGGCTTCAGCAAGCAGTAGCTAAATGCAGCAACGCATCACATGCAGCCTCTTACAGGACAAGATGCTGAAGCAGACACCAAGACCCAAGACAACACTGTGATTCAAGTTGCACACAGTTAGTTTTTTGAGTGCTCCTGGGTGCTGGCAATTCAGAAGTTAGTTCAAATTAGTTCCGATTCTGCAGTACTGTCAGTATGACTGCTGTAAACGCCAAGCGCTACCCTCTCCTGGGGCCAGCACACCCCACTGCTACAGGGCAAACAGGCACTGTCAAAAAGCTGCACCCAGAAGGTAGCTCCAGCTCCAGAGAAGCAAAAGCTATTCCCAGTTAGTTTCCCCAGAGAAGCTTTTCTTTCTTTTATTGCAAGAACCGCTGGACATGACTCACTGCATATTGTTTGTTCATTTTGCTATATATATTTTCCAAATGCTATTTTTAGTTGCATTTCTCCCTTATGCTCCTACCATGTTTACTGCACGAAAACAACCCTCTAATTTTAATTTCATATTTAACCAAAACAAAAGTGGCATAGCTCTGTTCCTTCAGTAAAGCTATGCTGATTTATATTATGCATACAGACATAAGAAAAGTGGTCAGAGGGGAAGACATGGAGGGTACTACAAAACAAAGGGGCAAATTTACCAGAGGCAGCATTTCATATAAAGCTCCCTGCATTCTGCATGTTTAACAGAATATTTTCACACCAACACTGCCAGGTTCCTGAAGATGGTTCACATGTATTTGCTTCCTCCTCTAGCCAGGATCCACTCTCCACACTCTTCCTAAAGCTTCTGGCCACAAAGTTTCTACTGTAGCCTCTTTTTAGTACCTACTACCTGATATTTTTACCCGACTGTTTCAAATAGCTCTTCCTGTTTCCTTGCCTTAACCTTATATTTTCTTCTTGGAAAACCAGGATAAAAATGGAGACATTGTCAAAGACTAACTGCAAAGGCTCTCTACAACTACAGAATAATTCAGGTTGGAAAGGATTTCTGGAGATCATCTGGTCAAAAGCCAAAGCCTTGCTAATGTCAAGGGAAACAGCATTTACTGCTTTCCTCTTGGTCCCTGAACTAAACTCTTGATCATATAAGACAATCAGACTTGTCAGGTATTTTTTGCCTTTGGTAAACCTACTCTATATATTCGCAGTCACCATCTTCTCCTTCACATGCCTAGAAATTACTTCCAGGTGAATTTCCCCCCACAACCTTCCCAAGGACTGCCCAGCCTGCAGTTCCATGAATCTTACTCCTTGATGGTTTTTTGTTTGTTTGTTTGTTTTTAATATGGGCATCACATTTGGCTTTCTTCAGTCACCAGGGACCCCTCCTAGTTGCCACAACCTTTCAAAGACAGCAGAAAACAGCTGTGTGCTGACATAAGCCACCCCCTTAGCATTCTTGTCTGGCCATTCATCTACAGATAGTTTTATATGAACGGTAAACTTGTAAAAAATACAACAGACACAGTGGGGCATACCTTAACATCACAATAAACATACTATGAATGCAATACTTCAGGATTTGGAATAACATTTTGTAGAGAAAGAAGTAAAAAAAAAAGAAAAGAAAAAAAAAGAAAAGAAAAGAAAAGAAAAGAAAAGAAAAGAAAAGAAAAGAAAAGAAACAACCTCTATGACTGAAGGACCTGTTCTTGGTAGTTTGAGAACAGGATACTTGGACAGGGTCAGTCCATCTCCTCCACTTCTCCCTTGCCTCACCTTGGGACAGGGCCAAGATGGGGAGATAAACTCTGACTTTGAGGGTTTATCAAATATAAGTTGGATCCAATACAATGTGGAAAGGCCTTTTGTATGTTTTCACATACCTGATGCAGAACTACAGAGCTGGGCTGGGAACGTTGCTCCCATCAGTGTACAGTGAACTTCAGCATCTCTCTTTGCCATCTCTGGTTAGACTTCTGGCTCTTTTATTCCGTTGTCTCTGTATGAGATCTGTCCTGTTTAAAATAAGACATATGTTGAAGAACCCAAAGAGAGGGAAAAGAAATGTAGAAGCCTGCCAAGTTCCACTGGACTCTTCCCATTGGGAGCAGGACTAATCTTTCCTTACACTTACAAAATAGAAGAAAAAAGGATGCAGCCCAAACATATCAATGTGGCCAGATAAATGCATCATCCTTTGGTGTTTTGAAAGAAATGAGCCATTTGGGACAAGGAACCAAAGCAGTTGCATTATTTATGAGGTGTTACTTTCCCCCAAGACAGTGCAAGTCCACTGGGGACTCTGTGGTTTTATGCACTATGTTGTCAGTGGGATCTGCTTCCCCTTTTTAAAAGGAGCAACTCAGAGCAGCAACAAGAAATGTGGCAGAGATGCAGATGAAAAGCTGCAGGGCATCACCTTGGCGTTTGGAGAGGGCTTTTGTGGCACAAAGTTGATTGCCCTCTCTCAACCACAGATAGTGAAAAACAAACAAACAACCAGAAACATTACTTGCCACAGTGTCTTTGATTCCACAAGGCTTGCTCTTAACTCTAAGAACTAAAATGGTTTTAGTTAGTTTAGTGATGTTAGAACTAAAATGGTTGCTAGTGCAGGACAGCTGTTTTGCTGCAGGTGACACACACCCAGGGAAAGGAAGTAACCTTACCAGGGCAAACCCCAGATGACACTTTGACCTCAGCACATCTATCATATCACAAAACTAAAACCTGCACTGAATTTACCTCCAGAAGATTGATTTGCATTTATCAACCTGAAGTTAAAAAACAAATCTCTGTAGCAGAGTCCCTGAGAACAGGCTCAACCCATATCCCTCACCCACTAACAGGAGTCACTGAATGAAGCATGTTGTGAGGGCCTGACATGCTCTTTGCTGCAAGCAGTTGGAAGGTCAAAAGGGAAATAAAAACCAAAGTCACTTAGAACCGGTTGGGGTAGATTTTTGAATGACTTTCCAAGCCATACAATCAAGCATTAGCAGGGAGCACAAATACGGCTGTGTACTAGCTTCAAATGTTACAAATTCCCCTCTATTCCCACCTTAACCCACAGCTGGGATCCTTTAGCTGTTTCCTCAGCTGCCTCGAACCTAGTGTACGATGAGTGCTTCACTCTCAGCAAGATCAAGCTTCAAATTTCGGCTATAGCCTCTGCTCTGCAACCTTGTCAGTGGACACCCTGGAATTATTTGGTAGTACCTCCTGACTGCGACTCCAAGCCTAGCTCATCAGCAGCGCTTCACTCAATGTTCAACCTCAATCCCTCAATTAGGTATAAACCTAAATCAGCAACCTCTGCCTGCCTTGAAGAGAGCTGCCATCAGGGGCAGCACTGAAGGCGCTGTCACATCTGGCAATAAACCCATCTCATTGGTCAACAAGTCCCAAATCTTCACCTTCAGCCTCATGCCTGACATTAACCTCACCCCAGTCCCACACTTAAGCCCTTCCTAATCATGCCAGACTAGTGGTTTCTGCCCTCCCCAGCAATGATTCCCTCTCACTGCCTCCATAGGGTCAAGCCAGTCCATAACAATGGTTGCTCAAGCCCAAACTCTAGCTCACCTTGCCCTCATGGCTTAGCCTTATATCCAGCCCTAAATGTTGGCCCCTCCTGACAGAATTTTTGACAAAAAATAACTGGTTGACTAATCACAATACATGCTCTGTAGCGAGCAGTTGGCAGATTACGGGGAAACCAAATTTTGCTATTCAAAATCAGTCAAGGCATATCTGAGCTGCAATTTTGCAGCAATAAAATGCAGAGAACTGCTGGCAGCAGCACACGCAGTTTTAACGTCACACCTCCTGCACTTTGGTAAACCCAAGAAGTAAAATGGTTTCTTGGAGTATAGCAGAGAAGATCTACAGCCTCTCAACTATTCACTGCTTCTGGCCCTGTCCCCCTGCCCAGTCGCCATGCACCCCACAGCAGCCAGCAGCAGATGGTAGGTACAGTAGCTCAGAGCATTTGGGACCGAGGAAGCTAATCCCCTGGCACACAGTAGCCTTTCTGAAATCTGAAAGGAGTTCCCATCGCAGGCTCTTTCCAGCTTTTCATGCTATCAGATTTTGGAGGAGAAGAGTGCACTGAGCTTGTCCAGTGGTAACTGATGAGTCCAGTTTTGCCTCTTGCATCAAACTCTGACTCACCCTGCACTGATACCAACTCGCAATTCTCTCTTAATTGGGAAAATCACTAGGATAGTACTCACTGCCAGAATTCTGGGTCATAAAGTCGTTCTCTGACTCAGAAGAAGGTTTACAACAGCTGTGGCAGTGATATGTACTGTAGGTGAGTCATGTTGAACTATTAGCATGAAGAGAAGAGCCTCATAAAGCCGAAACAAATACATAAAGAACTGCACTGACCCATCTAAATTGTAATCTTACATTTGTTATTCTATAGCAAAGGACTCGACAATGTTTTATTGTGTACTCAGTTTTCTGGAATGCAAAATTTTAAAACAAAGTTACTGAGATACTTCTCATCGCATGAATCCCAAATAGCCTTTTAATTCCGAGACTAAAACTTTAGCTGATATAAATTTCCTGGCAGGCATTAAATATGTGGAGGCATACTGGTTTTAAACAGCTCAGAATCTGATTCCAGATTCATGGGACGAAAACCCATGTTTATGGATTATGTAACAGCAAATGCAGATATGTCTCAAGTGCAGCACGCAACGTATCTAGCGGCATATAACAAAATATTCAGTGAATATTCAGAAGGAAAAAAACGCCCTGTTTAATTTAAATTACAGGAAAAATAAATAAATACTGTCAGGTTTTCCAATCAAGGACTCCATTAAATAAAATTATTAAGAAAATATATGAAATACTAAGTAACTGAAACTGACTTTTGGTGAATGGATACTGAGGTAGTTTCACCGATTTAACAGGCCCACCATTATCTGAACATTGAATCCTTTGACTGTGGAGTAAGGCAGCTAATGCCACAAGTCAAACCCAACGACATCGATGCCAGAGCGCTCAGAAAAGCCTGGTCTCCAGCGTGTGACGCGCGTGTTTAACAAGTTACAACCTTTTTAGGGAGAACCAATGTGAGGAACAACAGGGTTACATGGCTATCCCTCAGTACCAAGTAATCACTGGGGGGGCGTTGGGGGAGAAAGAAATGGGGGGAAAGTGTAGTGCGGTCTTTGAAATCCTTTGCTTCCTTTTATCACATCAGAACAGGAGTCCCCGTCCAGGCAGCAGGCGCTGAGTTTGTGTCAGCACCAAAAGCGTTACTTTCAGGCAGCACGGCGAAAATGGCCGAGCGCTGAGGGGACACCTGCCCGCTCCTGCCGGGGGCCTGGCGCCGTGAGAGGGGCGGGGGGCGCCGTGGGAGGAACGAGCCCCCTCCCGCCGCCCCCCACCCGCGGCTCTGAGGGCACGCGTGGGGGCTGCGCCGAGCCGCTGCCGGCGGCGGGGTGCCGTTGCCTCACTGCGGCAGCGGCTCGGCGAGGAGCTGCGGGCCGCCCCCCGGGCTCCCCCCGCCGCCGGTTCCATTCATGCTTTCTCCTTTCTTCGCCATCTCCCTCGCCGAGCGAGGGGAGAAGACGGGAGCGCGCGTGGGCGGCCGCTGCCAGGCTCCCTGTCAGTCACACCGCCGCCGCTGCCGCCGCCGCCGCGCTGCGAAGAAGGCGAGCGGGGGAAGGAGAGCGAGCGGCTTGCCCGGGGGGGGAAGGGGGCGGCTGGCGGCGCTGCCCACAGCCTCACTGCCCCTTCCCGGGGCGGCTTCTGCGGAGATTGAGGCGGGCGCGGTCCCGCGGGGGGGAGCGGCGGCGGCCTGAGGGGTGGGTGCGCGTGCCCGCGGCGGGGTCCAGGGGAGGCGTGAGGGGGGGGCGCGGCTCTGAGGAGAGGCGCGAGGCAACTTGGAACGGCCGTTAACGGTCGCAACGGTTCGGCGCGAGGCGGGGGGGCTTGGGGGCGGGCTGAGGGCTCCGCCTTCGTGCGCCCCCCGCACCTGGAGCGCCGGCGGCGGGGAGAAGGGGCAGCAAGGTAAGGCTGAGCCGTGCCTAGCGGCGCCGCGCCGCCACAAGGCGGCCGTCCGGGTCCCGGGGAAGGACGGGAGGGAGGTGGGCGAGCGGCGGGGGCCCCGTGGGCAGCCCCAAGCCCGGCGTCCGCCCGCTGCCTCGGTGCCCTGCCCTCCCCTTCCCTCCGCCGCACCGGGCGGCTGCTCGCACCGCGATTTTTCTCCCCTCCTTCTCCAGCGTGATTTCATGCGCCTCTCAGCCCCGCCGGGGAAGGAGCTGGGAGGCTGCTCTCACACCCACAGGCGCGGCAGCGGCACGGCTCGGCGCCGCTCTCCTCAGCGCTGCAGCCGGCAGCCGCTTCCCCTAGCGGGCAGCGCCTGGTGCCGAGGAGCTGCGGGCGGAGGAGCAGCCAGCTTCTGTGGGGATCGCTCTGCTGGCGTGGAGCAGGACGCAGGCTTCACGTGTGCCCCCTGAGCTCGCAGTTAGGAGCGATTTTTTTCAACTTGACGTGCGGTTTTCTCCTTAGGCAGCTGCGTTTTAGCGAGGCGGTGATTCTTGTGTCTGGAAAGACGATTTTAGTGGGTTTATCCTTTTGTATAAGGGTGTTATTACGGAGTTGATGGGGTTTGGATCCAGCTCCGCTGTTTGCCACCTGGATGGCAAAGACTTGCAGCTGAGGATGAGACCCTCTGCTGGTTTTGATTAGGGATTCGGGAGAATTGTGGCCGTGTTGCCCTCTGTTCCTACTTGGTGACAACTGTATGCGCTGAGGAAGCAACGTTTGCTTTGATTTCAGCCTTTTGTCAGGCAGTTTGAGGTAACTTGTTGTATAAATCCTAGAGCTAATGGATCAAATTGAAATCTTGGGTAGATTCAGAGCTCACCCTGATTTTAGCACAAGTTTTGTACGTGACGGAGTGCTGAATTTTAACGTCTGCGATATATGAAGTAGAAATTTTCCATTTTGCTTTCTTGACACTTGTTTTTCATTTTATTCCTTTGCAGTAGCACTTTGGTCAATGGTTTCATTGATACATTTGAATTGTGGTTGTATATTTGAAGCAAAGGATAGTTCTGAGGCTCCCATTGAGATGGAACAGAATTTAGCCTGTTGACGTGAATGAATAAAATGGATCCTAGAGCTCTTGGTTTACATTTGTGTACAATGAATCCCAGGGATTTCAGTAGGTATGCGCAGGAAGGTGAGCATATCATGTTCACCTGTGTAATGCATTGTGCTGTAATTGAATAGGTGATATTCTTTGTAATATTTTGCTGATTTTTTTTTTTTTCCTTACCCAGAATTATGGTTGTGTTTTAAGGGCTAAGCTTTAAAATATTTGTCACTACACTATAGAGAGTTGTCAACTGGATGTCATGTGTGGAAAACTAGCAGAACCTTCAGATAGTAAGACCATCAATTTAGTGTGATAAATGTAGAATATACAACAGGAAAGCAAATCTGAATGGTTGTAGCATACATCTCGTGAGGCAAATGTTGAAAAGGTAGAAAGCCAACAAGCAGATTAATGCCTTCAGCTTCCAAGTAACTAAAGTTGTTTTAAATGGAAGAGCTTTTTTCTGTTATGACACGCAGTTCATGACTTAAAGAAAAACAAGAGAAGGAGGAAGAGAAGTTATTTACAAGCATTTGTGGGTTGTGGTGGTGGTGGTGGTGGTGTGGTGTTTTCTGTGTGTGTGTGTGGTTTTTTGGGGGGAGGAGGGGGTCGCCAAATTCCATTATGGAGCAGGATGCTTTCCAGTATCTGTTTTCTCAATATCTGGAAAGGCAGATGTTGCTGCAGCAGGGGCAATTACAATGACTTGCAGCATAGGAAGGGGAAAAAAATATCTGTTCTGACTCTTTCTGCATAAACCATTGATCAGATACAGAGCTCTAAGTCCCTCAAATAGTCTGAGAAGACTGGAAGTAAGGATTTGTTTTTTTGGTCGGCTCTTTATAGGGCTTGTCAACAGAAGAGATGAGATAAGCAGCACAGATAAACTTGTTTCACTAAGGGAGTGAAATTAATGCACAAATTAAAGGAAATGTTTGTTTCCAGGAAAAAAAAAAAAAAATAGCTTGTGTTACAATCTCTGTTAAAGAATTCTACCTTCTTGGTTTTACCTTACAGTTGTCCACAAACCTCACAAAAAAGCAGTTTTTCTAGGTTTCGTTGGTTGTTGGATGCTTAACCAAACTGCTCTGTCCTGGGAAATGTTGAGTCAAAAAGCAGAAGAGGCAGTGGTGACTCAAGTACTGCAGGCTTTTATGGAAGTCTTCTCAATTGTAGCTTTTTTTTAAAGGTGCATGATAAAATCCCATGTTTTCTGAGGTTGCTGAGAACTTTGTTATCGCAGGACAAGAAGCAAACTCAGAGAGAACTGCATAGACCACAACAAAGTGCAACTGTTGTGACCCTAGTTTCAACCTGTGATAGCATGTAGCTTCTGAGTTTAAGCTGGTAATGCCAAGAATTTATTTCTAGCTTTTAAATATAAAGTGTTTCTACTGTAGAGGATATTTGAGACTTCCTGCAAGTAAAACATGCAAGTGAAAGTTATGAACTGAAGAGGTGACTTGTACTAAGGCATCTTTTAGCAAGCAAGACTGGAGGAGGTGCCTTCCTTCAGGCTCTGCTTTCATACTGGTTTGATAAATGAGTTCAATCTAACACCAAGAAATGACTCAAAAGGGCAAAAAGCAAATAAAATAAAAAAAGGCTTTTTCCTTTGTATTAGAGATGTTTGGTCATCTGTTTCTTGCAAGCAGGGACTTCATTACATGTAGCTGGCAAAGCACTTTGGCCCCTTATTTGTATAGCAAGTGAACTATGATACAAAGGAAAGGTAAGGGGCCCTAATGTCTCAAGGATGTGGCAGGATTTTTTAACCTACTCCAGAGCTCAGTATAACATACTCAGAGCTCACAATAACTTCCCCCCCTCCTCTTTTCACACTCCTTTAATAGTATAGAACCACCTGGACTAGTTTGGTTCTATGTTTTACTACTGTGCATATCAGAATAACAGCTAGTTAGTGCAACCTTCACTGTTTTTGTAACAAGGCTGATGTGGACACAACTGCATGTGTTAATAGGAATTCTTGGTTTTGACGCAATCTTGTCCTTCCGGTATAAACAACTCAAGTTACAGGGAGATTGTGATATTCTTTACAGAGCATCAGATAAATACCTTCCAATGAGCCTTGTCAAACACTGCTGTGTAATAAAGCCATTTAGACCTTTTTTTTTTCTTTTTTTTTTTTTTTTTCAGGAGAGTTGTGTATGTGATATTGGGTTCACATAGCAAGGTGTGACAGAAAAAGTGCTAGCCACATGTAATATATTTCAGGTACACTAATTTGTTTAGGATGATACCTGTCTTCATAATCCTGCGTGCAAACTTGGGTACTTGCAGATGTGGCAGTGGTTCAGAAAGGTTTTGAAAGCTTCAGTGAAAATAGTGATGGTTGCAATGTGCAGACTGCTCAGCAGTTTTATCCACTGTCACACGCAGCTAGCAAGCTGCAAGCTAGCAAGTCTAGTCTGAAATTGTAAGTCTTGAGGAAGACTTGGTGTCTTCAATTTTACAAAGGGTTCTTGCACTGGAGAAACTTAATAGTTGGCTGGAGTCTGCTTTCAGGACCTGCATGAATGTGTTTGCTTCTTTTCAGTTGTGCTAATGTGTGTGGAGCAGCTAAATTTTCTTTGGTGGGTCAGGTATTCTCCATATGCAGACTTTAACTGAATCCCTCTGTGTTAGAGGAAGTGGAGTTTATTTACCCAGGTGAGCCTGAGATACACAACCCCCGTTTCTCAAGTACTTTGCAGATCTGCTAGGAAATCTAGGAAATAGGTGGTGTAAGCTTTACAGCCTGACTGAATCTACCAAAGGAATCTCCATTTCTGTTGCTGTGTATTCATAAGGAATTGTTTCATGTACAGAAAGCTGTTTGGAACCTGTAGTTACCAACAGTCCTGAAATCACTGATGCCATGAAACATGAAAAATATTTCACGTGAATGATATCCATACCCTTACAGAGTCTGCTTTTGAGTGAGGCTTTTTACTGTATAGAGACCTGTCAGTAGGGACCAGGTTACAGGTCAGGAAGCTAGGACACTGGCAGTATATATTACATGGTTGTAACTACAGTATTAAATATAAAAATTGCACTACGCTTGGCAGATATGAGCTTGATACGACAACTGGGGGAAAAAAATCAATATTAGTAGATACTTTACTGTAAACTACAAGTCCAGTGGACTTTTTTTTCCATTTAAAAAAGTGGAAGAATCATATCTCAGGCTTCCATTTCCTTTCACCTTCATTACACCGTTCTTAAAAGAAACAGTAAACGCAATAAGCAATCTTGTAAAGTGTGATTCTATTTATAAGTAGGCAGTGATCAAATCCTGTCATTTATTTCTGTGTGACCCTGAGAGAAGCAGGAGATGGATGTTTTTCACTGGGAAATGGAGGAGTAATTTACATATGGAAATTTGCTAACATTAGTATACCAAGCTTATTTGCTATTTGTGCACACATTTTTAAAGAACTAGGCTGTGAACAAGGAGATGTATAAACCTAAATAATGAGAATGGCTATTCTGGTAGTTACCCCTGCATAGACACACTCTTAGATATAAACTGCTATTGCAGAATTTGGGAAAATTGCTTCTAAACATGGAGGTGGGGAAAAAAGAAAGAACAAAGTGTGGGGGGGGAGGGGAAGTCCCAGAATTATGCAATTTGAAATGTAACAAAAGCACAGAGGTCTTTCAAAGCATGTGTGCTTTGATAAAGATAGGTATTTTCACCTGTAAAACCAATGTGAGAAATTGAGGTTAAATGTCCTCTTAAATATCCACACCCTTGCTTGTTCTGTAGCTAGGTATAGTGAATAGTGGTAAAATACTTTCTTTTACAATGTCCTCTTAAATATCCACACCCTTGCTTGTTCTGTAGCTACGTATAGTGAATAGTGGTAAAATACTTTCTTTTACAATTTTAACTGTTTATTCAGGTAATGATGCATGCTGTACTACTAGCGCAGCAAAGAAGTGACTCTGGGACGTCTGTTACTCTTTGCAATGCATGGTTATGAAATCACGATTACACCTAAAAATCACAGCCTCCCTAGACCCTGCAAGTTCTTTGTGTCTAGAGATGTATGCCCTTTGCTCAAATTCAAGGGGATACACGTAATGACATATCACACCAGTTATCTTTAAGAAATAGATACTGAAAATTGTTGTTGGAATAACACTACTCTAAACTTATGTCAGTAAAATGTAAAATTATTTGAAATAAATGGCGGAGGAACAAGCTGTGGGACATGTCAGACTGATGATGCATGCCAAGTAACAAAAAGGATGCTTGAAGGATATCTTTAAACAAATTTCTACAAGTTTTGGTAAACATCAGCAAGTATTTTAGATTTTCTTTGTAATACACAAGTTGTAAACAATCAGCTTTTGTGTCCAACTCCTAAGTATTTGACGTTAGAGTGTTTGCGCTGTGGTACCACATCAGTCTATAAAATCATTGCAAATGAATGTTAAAGAAGGATTACAATAGAATACGGCTTAATTCGTAGGCCAACGCTGAATTTAAAGTTGTGGTAAAAAACTTAAAATTGAAAATGTTTTAGAAAGCAGTATTTTTCTTGGAGGAATATCAGTTGGAATATTATGGCTACATTCAGTTATTTCATCTATGCTTCCTTTTGGGTCATTCCTTTTTTCATAACATAACCGTGTTTTTTTTCTGGCATTCTTAGAAGCAGAAACTTGAAATTTTCATTTCTAGAAAGACTCAATTAAAGCTTACAGGGCCATTTGTGTTTATGAAATCTGTGCATAAGTTGTTTCAGCATTGAAACAATAGCATGCTACTTGCTACTTAATGTTACTTAATTAGTTAATATTTAGTTATTTAATTGTGTACAGTTTAATGTATAGTTTATTTCTGTGTCCTCACCTCTCAGTGGGGAGGGCAGCGTAAACAAATTTAGATGATGCAATCATTTGGATGAATGCCTTCCTTGCTTTTGGGGGAGGATGAGGGGAGGTGGAATATTTGGCTTACTGCTCTGACACAACTCTCAGCCCATGCTTTGGATTCCCTCTTTTTGCCTTTGATCACCCAGACCTCTGTTAGCAGGCCAGCAAGTCCCAGGGTTTAGTATCACTGATCTTTAGCCAAGACAGATCCCCTCGTTTGAGTAGCCAAGCAAATGGAGGTAGACAAAGATCTTCACTCCAGGATTTTCTGTTCTTCCTGGAGGCCAAGCTCTTCAAAACAAAATAGTAAAACGCAACAGTGACACTACTGAATTCAGAGCACTCCTCACAGCAAGATGCTTTGTTCTTCATAAGGCCTTGGTTTCCCATAGGTCTCACAATGGTTGTTTTACTTCTCTGAACAGACTGATCTGGCACTTCATGCTCTTGTTTGTCTTCAGACACTTAAACATTTCACACCTCTTAGGAGTACAGCAGAAATATTCCCACATATCTGAGCCTCTGGAGGCTGAGCTTGAAGTTGATTTTTCTAATCCAGAGCATCCATGTAGTTCTGAGTCAATGACAACAGAACTGGGACATAATCTTGCCCATGGGTGAGTTATCTTGTCTTATGGGGAAGGAAAGTTTGACGGTTTCCTGAAGAGGTAACATTTTCAGTTTTTCAAATCATTTGTCATCTCTCGTTTAACACAGAAGCTAGACATGCTTGTAACCAGTCAGTTGGCAGGACAGAACATCTTTATTGGTCTCTGGAAGCTAATCCTGCAAATGCCAAACATAACCTGATGGAAGCCAAAACCAATCCATTTTACACCATTTCAATTCCAGGTAGTGCTGTTAGCAACTTGAGTGTCACAGTTGCCTTGCCTTCCTACAGCCCCCCAAACCCATGCTGCAACCAGTAGGCCTTGCAAGACATTATAAGCCAATAGACATGGAAATTCAGAGCATGTCTTCTATTACAGAATTATCTCGGACATTGCCTCACACACAGACCTCTCCTGGAGACTTAATAACCCTTTAAAACCAAGCTAGCTGCATCTGGTGTTTTAAAAGCTTTGGCTTGTGTTTGGTAATTTGCCTTGTTTGCAGTGAAGGTCACTGCCTAAGTCACTCCTTAGGCAAGCCACAGGAGTACTGGTGACTTTTTGATCTTACTGGTTTTTGCAGAGATCAAGATTACAGATCATGCTACAGATTCCAGACAATCTCTAAAGAAATGTCTTGGCCTCCCAGATTGTGATGCTTGTGGATTCTTTGTAGGAAGCTGCGCTGGAAATCTTAATTCCTGAGGCTGTGATCAGCGCTAAACATGATTTGTGAATTCTTTTTTTTTAATTGAAGTTTGCTATAACATGAGATTTAGTTGCTTGTACACAAGCCTATCCGTTTTGCTGTTTAAAAAATGTGGCTTTACTGCATTTTTCCTTAATTCTGCACTCGAGAAAGTAGCAAACCTAGCAGTTTCTACCCTGAGAAAAACATTCCTTTTTTTTTCCCTACAGGTAGTTGCCACTCCCCTTCAGTGAGGAAAATGTGTTCTGTTTGTACCATCAGCGATATCACGAGCCTCTGATGGTATCTTAAGAGTTTGTTATGAAATGCAAATACTGACATTTTGTAAAGATGCAGAGCTTTTTTTCAGGTATCACTGTGTAAAACCAAGATTACTGAAAACATAAGCTAAGAATTTTGCATGGTGGGGGGTCTTCTGAACTGTATCTCTCAGGTGCTATAAGTAAGAAGTATTTTCATAACCGACTTTGCAGTTTCATATAGACTTGCAGTCTATAAAAGCAGGTCATTCCAATTGCTATCTTCTTTCTCTTATTGCCACTTAAATGGCAGGAGGTATTTAGCGGACAATAGCATTGCACATTTCTTTAAGTGGAGGTGAATGCTTTGTGGAAGTGAGATGAGGGGAAGGCTTCACTGGAGTATAACCAGCTTTGGATACCTTTGGAAGGCAGGATTGAAAAAGCTGAGGTGGGTTAAACCAGCAGTAATCTTTTTATTTATTTATTTATTTATTTTTATTTTTTGGGGGGGGGGGGAGGGAGGCAGATGTTTGCCTAATTTCAGTTCTTAAAGAGAAGTTGTATTTTCTAGCCCCATTCCTGTGCAGATTGAAGATTATAAATATTTGGCAATGGGACTGGGAGAGGAGAGGTTGAGAATTTTCTTCTTCGGTAGAGACAAATAGTGGGGAGAGGAACAGTCCATTGAGCCTGCTCACTGCTCCTGGCTGGTCTCTGAAAAGTGCCTTGTCACAAGAAGTCCATGGTTTGTAGGCCGACACTTGTCGTGCCGCAGCGGTGACAGCACAAACACCAGAAACCTTGCCACTCAGCCACTCTGGAAGGTTATTCTTAAAATTCTGCTCTTGAGTAGTTAACTGCTCAAAAGATAGGCAGCTAGACTAACCGGGATGCATTCCCTGTGTTTCCCAATCATTCATAAGATTCTGAATCTCAGTAGTACTTTGTGCAGGGTGCAGGTGTACGCTTCCATGAAATAATAAAGAAGGCAGATTCCTACAGGCTTGCTAATGGCAGTGAGTCCTCATGGGCTTGAGGTTTAATGTTTCTCCCCTCCTGCAAGATTTAAGAAGCTTGGCACCTTGACTCAGCCTCTCTGAGAGAGTATTTGTTTTGCCAGAGATGTTATTTATGCCATTCTCTTAAACACGTGATGCTGCTTTTGAATTTACTGTCAGTTCAATGAATTACTCTCGCCTGTTTGTTTTTTTAATATACTTGTAAATAAAATAAGCTTTTTTTTTTTTTTTTTTTTTTTTTTTTTTTTTTTTCCTCCTCCTCTCTTTCCAGCAGCATCCAGAGACTCTGGGAAAAGTATTCTATTTTATCTGTCAACCAGTACAATTTTCTGAAAGTTCTGCAGAGCCCTTTTACTTTTAGGAACAGAGACTTGCTGCTTCCTCCCTGTACCTTGACTTGTTGAGTACAGCTAGACTTGTTTATTTTCTTTTACAGAACATCTTCTATTCAGTACTTCAAGAGCATCTGTTCCATCATTTTCTGTCTCAGTAACAGTATGTATTACCAGCCTGGAGCTTGGCTGTATCCGTCTCCTTTAGGAGCAAAGCCTCCCTTGCCAGTACAGATCATTGCCACCATTCCATTATGCTGACCGAAACATTTGCTCCTTAAGTTTGAGAATAGCAAGCCAGAGAGGTGGAATAATTTAACTAATTGGCTTGTTTCAGTCCTCTTCTAAACATGGAAATCAGAGCCTGAAAACATTTGTGAGATGAAATCTTGGCACAGACACGATCGTTTCTGTGAAACTGCAGATGTGACTACTTTGTTATGAAACTGTTGGGAGGTTTGTGAATTATTGTAACAAATCCTGTGACTGAAAACCATGTAATGGCTATTTTATTCTGCTGGTGATTGTTTCTGCAATCCTGAGCCCATTTTGAATGACTGCATAATGAAAATAGTTACGATTTTCTTTTAGGTTAGAAAGGAGGGGCTTCTCACGCACACATATGATGCCTAACTTGCAGCAATACACATGAGGAATTGGGCTAAAATGCACATAGCATTAGGTCACCCATTATTTATTGTCTTAAACCACGTTTTCAGACCTTTAAGTGCTCTGTTCTTTGTGGTAAATTTATTGCAAGCATGTGTAACATGTTTTATAACATCTGACTCCTTAATTACGCATTTTTCCCTGAAGTGGTCACTGTCCTTTTTAGTTAACTTTCATTTATTTTGAACTTCCAAGCATCGTGCAGAACAGTGGTATATCCTGAACTTTGTAGGAAAAAAACACCATCCCTTTGAATTTCCCCATGTACTCTCTCGTGCCGCAGCTCCTCAAACTCCTGACTGAGAATACCGTTGTAGATCTTGCTGCCGAATATAGTGCTGGCCATTTGCCATAGTTGTGCATGTTGCCAGTGGGCAGCAGATCACAAACGGAGACTCACTGCTCTAATGTTTTGTAGTGATGCTAGATAATGAGAGAACCAGCAATTAAGCAACAATATGTTTTATTTGCAGCGTATTCTATGCAGCTGAGAACATCAGTTATCACAGTCTGTTATCCTGGAGTGGGTAAGATTACATTATATTAGTTTGCATTAGATTAAATTGAGAACTGTTGCTTGGTGTTAATCCTGGTATGACTGTAAAGTTACATAAAGGCTTTTAAACCCAAAAATTATGTCAGTGATAAGATACTGGTTCAGGTGTCATGCTGAACAGAGGAGACCATTACCTGTGTTCCTAGGATTTTGAAAAAGATTATTTTCTTCTTGGTGAACTTGCTTAAAAGTCAGATCCTGCTAACATTATTTCTGGCTTTACTGTGTTCTGTCACAGCCTACTGGAGTGGATTTATCTGGTGGTCTGGGATTTGTAAAGCTGTGCCTGTGGGATTGCTGATTATGCTGGGAAGAGAAGAGAGTCCAAAACTAGCTGGAGTAGTGTCTGCTGTCATTTGGGAATTTGCTTTATGAAGGCACCCTGCTTTCTGCCTAGGTTGTTAATATTGAACAGAAGTAGAAACTGAGAGCAGATCTCCAGACTGACTTTCAGTCCTTGAAACCAGCTGTTTTTTCCAGTTTGGAATGTAGTTTTGTAGCTGTGTCTATAAGCTTTTCTTGCTTATTTTTTTTTCTGCCAATACCAATGTCTTCTGCTCAGTGGATGGCTCTCCTCCTTTCTGTCTGGGTCTGTCACCTCTTCAGCCCAATTGTCATCTCCTCTAGCTATGTATTTCTCTCTTTCTCTCAAAAAGCTCAATAACCTTCTGCCACAACATCTTCAAACCAAGGGATAGCAAACCACTGTCTTTGTCCATTACATCCTCACAGATTAGCAGCTTCTATTTGATGTTCTCCCAAGTATGAAGGGAAGAGCTTTTTTCCCCGAAGCAATAGTATCACTTGTAACTTCTGAAGACTCGGCAGGTTACCCATAAATGCAGTGAACGGTTTAACTGGAGCATTCCACATTTAGTATAAAATCAGTGGCAACTGAGAGCCTCAGCAGAAACAAGTAGCCAAGACAAAAAAAGTGTTAATGAGAAAGAACTTCAAAGCACTGGAGAGCTTAATTACCTGTGTCAGCTGGGGGATATCAGTGGGGTTCAATATGTGATGACCCGAAGATGAACCCACCCCAGATAATTAAGGATGAGGTATAAGTAGCTAGAACCAGTGAGATTATATAGAAATTACTGCATGCAGATGCTTCAAACGTATTAGTGTTTTTTTTTTTTTTTCTAGCACTTAACACAGTAGATGATGTGCCATCCAGTAGGGATTTTTTGGAAAATCATCTGTTTTATGGCTTCTGAATCAAGGAGGAAATACTGTGAGTTAAATTAGGATCTGATACTGTGGTTCTGTGATTTCTTTAGTTCATTTGCTACGATGTGTTTTATGTTTGTCCTTAAGCAAGAAGCTCAGTACTTGTTGAGAGGATAAGGAATTCCGAGTAAGTTTTAAGACTTGATGACAATTTCTTGCCTGTTCATAATAAAGTCTTCCAGAGCCTTACATATAAGTAAAAGTAGTGGCAACTTGTAGGCAATAATTAGATTTGGAGAAAATCATTATTTTTTTGAGGAGCATTTGTGGTTAATTTGCTTTCATGACATTCAGCTCCCTTGGGATCAAGTTTGTTACAGCCTAGAATATTATTAGCTGATGATGTTGAGACTTCCCAGTCAGTAATGAGGGACAGAATGGGATGGGACCTGACCTTGAAATGAGCTGTGTGTCACTGTTGCATTTTATGTAAAAGAATCACCTGTTTCTCCTTTTTCTTCTTCATTTGCAACTGATTGCTATGGATGTCATTCTCTCTTAGTCTTCAGGACACAGCAGGTATTCGTAAGTATCTTTTTAAAATGACTACTGGTCCTAGAAACAGTGGCACTGATCCATTCAAGTATATCTATGCTGCTGCCTGAAATATTAAACGTATTCATTGTGTCTATCTGCTTGTGATTGCCAGCTTTCTTCTTCTCTGCAGTTGCTGTGTGGTTTTAGGAGCTGATGCTTCATGAGCTACCAGAGTTAGAGATGAGTAGAAATCTGAGATCCTTCTGACATTTCAGGCTATTTAAAGCTTTGCTTCCTAGTAATAATAGTTTACATTATATTGGTCCTTTGTCCTAGAGATGCTTTTTTTTCTCTGTTGTTCAAGAACTGGTCTCAGACTTTACACCAGTGTAAATTTTAAAGCTTTTCTGCTGTACTAATCTCTCATGCGTCATTTTGGAGCTGTTAATTGTTGATAATTCTGAATGTTTAATCCGCCTTGTTTAAGGTTTTCTAAGCCTTTTGGTGGCAGACTATCTCAGTGACACTGGTTGATGAGAGGAGTACTTTTCGGGAAGCAAAGGGATTGGAAGGCAAAATAAGCTATTTCTCTTCAGTGTCTTGTGTGTACAGCAATGCTCTGAAAAGCAAGGGCTGGAAAAGGTGAGAGTGATTGGTCCTGTTTCCCTCTGCACCTGCCATGCATTCACATTAGAGGATTATGGTGCAGAAGGAAAGCCCCATCTGTTGATGTTCGCCTTGGTGTAAGTTAGTTTCTTTGAGTTAGTTCCTTAAATAAGGGACTTCGCATAAATGGTGTTGCTGGACCTGTGTTTCTGAGTGTATGCCATATCATGTCTGTGGGTGTGTTGGTAACTGCTGCAGAGAAAAGAAAAAAGTGAGAAATCAAGTCAGTGCTAGAGCTGGAGAGACAAAGCACTCCTTTAGTTATTTGGAGGTCATTATGTCTATGTGGGGTTTAGCATCTTCACAAAAAACAACAACAACAACAATAAAACTTGGTCCAAAATAACCTCTGAAGGCATCCCCAAAGTGAAGCTTAATTTTTCCTTATATTGAGCCGAATGGCAGAAATCCCCCAGATGGGTGAAACAAGGTCAGACTTGCATGGTGGTGGTCTGCAGGCTGTATAATGTCGAGGCCTGTGCACACAACCGTTGGCAGTTTTCTGTCTGAAAGGATCCTGATAGTCTGCCGTGGGGCAAAAGCTGTTCCTTGGTTTTGAAATCGTTTGAAGTGGTGTCCAGAGAGAGGAAAACAGTATTGGCAGCAGCTTCCTTTGCTTTGAATATTATGTCTATATATTCCTTAGAGAACTCATTAATTTTTTAAGGCTGTGGCAGCAGCAGGCTAAGTGCATACAGTAGTGGTACGCTGATGGTTTGAGGTGCTGCATTCATTCTTTGGGGATAGCCAGGTCTGCTCCCTTCAGTGACGTGTGACACCACAGGATGACTGGGAATATTCAACCTGAGAAGTAGGCTTCTTAGCCCACAGGAAGGTGACATTTGGTACAATGGTAGAAACAAGAAAATGGTTTTCTTTCTAGAGCATTGTCTGCTGTCTGATGTAAATGCTTCTTAAGATGAACATACTGTGCTAATAAACTCAGCCTGCTTATAGAAAGAGGGGGATTATGCAAGACAGTCCCACTTGCTAGCTGGTGCTGGAGAGACCTCAATATGTGAAAGGCGAGGTTATGAGTTATGGTCTGATTACTATTCAGTAACTGTCAGTCTGGATGACTGCCTTGATTGCTGACTTACAGGGTCTTAATGTTGTGAATGGGTAAGCTTTTCAAACCGGGGTACGTTAAGAGTGGCCATGTATCATGTACGCTTATATGTCACTCTTTGTAGCTTATGGTATCCAAATACTTCACTGTCTTAATTATGGCCCTGACTTCCTTCTGTTCTCCTTTATCCTTCTGTCCTCCATTTTTTTCTCCAGGGATGACTGAAAATACTGATGTGCCTTATCCAGGAGGACATGAGATGAACAAAAACTAAACAGCTAGTCTAGGGTCATTTAGCAGGTCTGTATTAGACAAGGTATGGAACTCCTGAGTGCAGACCTAGGACCCAAGTTATCACACCCAGCTTCCTCTGTAAAAGTCATAAGAGATTCCCAATTCCCACTGTGTTTTGAGCTACAGCATTGGACCTTAGAAGAAATGTACTTATTTTTACTGTGCATGGGTGCTCTGAAGGTGTAGAAATCAAGGCTGAGTTGGCACAGCTGAAGCAGAGCAAGGCTGTGGCATGACCCTGGGGCACTGATGACATTGTGCTGTTACTTGGATGCATAGCCATAATACAGAGAGTAGATTAAAAAGGACATCCTCCCATGCCCCACTGCCAGTCAGTTGTGGGTCATGAGTGAGACAGGCTTGGCCACAACTGAGGCCTGAGGCTCTCTGGAGGCTGTTCTTGGAGACAAGTACACCTTCTTGAGGGGAGCAGAGACATTGAAGGATACTGAGTGGTGTGTCATGGGACGTTTGAGGCACTATTGCCTGGACCTTGGGACAATGAAGGAGGGAAGCAGCCAGTAGATGGGCCTCCATTTGGTACTGAAACCACTTAATGGCTTTACTTGGGCTTTAGTGTGACTTTATTATCCTTACTTTTGACCTTTAATATTAAGACCACTTAGTGCAGACTCCGGTGGCTGTGATGTGTCTGTTCCATACACACTCTAACACTATCTAATGCTGCTTCTCCTCCTCATTACTGTAATCCGTTTCCAAGAACTAAAAATCAGAGGGATGCTTTCTTCTCCAGCCAATGGGGCTGGAAGCCCAAATTCAATACTATATGTTCTGTAATCAAAGACACAATGTAAACAAACTGGAAAACACACCAGATATAAATGTCAAGTGAGAAGTAATGCTCCATCCAATACAAAATATATTCTGTGAATAAAGCTCTCATGTGTGCTGTATATTTTATAATGTCTGGAATGGAATAGTACTAATCTTCCTGACCCCAAATAGATATCATCCGTCCTGCAATGGAAGCAGAATCAAGTTCTCTAAACCAAGGAGAGCAGTCCAGGTATAGGGAGACTATGCATGTAGCCCAGGAGCGGCTACATGCTTTAACACCCGTTGATTTAGAAATAGGTAATCCATCATTCTTTGGGGGTGCTAGCCACCCTTACTTCCCACTGAGATTAGAGTCAAGGGCATTTACCACCTCCAGAATTCAGCCTTAAATGACTGCCAAAATGTTCTCTGCTTTTGGCTTTTGTAACGCTTCCAAGTTTTTTGTCTTTTTTTTTTTTTTTTGTGTGTGTGTGTGTGTTTGCAAATTAAAATATCAAATCAAATCTACCTTGATACTAACATTTTCTTCCTTACCTGTCCTCCTCCTTTCTCTGCCCAAGCTCCAAGTCTTTCTTTGTGGACTGGAACCCTGTATATCATGTTTCAGTAAGCTTTGGGGTTGTTTTGCTAACATATAATTAGGAATTTATAATGTAAATGGTGACACAACCTTAACTAGCCTGTTGCAAATGTGACACTATTAATTAAGGGCTCTCTAGGGTGCAGTATGCTCCTTGGTGGATTAACTTCCTGGAAATTTAATGGCAGTTTTGCAAATTGGCATCCAGTTTTGCTTTTAGTCTGTTTCTTGCTATTACACAAAGGAATTCAGATTCTCATAATGTGAGATGGTGTTTTATTCTTTTTTTTTTTCATTTTTTTTTTTTTTAAGGAGATAAAAGTAAAAATATTTCTTTTTACCGTTCTGCTGTATTTTAGGCAGGAGGATGAGTCATCTGGGGAGATCCTGGAGATACGGTACAAAGACAGATTGCTTTGTTTGTCTGCTTAGTGTCCAGTTACTTTTCTAGAAATTAGGCAGGATATTCATGCCCAGCTGTAAGTAGCCAATCAAATTAATATCTCACATGTTGATGAAGTGCACTTAAGTTCAGAAAACACACCTGAGGTTTAAATGTAATCCTAGCTCTTTTTCTGCCCAGTCACTTTATGGAGGGAGGTGGAGATAAGCATTATAGGGTGCTATAGGATTTATTTCATTCTTAGTACATTTGGAGGCTAGATTGTTTTGCCAGTTCTCAGAAGAACACTAGCTTCTATTTGTGGTATGCTACAATTTTCTGTACTCCTTACAGGTTATCCATGTAACATCACTGTGCAATAGCTGTTTCTAAACAACTTCATTTATAGAAACACAATAATTCTAGAATATCTATTCTTAAAATACTCATCCTACTATACTCTGGCATAACTTTTATCTGTAAACAAATTCATAAATGTTTAATAATGATTGGGAGGTCTAATTATAAGAACTAAACTGGCCTGTGTGGCAAACCTTCTAGCTAAGCAGTTCTATATGTTAAAGAAAAATAAAATCATATTCTATAAAGATCGGCATTTACCTAGCTGTTGTATGCTACCTTTCAAGGCATGCCACCCTAAATACTTCTTGTTTTGTTTTCAAGTTGTTGGTTGTCAAATACTTTCCAGCCACTTGATTTAAACGTTAAAGTGCTGAAATGTATTCTAAAATGTCTCCTTTTTTTTCTTTTTTCCCCCAAGCAATTAGTTAAAGAGTGACTCCATGAAAATGTATTGCTGTCCTTTGTGAAGCAATTTTATAGATACAAAATAAACTCTCCACCAAAATAAAATCTAGCATTAACCATGAAAGTAGCTTAACTTTCTAAAAAATCAAAATGCTACCCAAGACGAAAGCTTGTTTAGCCATGACATATATTCTTCTGTTCATTCTACTGCGGTTTGTGTTACTTGTGGATGTGCTTGACTTATGCTGTTTGACTCTACAAATGCTGGGAGCCATGAAAATTTTGGCTACCTCCCCTCATGCCATATGCTTTGCTAGCATGATGCTTGCTCATAAGCTGATCAGACTGTTTTGATGGAGACTCAGTGCTGAGAGATCATGAATCCACGCTAATGTTTAATGGCAAAACAGCCTAGAGTGATTTTGTGCACAAGAGCAAAAAAAAAAAAAAATGAAACAAAGCTCAGCATCATCCTTATGAATGGATGGAGAATATGCTGAGATCTTGCTGGATCGTCTTGAGGAACCCTGTCAACACCACTTACGGCATGTGACAAAGGAATACTGAGTAGATAACAGGCTCCTTCGGATAGCTGGTTCCTGCACAGGATAAAACTAGCTGAGGCAGATAGGATTTGCAGTGCAAACATAATAGACAGTAGTAGAATGAGGGCAAGAATGTGTCCGATTGTCCAAGCTGGGGTGATAAAGGGAAACTTATAGCTTATTTCCCCAAAAAAATTGCCAGGCAAATGCATTTGATGCAAAGAGTTTTTAAATAAACTTAAGCCATCTAGCAATAGTGTCTCTATGCATTTCTCCATAATGTTTCCACAAACCAATTGGCAAGCTCTCTGGATATGTGTTGAATTCAGAATTACAGCACTTACATTTGTATATGGCATGTGATCTGTTTTTGCCCTTTGTTACTTACGGCCTGTACTCTGCCTCACCCAGAAGCACATAGACATTTGCTTACCTGAATTAGAATTTCATGAGCAGTGCTGCACTACTTGGATTGAGATTCATGTGGGTGGGAAGGAGCATTATGTCATTTTAATCCAGCAGTTAGTTCAGGGATAAAGGAACAGGGAAGTGATGGTTGTGCGGAGGTGGGGATGCAGACCTGCGTGGAGTTGGTAGAAGGGCTGTGTGGCAGAACAGTAATTCCTTTTTCCTGTGTATCGCATGGTGCAGTGCTAATGGCCAGAAGGTGTTCATTCCCCCACCTTTTTATCCTCATAGAAAGATGCCTTTCAAAGGCTCAGGTGGATTTTGGTAGGGTTGTGGACTCAAAGCCATGCACGTCTGTGGATCTGGTATTCTTAGTGCTCCTCATAAGAGTCCTAGCAGAAGAACATAGTAATTTTAGTGCTTGCTTTGTGTATCATTTTCATGAAATCTGCTGAAAGGAATTATCCTTCCTGCACAAAGACTGATTGCTGAGGAAGATATTGTGACCGCTTGTAGTGGCTGGCTCTCTAGCAGGGTTTTTTGACTGCTGTGTGGGAGTTTGAGGTTTCATCAGAGCAGAGAATTTAATTTCCCTATTTCACTGAGGTTAGATTTTTACAGAAATATAACTCTGTGTACCTTGCAGAATCTGCAGGAGAGCAGAGCTGATTTGTGTTGAGACAGATCTCCCACACGGCTGTGAAAACAAGTGCACAAATTCAGAGGAGCTGGGTGTAAATCTGAAGTAACTGTCATGGGGATTGATGTTCTCTCTAGGAGTTAATCTAGATTTACATCAGGGTAACTGTGACCAGAATCTCTCAGGATTCATCTTTGCTAGACTTTAGTAGCTCACAAAATTAATTGCTAATTAACTCGAGATAGTTGATTATTGTGGATGCTTCCTACATATTTCTCCTGTCTTACCATCATGGAACTTAAAGGCAAAGCTCCACAAGATCAGACCAGACCCAACATATTCTGAACTCCTGCTTGTCAAAAGCTGTTCCCTTCAGCTAGACATTAACCTTCTGAGTGTGGTCAGCAGATACACCAAAGCACTGCAGTCCTCAGGAATCCAAACTTGTGTGCCTCTGGGGGATAAACAGCAGAGACATGGCAGCACACATCATCTATTGCACTTAAAATAGCAAGAAAGAATTTAGAGGAGGTCCTGCAGGGCTGTCCCAGGCTACCCTGGAAGGCTGGCCTTGCCAATTTCTGCAGTGGAGAGGTGCAGCATGAGTCTTCTTTCCATAAATATAGAAGTCAATGTTGAGTGGGCTCACAGCTGAGATACCTAAGAAACAGCCTGAGCTACCTCCCCTCAAAGCACTACTCCTCTTGTGTGTCAGAAAGGAATTGGATTTGTGTGCTGTTAATTCTACAGAAAGCAGGTTGTAAGAAGAAGTATCTCATGATAAAATATTAATTGGCAGCATTCAGGGCCATTAGGAGGGGAGATGGCAGTGCTGTTCCTTCAAGGGTTGGCAGTGCTGAGGTGCCTGAAGGTTCTGCTTCCCTCCTTTTCTCTAAAGTTTTCACCCTCAGTATTACACGAATAAGGCATACCTTTTTGTGTGTGTGTGTTCGGTTTTATATGGTTTAAGTAAAACAAAGATACCAAAAGAATGGGATCCTTGTGAACTTACCTGGTATATTGCTGTAGTTTGGGCAAGGAGATCTTATAACAGCCTTGCTTGAAAACTAAGCTCTGGTTCTGCTCCAGCTTTGTCTGAAATGGAGGTGGAGGAAGACAGTTAAAGCAAACTGGCTGAGAAGCTGTAATGCCCGTTGAGATAGTAAAGGAATCTGTGTTGGGGTTGAAATCAAATGTAAGGCTATACTCAATAAAAGATCCTTATTCTGAAAAGAAACATTTTAAGTCCAACCAAAGGGGAAAAAGGCAACATGAGTCTAAAATGTCATCCTTGTCTTCACAGACTTGCTTAATAACCTTCCAGATTTTAGACTGTACCTTGAACTCAACTGTCTCCTAAGAGCTTGTAGATTGATCGGGGAAGGCCTGGTCATACTGACTGCTGAACGTGCAATGAAGATGTAAAAATACAGTAAACTGGTAATCATCTTTCTTGCCTGCGTATGAAAGTAAAGGCACTGTGCCAAGCAAATATGCGCATTAGATGACTAACAGAGCTCCCACACTGTCAGTGTAGGCAGGGAATATGCAATGCAGCCACATATGTGTCTCAGAACCATACTGAGTGCTTTTTATTCTTAATGTTTGGTTTTGTTTTTAAATAGGAGTTCAGATCCTTGAGCAGGATGTTTATCTCTATGCACAGAAAACAATATTGGTCATAGTTTTTAATATACAATCAAGTTCTTAAAATCACCAGCTGATAAATCTATTATGAGTGACATCAGAATTTCAAGTGCTTGCTATAAATGTTCACTAGGATAGCCCTGTATATCAGATGTAATTATCTAAGTTTACAATTTTTTCAACCTCTGGAAGAACCCTTTTGCTTTTCCAGTGGAAAGTCTGTTGGAAAGTCTTGCATTTAACTGCCCTTTTTTGAGGTTTGATCTCTTTCTTTGGTAAAATGTTTGAGACTTTGACAAAAATTAGTATGCTGTAACAAAGGAATTTCATTTAATACTTGCTCAGCCGTGGTTTTAAAATACCCGTGCAGACATGACTAAGCTGAACACCTAGGGGAAATTCTGTAAATCCCTGTAAGAGGGATGCATTTCCACATTGCATTTAAACTAACAGCGAGCTTCCATTGAAGGTGGTCTCCTTTTCAATTTCTCAGTGATGACTAATCCGCACCCCTAATTAATTAGTTTTCCATCATTTCTGCAAGCTGAAGCAGCAGCCCTATTTCTGCATAGATAAGATAGATGAATATGATGCAGTGGAGGAGAGTGAGCAGGGTGAAACATTTGTTTCTGTAGCAGTGTAAGGTTAGATCAGCTTAAGGTTAGTTTTATGTTGCATTTAAGTGTTGACTGTTTATATGGCAGTGTAATTTAAATCCCCCAGGGAATGTTGAGGACCTCCTGAGCCAAGAACTCTGCCAACACAAAATGGGAGACCATCTCTTCAGTTGTCTTTTTTTTTTTAAAAAAAAAAAAAAGGCAGGCCCTGGAAACAGGAGGCAAAATTTCAAACTACCAAGTACTGGTTCTGTGACCTGACAAGCCAATCAGTATTTGATGGAAAGATGTCAGCGTGTTCCAAGAGCTAATATTTTTCCAAGTTCATCGCACTTACCTCTGGCTCATCCCACAAGCATACGGTATTTCAGAAAGCAGAGTTCCAATGCTGGACAGGTAAAAGAAGGCAGAAGTCTTGAGACTCTTCCCAGGACTCTTTCATTGACAGCAGCAGAGTCTGTCAGTATCCTTTTAGTACTAAATAACTTGCCATTTGATGACAAATGCATTTCTGAGTTAAAGACCAGTAATCAAGGAAGCCAGATTTCCCTTATGGAGCTGTTCAGTAGCCTATGTAATAGATTGGTCTCTGTTTTCTCTATCCTCATTTTAAAAACCTGTTTCTTCTTTGTTGATCTCTGTGAAAGTTGACATCCAGATCCCTCATTCCAGTTACGTTACTTTTACTAGCAAAAAATGCTGTTACATGGACTAGCAGTTACAAGGAGTTGTTTAGAATGGCTGGGGTGAGAGTCTACAGGTAGTCTGCATCATATAAACTGTGCAGTATGCTCAGCTGGTTAATTATCTTGGTTTTCTTTGGTCCCAAAACAGAAAGCACTTAACATGCATGCTTTAGTTTAATAACACATTCCTGCTTATCTGTCCCAGGGGACTTGTCTCTGTCTTCAGGTCTGTCCATTCTTAAGGTGGAAAAAGTGAATGTAAGGACCAAAGGTTGGAGAGTGTGTGGCTTTTTAGGGAAATGCTTTACGCCCTTTGTTAAAAGCTACTTTGTTGAGACGTCTGTAACAAAGTACTTTTTGCTGATTTGGGGTAGTAGATGCAGGGAGGGAACATCTTACAACACAACATTGCTACAGATTGCCTGATAGATGTGTTTGTTGGACTAGATTCTGTGTCCATGGCAAAACAGGGAAGAACTAGCAATAAACCATTATATCATTGTGTTCCACTCTTTAGATTTGTGTTATTGTTCTGTGATGATGCTCCTGCACATCAAACTTCTCTGCTGCTTTGTCAGTGCCCAGGTAATCATATGCAGAACTTTTGCTTGTGTCTGGGCAGACTATGCCAGAGTTTTCGGCAAAAAGTAACCTGGGAACTTAGCAAAAATTGGGGTCTTGCAGGTACAGAGTACAAAGTAAAGTCTTCAACTTCCATGAAGTAGTCTGGATGTGCTGCTGAGTACATGGTACCAGTAGTTCAGCAATTGCTTATCAGTTTGTTGTGACACATCCTCTAGAGGTTTTACACAGAGCAAAATGATGTGCTGAATTCCTCTCTTAACTCAGAGCCTGTTTTTGCTGGCACTTATACACATGAGTAAGTGTGTGACTAGTTTTATCTGCTTGTGTCAGTGTAACAAAGGACATGTAAGAATTTTAAAAGCAAGGGCTTGGTTGCCCAGCTACGTTCAACTTAGTGTTTCAGGTGACTAGCTGTTGGTAAAATTATTCAACCTCCAATGTTTTTCTCATAGTTATGGGCACATAGCAGCATATTTTGTCTAGATCACTGCGAAGCAGGTACAAAATGCTACTAGGTCTTAGTATTGTTTTTACACCAGTTTTGATAATAACTGCAAGATTTGTAAGGTGTTTGAGAATAAGATTGTGTTTTCAGAGACAGGACTGACTCCAAACTGTCCTTGATTTAGTAGTATTTTCTTTTGAGTGTTTACATGTTGTAGGAGAGACAGAAAGATGGGGCAAGTGAGGCAATAGATGGGCTTATTTCCTTCACCAGTTGGAGTCCTTCACAATGTGGAGTCTGGCAAGGCATCTACACTGAAGACCAACTACAACAGTTGCAGATTGCTTAGGAAGGGGGAATTCTCTCTAGAAGCTCCAAGGACTTAAAGATACAGGCCCCGTGCCTGCAACTTCAGCATTAATTCTTCATTTGGCCTCTGTAGAAATGTCACAATACCAGGTTTCTTGCACAGCCGTGGATGTAAGGGAAACTTTTATACCAGTGTTTGAATATTATTGTGGACTGCAGGCACTAGGGAAGGTCAAAGAACAGCTTTTTTGGCTGCTGTCACTGCAAATAGGTTTATGTTAAAAACTCAAGTGTGTGAACATTACCTCATGTCAGCTGAAATACAGAAACTACACGTACACATTCTTACTCTGCTTTTGTAAAAGCATTAAGCATTTTTTGCTTGAATTTTAGCAATGTTTTCTGTTTGCATTGTGCTGAGAGCATACAGAGTAGATTGCACTTCCACCTACTTGAAATAGTAGCTTTCTGCACTGGGCATATGTGTTGACACACCAGAGCCCATTGTAGGAATGGAAAGGGAGCAGTATAGCGAGGCTGAGCATCTTTCAATAAATTACTTGATAGGTGGGCATATAATTTGGCCATCAGTAGCAAATCATGAAATCCAGTAACCTCTTGGTAAGAGAGGCTGCTGGACTGCAGTGAGCACATTGCAAAGCCTCGTACTCTGGAACTGTTGCATAGTTCTGGCAATTATGTTATTGCCTGAAGTCTTAGTGGAGTAATGAGGGTGGTGATGGTAGATGCAGAACTATCCACCCTGTCTTCCTATGGGACTTCTTAGCTGCTTTGATGACATCTGCTCCATGAAAAAGTTCTGTCTCCCCTTGGGACTTGCCTGCAAGACATCTTTGCAGTTAGAGCTTTGACTTTGGAAAACATATCGGCAAACTTAATAAAAACACTTAGAAAAATAATTTTTCTTGGGAGGGAGAGAGAGGTATTTCAAAGGGGCTATAGAAATATGGTCTGTGAATCTTATTCCTGATATTTATTTATTTGTTTGTTTGTTTGTTTTCTGGTTTTAGGAATAACATTTAGATTATGTTTTGACAACACTGTGTACACAGACAGTATTGCTTATTCTTGGACCTATATAGTCCTTCCATGCTATGTTTGTATTACAAGTGAAAGATGCTGTACTGAGGCTTTACAGTAAGTTTTTCCTTTGACTTAGCAGTCCCTTACCCTGGGTAGCAGAACATTCCTTAATGCTAAAATATGCTGTGTTAAGGTTATGTTTTGAGGAGTGCCTTGCAGCTGACTCTGTTTTAGCTGGCTGCTGTCCTGTTGTATCCTGGTGTCTTCTAAGAATGTGACTTGCATTACTATAAATAAAAATTTATTTTTTCTTTAACGCACAGACATGCTTACCTGTATGCAGTGGTCACCTCATGTCCCTGTGTCAGAGGTGAGGGCTGCATTTCTAGGTGGACTTCAGTTTGTTAGTCTACTCAAAACTAATCTTTAAAATTTTGAGTAAAATGAACTACCTGATTTCAGCAAGAGCTCTGTAGGAGAGGGTACTTGCAGGATTTAGCCCTTTTCTATATTCTTGTTCTTCAGGAGGCATCCTGATTGGGCTTGTGGTGCAAAGTGTGTTGGCGTCAGTAGAAAGAGTTGTATTGGTTTCTGTGGGCTTTGGATGAATGTGCCAGGTGATGTGCTTTAGAAGTCAATGGTGCACCGTATAAGACTTGGACAAAAAGCACTGTATCCTCTGGATAAACAAAATACAGCTTTGGCCCCACTCTTAGTAGAATTTGTAAAGGAGAAAAAAGTCCTTGCACTTTGTTAGAGGTGATTTTTTTTATTTTTTTTAATGTTTTTTTGTTGTTGTTGTTTGTTTGTTTACTACATGCCTGTATGGCCCTCTTTTACCCATGTTTTTTGCTGTGCTTTGAGTGGCTTGTGTGGCACAAAGTGTATAAGGCTATGATGTACTGTTTCCAAATTCTTTGTTCAGTTAGCCCCCTAGGTAGGTAAGATGCATTCAATGGTCCTTCACAAATAAGTAGTAAGGGTCTCCGTCCTGTACTATGAGACCTTTAAGGATTCTGAGATCTTAGTGAAATCAGTCACTGTGGTTTCAGCTGAAGGTTTGGGGTGGATCACAGTTCCTGTATGTAGGTAATAAACAAAAGTAGGTGGGCCAACATAACACAGAAATATGCTTCATATCCTTTCTGTGCTTCCTCCAATCTCATCATTTGCAAAAAGCTGAGCAGATCAGTAAAGCAGAGGTCAAATGCCTGTTGAATGTGCTTCCAGACACAGCTTCTTTCAGACACTGCTTGCAGGAACCCAGCCTTAGGAGAGGACAAAGTACAGGTGGATGCACTTCTGTCTACTACTGTTCAAGGAATTTGCAAGCTGCTGCCAGATTGTTTTCCAGAAGAAAGCAGTTCCATGCAGCGATCTGGGCCAGAGTAGTGATGATGAACATGAACCATAAACAGTGTACCAGACTAATGATGTTATCATAACATTAAACATTTCTCCTTCTTGGTAATGTGATTTCTGGCTTCTGCTTATTTCAGATCAGTGGCTTGATAGTTTAGGGATGAAAATCACATCATGGTCCCTTAGAATTTCTTTTTTGAGTAAAAGGATGTGTAAAAAGCCCCAGTGATTCTTGGACACCTGGTAGTATTCAAGCTTACGCTTTTTTTTTTTTTTTTTTTTTTTTTTTTTTTTTTTTTTTTTTTTGG
>CM021769.1:28688624-28942048 GCA_011076525.1 Nettapus auritus
CCCAGAGGATCATCTCTCCTGGAGCAGACATCGGAACTAAGCTACTATGTGACTAAAAGAACTGAGTGCATCTAATGGTAAGTAAGACAAGGAAGATCAGATTACATTATATTTCAGCATGGAAGAAAAGTTGTCATACAGTCTTTCAGAACTTGTCCCAGTTTTCTTGGAGAATGAAGGGAAGAAGGAACAGCGAGGTTGTAAATGCTTTGCAAGTCCCAGTTAGCAGGGAATGTATGCTTTTTTGCTAGATCTTTTTGGTCTGCTGAATGTCTTTCAACCTAACTGTGGTTCTCACATTATGCAGAGGGTCTGTTTGTCCTCTGTTAAGAGACTACTTGATGTCTATAAAGCTCATTTTAACTAGGATTTCTAAAGAAACCTAAAGGATTGATCTTCAGTCTTCTTAAAGCTCCTAGGAAAGTCATCTTAAGTCTAGTCCATAGCTGTTGCAAACATTTTTTGTTTATTGGTGGTAAGCAGTAAGGAAACTAGGGTGGATTTGTGTGTGCGCACTTTTTTGGGTTAGTTGTTTGTCTTTTTAAGTGGTCAGGGTGAAAACTTAAGTCATTCTGGACTTGGTTCTAAGCATATTTTATCTCTTAACTCTAAAGTGTTTCCTGTCCGCACAATGAGGGCTTTTAGAACTACTTTAGAAAGACTGGACTTTCAATAAGGCATTTGGTGTAGACAGACCTTTTTTCTTTTTATTGTCTAGAAAGCTAATCCATTTACCTTCTGCTTACAATATCAGAATGCCTTGATGCTGCACTGGTACAGCCTTCCATACCATCTTGCAAGTGTGGCTGCCTTGCAGATTCTTTCAGTTGATTATTGTTTTTATGGTACAGAAGCCAGTTCAGTGGGTGTGGGTAAGCCTTTCAAATAAACTCCACATTGCGAGGGAGGCCCAGCTTATGGAAAGATGCTGAAAGCCTTTGTTGGGGAGCATCTGGAGAACAAAAACATGTTCCATATGCAAACAAGCTGTAAGGTGAATAGGTTCATTCTACCTGCTGTATGCTTTATTTCAGAAATGCCCTTTATGAGCTGTGACTTATTCTTGTTTACGTAAAAATCCTGAGAAGCTTCAGGTACCCTGCAAATATCTCTTGTGTGTTCAAGTTGTCTTTTCAGATGAAGCACTAGTAGTCAGCTTTGGCCAGCTGGTGATCAATGCTTACTGCTCATTTGATAGTAGAAAGGATGCGCTTTCCTTTCCATAAGCTCACGTTTGTGTTCTTTGCAGTTTTTGTGGACCAGGTCCTTTGAGGCCACTGTTAAACCTAAGCTATAAAACCTCAGTATTAGTTACTTTTACATTGAGGTTATGTGTAGACATGCCAAATAATTGGAAGTTTGATTGTGTTAGGAAATTTTCAAACATGCAGTAAATGTCAAACTCACTTTATACCTCAAAGCACTTACTCTTGATAGCTGAGCCTAAGTAAAAACATGATACTGCATGTTATCTCATCTTTATAGACATAGCTTTTATATTAACTTCAAAGCAAGATGCAAATGCCATTCTGCTGTGTTTTTTTTTTTAAAAAAAAAAAAAAGATTCAGAACTTACTTTACAGAGCTTATCAAATTTATCCCTGCAGTGAGATTTGGATTAAAATGCATTTAAAAGTACGCAGTTAAAACAGGAGTGAATTTGATCCATCTACTAACATAGAAACCACAAACAAAATCTATTTTTTACTCTTACTACTATCTAGTGTTTTTACTGAGTAGTAAATGTTGTATGTTTATGATGTCAGGTCGGTGTATGTCACTTAAAGATACTGAGTACATTCGAGCTTTAACATTTCATTTCCTTTTTTCCTGTCAATGTATATAACTGCTTTGTGGAGAATATAGGAAGGGTTTTAGTAGAATAATGCTTTCTTTTTCCCCTAGTTGGTATGAGACATCACATCTCCCCCTTCTGTTTTTGCTTAGGCTTTTGCACTGCCCTAAACCAAGTGTTCTCTTTAATTTCTTCTCATTTCCACTGGATGCTGCTTGGCCTAAATATCGTGTTCATGATGTGGCCTAGAGGATATTTAACAAAAAGACTTTTAATTCAGCAATGATGGTGTTCCTCTTTATATGTGTGCAATATGAAGCAAAGGGTTTTTTTTAGCTTTTTGTTTTTTAAAAGAAAAAAAAATATATTGCGGAATAAGGTGTGATAGTTCTGCCTTGCAGAAGAACTTAGCCTGGGAAAACCTGATATGGGAGGGGAGACAGAAGAGATTGACAGATTGACAGCTGTTAACCATTTGACATCAAGGTGAACTTGTTCCAACAAAAAAAAAGTCAAAGGTCTCCAGCTGAGTGTGAGCTGGAGGTTGTGTACTTGCCTTCATGTTAACACAGTATTGTTGGTATGGAAGCATTGGTAAAATACTGTGGAGGAAGAGAGTCGGCTGTATAGGCTGCTTCTGGTAAGCATGCTTGCTGAAAAGGTACCCTGAAAGAGCTTCAGTCTGAGGTGTCTGCATGGATGGGTTTTGGTACAAGAGGCGAAGACAATGATAGAATATCAGTGATCAGTAATCTGAGCCAAGGCTCAGGAAGTGGTGTATGAAATGCAAATGAGTGTCTTTAAAGTTGCCAGGAGATACATTGAAATAAACATTTTAGTCATTGTCCATTATAGCGCCATAGACTGACCCCTGCTTCCAGTTTGGCTAAGGAATGGATATCATCTACTTGCTCACGAACAAGCTAATGAACTTGGACAATGCAGAAAACGCTATCTAGAATGTGGCTGAAGGGTCCCAGTATTTAGTGCCTAAGCTGAGCAATCAATGGAACACGTGCAAAGAAAACAGTCATTTTCACTGTTGTGCATGTGAACTAATGAGACACTTCTAATGCTTTGCTTGGTTAGGGTAGGTTGAAGGGTAAATGTTGAAAAAATATTTACTTTCAAATTCTGAACAATGCTTTGGGAAACTGATAGAATGTGTTTGTACTAGCCAGTTGAAAAAGGTGGCTGAAGTATGAAATGATGGACTATATAGGAAAAAACTGTCATTTCAAACTCCCAGAAGGCTGTTTATTTCACAGAACTGTCTCATGCTGGGTTTTGCATGTGCTTACATCCAACATGGTGCATCAAGTAAAATAAAATTGGATGGTGTTCCTGGAGGCTTGAAAAGTTTCACTGTAGATGCGTGAGCTGCAGAGGTGCGGGTGGAACAGAGGATGCAGATAAAAAGGGGTCACATGAGTCTGTGAAAAAGAGCAAAATTAAACATGCTATTTTTGAAGGAACGTGCACTTGGGTTGACAGCTTGAAGTTGAGGTCTTTCAAGTTAAATCTTTGTTAAAGCAAGTTTCTTCTGCAGTACGTACACAAAACTCAACACGGTAGAAAACTGATGTAAATCTCATTTTAACTCTGAACAGCATCTGAGATTCAGAGGGAGATGATGAAAATGAGGCAGTTTGCAGTGCCAAGGTACACTGCCTCTTAAGGTTCACATCTACAGGGACACTGATTTCAACAGAGGTAAATCAAAAATCAATCTAGTCTTCTTGACAGGTATCAATTTGGTAAATTACCATGTGCTAGTTTTAGCTATATGGTCCTTATTGCTTTAGTACAAGTTTCTCTCAGAATTATATAAGGAAGTTTGCCTTGAAGGAACTTCACTTGAGGGATGACATAGGCTGTCTACAGTACATGAGAGTATAATTGTTGTTTCTTGTGGGCCAGATTGTGATCTCTTTCATTTGGGGGTGTTGCACAAATAATCCTGATGACTTCAGGGAGATTTCTTGCAAAAAGAATGAAGTGAATAAGGTTCTAACGCTTTCCACTGACAGCACAAAGAAGGCTGCCCTGGGAACACAATTGTTTTCTTTAATGTTTTAACAAATATAAGTTTAGACAGATTGTTGACTTAAAATTGAGCTTTCATCATGTGGACATTCCATGATTTTATTGTAGTATTTATAAACGCTAGTCAGCATTTCTAATGAATGCTTGATTCAGAAAGATTTGTCATTATAAAGTGTTTGTATAGTAACATGAACAGTTTGGCTAACAACATGCAAATAGAATCGTGAAAAAGCCATTCTGACTTTCGCATGAAAAATCCCATTGTTTTTCATGTAAGATTTTCTTCCAGTTTTTCTTCCTGTTTCATTACAAATCATGAAGAAGTGGCGTTCACAGCACAACAGGTAAATGGTGAAAATGCCAGTTGTAATTGTGGAGTATAATCAAAAGAAACTTAGCCATGGATGGCAAGTTCAGCATTTACCAATGGATTAAATACATGAAGTTCACACAGCAAAATTTTGCCTTTGTCAAGATCTTGGCACAAAAGCGGTGACTTCACAGAATCACAGAAAGTCTAGGTTGGAAGAGACCTACAAGATCACTGACTCCAACCTCTGGCCTAACACTAACAAATCATCCCCTAAACCATATCCCTAAGCTCTACATCTAAACGTCCTTTAAAGACCTCCAGGGATGGGGACTCAACCACTTCCCTGGGCAGCCTATTCCAGTGCCTAACAACCCTTTCTGTAAGGAAGTTCTTCCTAATATCCAACCTAAACCTCCCCTGGCACAACTTTAGCCCATTCCCCCTCATCCTGTCACCAGGCACGTGGGAGAACAGACCAACCGCCACCTCGCTACAGCCTCGTTTCAGGTACCCGTAGAGTGCGATAAGGTCGCCCCTGAGCCTCCTCTTCTCCAGGCTAAACAGTCCCAGCTCCCTCAGCCGCTCCTCGTAAGCCTTGTTCTCCAGACCCTTCACCAGCTTCGTAGCCCTTCTCTGGACTTGCTCAAGCACCTCCATGTCCTTCTTGTAGTGAGGGGCCCAAAACTGAACACAGTACTCGAGGTGCGGCCTCACCAGAGCCGAGTACAGGGGGACAATCACATCCCTGGACCTGCTGGCCACGCTGTTTCTTATGTAAGCCAGGATGCTGTTGGCCTTCTTGGCCACCTGAGCACACTGCTGGCTCATATTCAGCCGACTGTCAACCAAAACTCCCAGGTCCTTCTCTGCAAGGCAGCTTTCTATCCACACATCTCCCAGCCTGTAGCTCTGCTTGGGGTTGTTGTGCCCCAGGTGCAGAACCCGGCACTTGGCCTTGTTGAGCTTCATACCGTTGGCCTCGGCCCATCGGTCCAGCCTATCCAGATCTTCCTGCAGAGCCTTCCTACCCTCGAGCAGGTCGACACATGCACCTAACTTGGTGTCGTCTGCAAACTTACTGAGGGTGCACTCGATCCCCTCATCCAGATCATCAATGAAGATGTTAAAGAGGACTGGCCCCAGTACCAAGCCCTGGGGGACTCCACTAGTGACCGGCCTCCAACTGGATTTGACTCCATTCACTAAGACTCTCTGGGCCCGGCCATCCAGCCAGCTCTTAACCCAACGAAGCGTGCGCCAGTCCAAGCCACGGGCAGCCAGTTTCCTGAGGAGAATGCTGTGGGGAACGGTGTCAAATGCCTTACTGAAGTCAAGGTAGACCACATCCACAGCCTTTCCCTCATCCACTAAGCGTGTCACCTTGTCATAGAAGGAGATCAGGTTCGTCAAGCAGGACCTACCCTTCATAAACCCATGCTGACTAGGCCTGATCACCTGCTTGCCCTGCAACTGCCACATGATGACGCCCAGGATAATCTGCTCCATGAGCTTCCCTGGCACTGATGTTAAACTAACAGGCCTATAGTTTTACAGGTCTACCTTCCGGCCCTTCTTGTAGATGGGTGTCATGTTTGCTATCCGCCAGTCAAGAAGGACCTCCCCTGATAGCCAGGACTGCTGATAAATGATGGAAAGGGGCTTGGCCAGCTCTTCCACTAGTTCTCGCAGTACCCTCGGGTAGATCCCATCTGGCCCCATCGACTTGCGTACATCCAAGTGCTGTAGCAGGTCACCAACCATCTCCTCGTGGATTGTGTGGGCCACATTCTGCTCCCCATCCCCTTCCACCAGCTCAGGGTACTGGGCGTCCAGAGAGCAACTGGTTTTGCTGTTAAAGACTGAGGCAAAGAAGGCGTTAAGCACCTCGGCTTTATCCTCATCTCTGGTAACTAAGTTTCCCCCCGCATCCAGTAAAGGGTGGAGATTCTCCTTAGTCCTCCTTTTTGTATTGCTGTATTTATAAAAACTTTTTTTGTTGTCTTTAACAGCAGCAGCCAGATTGAGCTCCAGATGAGCTTTGGCCTTTCTAATTTTGTCCCTGCACCGCCTCACAACATCCTTGTAGTCCCCTTGACTGGCCCGCCCTCTTTTCCAAAGATTATAAACCCTCTTTTTTCTCCTAAGCTCGAGCCACAACTCTCTATTCAGCCAGGCCGGTCTTCTTCCACGCCGGCTCGTCTGGGTGCCTACAGCCTTTCTGGCGCTCGCTCGCTGCCTAGCGAGGACCAGGACGGCCCAGCGAGTGCCAGACAGCCGTTAGGGGAGGTGTTCTTGTGGGCGGGATCGCCCTGCCCTCCCTGCTCGCGCTGCCTGCGCCAACTGCCGCGCCCCGCCCTGTTTGCCCGTCCTGGTCGCTCGCGCTCCCCAGGGGCTGCCTTGGAGCGGCCGGGAGGGGGCGCTGCTGGCTCCGCCTCCGCCTCGTCACGTCCCTCACAGGGCTGCCGGCTCGTGGCGGCTCCCTCGGCTGCCTCGAGTGGCCTCGATGCCGGGAAAAGAGCCCTGCCTGTCCCCATCCCCTGCTCCGCTGCAGAGCGCGTCTGCCCCGGAGCCGATCGCCTCGGCAAGTGGACTTGGAAGGTGGTGTTTGAAAGACTTTTTTTTGTGTGTGTGTGAGACATACCTTCATGAAGGGCTGGACAGGTTCTTAAGCTCTTACTTTGAATCCTTCTTGTTCTTGACCCTTTCTCAAGCTAGAAAGGTAGCAAGTGAATTGCCATGATGCTCTTCCTTCTCCTTCTGTCCTGTCTGTTCTTCTCATTCTTGCCTTATACTATGTAGCAAGTATAACTGATAAACTGAATTTTGTAACTTACAGATGTTTACACCTGCTAATGCTGTCCTCTGGTGTAGTCTCATTCTTCTCACAATATAAGGGACATCTTTGTGTTCAATATCAAATATAATTTTATTTTATTCAGTCTGGAATTTCCAGAGACATTTAAGAAAATTGATTATTTGTTTTCCACTGAAGTTCTAGTGGAAGTTATCCTTTGGCCACCTTTCAGGCATCCTGCACAAAACCACCATAGAGTCACCTTGTTGGTATGGCCATGGGTATATGTCACTAAGTGCCTTTCTAGGCCATGGTGGAGAGACTTTAGTTCTCCTTGTAGCACTACAACCATGTGAAAGAAACAAGAAATAGAATAGGTGGGCATGACTGACAAGTGAACGACTTCAGCAGGCCATCTTGAGTAACAACAGCTCTGGAAAGAACTGTGAAGCTGACTGGTCTCTGGCAATGCTGACAGCTTGCTACTGGTGGAGGGTGTATTTTTGAGTTTTGAATTGGTATGAGGGTTAATCATGAACTTCAAAAGGAGGATGAACTGGTTTAGAGCAGACAGATTTCTGCGAAAAGCAGTTTGAAGTGGTGTATTATGGTGTGTGTTGTCATCTTCAGTGTAGTAGTCCAAATAACAACATAAAATACACCCAGGTTGATCTCGTGCAGTATTTTCATGCAAAGCTCCAGTTCACTATTTGTGTTTCTATAGCAAGATATCTTAACCACTCTGTTCCTGTTGCTGCTTTTCCAGCAGCTGAGTTTTTCCTGGGTTTCCACAAGGATGTATGTACATCTCTTTCCCTTCCACAAGGATGTATGTCTCTTAGGCTTGTTATTTAGCAATCACAGAAGATGAGTCTGGCCACGTACTTTATCAGTGTCAGAGTGAGGTCTGGATGGCATCATCTTTCTTTTTTCCTGGTTTCTGATAAGGGAAATGTAGGTATGTGGGCCTGAGAAGCGCAACAGCAATCTCCTCTTACAAAGATATTAAAAAAAAAATAAAATAGAACTTAGGCCCATGATTTGAAAAAGGATTAAAGTTGTATAAAGTCATGTTTCAGCAGGACTAAGACCCTGTCTGGCTGGATTGGGAATTCTGACAATTTCCCTAGACCTTCTGAAAATCTGGCTTGTTGATGCCCTTAACTGTTTAGGGGAGTGGTGCCCAGCATCATTTTTCCCACTAGAGAAGATGAATCAAAATCCATTTCTTATTTCTGCAGGTCTGCCTTTAAAAATTTCCCTGAAGAGCTCACAGTAGCAATTGGGAAATGACAATTGCAGAAAAGTTTAACTAGATCTTCTCCTGCTTTGGAGTTTAGAGCGGGGGCTTCCGGAGGATAGAGAGGGAAGACTCTAGCATAACTCTAAGGTTTAATCCTCAAGAGGAAGGAAGTTTTCAGTGTACTGCGCTCCTTGCATATGCTGCCTTGTTTCATTTGAGCTGCTGCCAGCTGCTGTTTTTAGTCTCCCCTCAGTCCTTCTGCCAGGCTTTTACAACTCCCCCTCTTGTGGGCTTTTCTTCTATGGCCTTGTATTCATTTTCCTTCTTTCATCTCTTCTCTCATCACATTTTCGTTCCATTATTCTTAAGCATGTTCGTTCCTTCTTTTGTCCCTGTCTTAACCTTCATTTTACCTTTCTCTGCTTGTTGTTGCTAGTCTCTTGTCTATCTTGACTTTGATCTTTTATATTAGCTGATAGAGAGTGGTTTTGTAGGACCTAATTTAATGTCATAAAACAGACATTTTAGAGGTCAAAAATAACTAAGGGCCTGTTTTAGGGATCTGAGATCCAAAACAGTGTTTTTTGGTTCAGGCACCTTGTTACATACTAGTTTTATTTATTTGCATGCCTTATGGTCACTGTTTGAGATGGTAGACTGGTTGATTGATTAATGGGCAAACTATTTACATAGCTACATGCTGAAATAAACTGAAAGTCAGCCCAGTAAACATGCTAGTCATTTTTGAGAACAGAACTTTGCTGACATGGTTGTTAGTAACGGTCACATAAACTGATTTTTGAGCTGCAGCAAACCACTCTTTGGAAGTCTAATGTCTCATGTCATGGTATCTTAAACCTCCACTGCTGATTCATGCTAAACAGCCAGAAGCCAGCCTGAAAACAAAGTAAGAGCATCCATTCAGATTTTTGCCATCAGTTTAACTAAGTCAGCTTCCTGTCATTCCTTTAGCAACTCTGTAACGTTGACAAGCCCTGTTCTTTTGGAACCATGCTATCTAGACCTCTGCCTTAACTGTTTGCAGACTGAAGTTTCATGCTGTACTTATATCTGCTGGTACCATTTCTGTATCTAGCAGAAGGAAATGCAAGAAACCTCAATGAGAGAAGTATTTCAATAAGGATAATATTGAGAAGAGGGTGGGAGGGGAATATCATCCTTAAGAATCAGAGGTTTTAATGATGGAATATCTTCTTTGTGTCACAGTTCTCTCTCTCTCTCTCAAAAAAAAAAAAAAAAAAAAAGCCTTGGGAACCAGAGACTTGCTTTATTTTTTTTTTGCTTCTTTTCATCTCTTTCCTCCCACTCATGATCTCTGATCTTTGTTAATCTGGATCTGCTCTGTATGTTCATAGGGGAAATTTCTTATAAGAAAGAAGAAAGACTGCAAGGACTGAGAAATTATCAAAGCTGAGGGAGGACAGACATTGAGTTATGCCTCAACTGTCCAAAAGCAGTGAGAAGCACTCTCCCATCCCTGCTGCCTGGTTAGTAGGATTTCCACCTGCAGTATGCCCTGTTTGGAAATCTGGTTGAATGTGACTTGGCGGTTAACCATGACGCTTTAACCACAAAATGTTCCTTCCAATCCAGATTTGGCTTTGATTGGGTGTTGTAAAAAGCACCATATTCAAGCATGTTATTGAGGGAAGGGACAGGAAAGGGGAGTCTGCCTTGGTGAACCTTCCTAAGGAGCATTCAGATTTAATGGAGAAAAGAGATACTGCCACTGCACAGGAAAAGCTTTTGTGAGGACAGGAGTTGAGTAAATACTGACACACATGACTTTTGTGGGGTGCATTTTAATGACATCTGTCGGTTCTTTTAAAAGTACCCAGTTGGTGATGGTTTAACTGTGCATACCTGCCATACTTATTTCCCTGCGTAAGGCATTGGCGTGTTCATTTCACACCTGTTCTTGGACATGGAAACTCAGTAGACAGTTTCTTGCCGTGTCCTTTGCTGTCTTAGTGTTCTGGTGGGCATCTGAGCTTTAATTGCACGATTCTGTTTAGGCTTTGTGTTGTACTGTGTTCTATATAATTTCATCTCTGAAATTGCGCCCACAACTACGATATGTGCTCATACTGGGTTGTTAGACTGTTCTCACTATGGGATCTGAATGCCTCTTCACTGAAGTCTGTTTGGCTCCTTGTGTGCTGCACCCCATGCTGCGGTAGCAAGCTGCCTAGGTATTACTACATTGTGATTCTTACTCTGCACCCACCAAAGAGCATGAGCGCTTATCAGGTGTCCTTAATAATATGAATCTGGCATGGCTTTGTTTTCAACTCAGCTGTTAGGCTAAAAGAATGTGTTATTTTGAATAAAAAGCAGTTTCACCTGAAAGTAAATGGCCAAATGGAATTTTTAGTCCTGACAATAGAGGCCATTTGCTGTTGATTATTGCCATCATGGCACACTTTAAGTGAGAACAAACATACTAACCCCCTCCAATACACACAGGCCTTTTTTCCTAACAGATTTATTCATTAAGCATATGTTCAAAGACTACAGCTATTACCACTTTTAAATAGAACATTTTTTTCATTGCTTTTCATAGATACAGTGCCACGGTGTTATGAAAAACCCATTAACGTTCCGGATTTAATTAACTAACATATTCTATTAAAACTGTTCTGCTCCAGCAGTTGTTTCACAATAGGCAGATAAATACTGTATGTTTAAGACTGACCTTCAAATGACAGTCCAAAGTTGTTCCTTGGCAAAGCCTTCAGCAGTTTGAATGCCTTTGTCTTTTCTGTATGTGCCTGAAGAAGTCTCTTACCTCTGAGCCCAGAAATGGGGGCTGAGGTGGTAAGGCTGCAAGGCTTGGTTCTGAATTCTTTGCCAAGGCAGCATTCCTGCTGAAACAGGTTAGAAATAAATAAAACTAATCTAACCAATTTTGCGGGCTTTCAGGAAGAAGGATGACACTCCTGAAAGACACTAAATGCCTTCCATTTTGTAGGTCTTCTGTGGGAGATAAATACAGAAAGCTTTTTCAGAGCAGGTCATTTTTCTTTGTCGTTTTTGGGCAGGGGCCCTCAAAATGGTTCCTTTAGTACTCTGTGCACTGCCTGCTGCTGCCGTGTGCTCGCTGACTCTGGCAGGTTCTGAATCTCCTTAGCCAGGCCACAGGAGCCTATGCCATTTACAACAGGTGAAAGTGCTTGTGCAGCAGCTCTTGGGTGAAGCTTCCCTTGTTCTTGAGGCTTTTCTGTGTTCTGCTAAAATGCAATTCCTAGTGGAGACATGTATGACTTGGGTGATTCTGTGGCTTTTCAGTTAAGACCACTTCATGATCTATAGAGATAAAAGGTCAGTACACAGACTAATGTTGTAATTACCCTCCCCAGAAAAATAGGACTTGTTATCTTCTTGATTCATCTCTTGTCTTTTGAGTCCCCATTTGGCATATCTGAAATAGATCACAGCACTTTTACCTGAGCAGGGTGTAAAATGTATCTCCTCTTTGTCCGTTCTACTTATGATTTTCCCAGGATAATTAATGTCATCTTGAGCATAAAGGACAAAGAGTGTGTTGCACGTAGTTGAAACTGGGAGTCAAGAGGTGCAAAGAAAAATACTGAGTGGAATCTGGCCCCTGTGGAAGAAGACGAGTAGGGTAGGTAAGAAAGTTCTTCACTGGTCCTTAGGAGCTAAGAATGAGACTTCCAAGATCATTCAGTACAGGTTTAACTACTTCTTGTAAAAGTCAAGTGTGTATCAGTGTGGGAAGAGAATTGGTATAAGGCATTTGGCATCTCCAGTGAATGCAGACGAAGTGTTCTGGATAGCAAAGCAGGAAGAAAGCTGTGTGGATGAGAAGTATCACTGGAAAAAGTCTTGCTTCCTATTGGCACATATGGTCACTCACACTATGTAAGGAACACAGTATGGATGACATTTGACTGCATGCACTTCAAAACACATTATAAAATTCCTGAAAACACAGATTTAGACAGCTAGCACAGTAGTGTTCCAACATGGGAGCAAAGCAGTAGGACATCTTGGGCTTCGTGAGGACGTGTGGCCTTTGTGATGACCTGCATTACAAATGTTATGAAACCAGGAACTCTTGAAAAGAGAAATGCTCTAATCAGGGCCTGAGAAAACAATCTTTTGAACAACCCCAATTTGTGTTGCACAGATGAGGTGGTAAACTGAGTTAATGTCCTTTCATCCTCATAACAGTAGATGGTGTGAGACCTTTTATACCTGTAGCAATGGAAGGTTTTAACAGTGTACCTTGACAGTTCTGCCTCTTGCAAATACAGCAGACATGCCACCTGCTTCTGTGAAATATCAAATCATATGCAAGTCCTTTCCAGATTGATCTTGGTCCAAGGTATCTGAGAACACATCCACTCTGATTGTTGGTGCACAGAACAAAAAAAAATCCTAGGCTAGCCCTGGAGCTGAATGCATCAATGCTGCGTTGTTTCAGGATCTGGTTCCAAGATAATGTCTTGACAGCTTTGCTTATCAGCTTGTGGACCTGTTGATTCATATCAGCTCTTGCTAGATGACTTGGCATGAGGCTGTGGAGTATAAGGCAGTCACCTCGTATCAAGGAAAACCTTGGGATGCAGGCTTCTGTGAGAGGTGTGTTTCTTCGGATTGTTTTATAAGCAACTGAAGCTCTTGACTGCAGGCAAGTGGTGCAAAAATGCTCCGAGAATAATTGCAAAGCTTATCATCAGCATGTGTTTGTGTTTTTTTTTCTCACCTACTCTGACATAAATCCATAACAACTTGTGCATGTCTGCTTATGTAGCTAGACGAAACATTGCCCTGTGCACGTTTCTGTCACTGGGGAGAGAATGAGAAGGCAGACTGGATTCTTTTAGTCAGCTTCTTAAGCCTTTGTGTATGCATTCATGAGCACAGTACAGGAACCCTTAAAAACTGGACACAAGAAAACAAAGTGAGTTGTTACCTTCCTGTAGGTGCACTGTTTGCTTTTCTGTTGTTATGTGGTCAATTAGAGAGGGAAGACAGGTTGATGGAAGTATTATACTTAGCATGCATCTCAGCATGGCCCTAACATGAAGAGCCTGCAGTTACAGAGGTAGAAGATCACTGATCCGGAGCAACAATGATTGATTGTGTAGCCTTTGCGTTTGTGCCCATAATGGAACTGCTCCAGGTGGAAACAGAGAGAAAATGAAGTGTGGACATCCTGTTGCCAGGTGTCCAACACCCTTATCTAACCAAGAGCTTATTCTGGTGACTAAATGATAGCATCTGAAAGATAATGGTATTTTGAGGAAGCCAAGCAGTGTAAGCGTAGCCTTTTTAAATCCATAAAAGAAAGTGAAATGCTTATAGTTGGGATGGTACCCTTGAGGCATATATAAGGTTTGTGGCTGAAGATGATTGTTGAGACTAGTCTTGATATAATTTACTCTGCTCAGGGAAGAGAATGTCATTGGAATAAATGTTGAATGTGATGGTGGCTGTCCTAGATGTTTTTGCTGAAGGCTCCAGGGCATAAGATTTTAGTCACTTAGAAAAGCTGGCTGTATCCAAATGGACGGCATCAAAATCTTCACATTTGAACTTGGCAGGAGGCCAGCGTATCACCCATCTGCTTCAAGGTGCTTCAAGTTCTCTCATTCCCCAGAGGAGGAAACAGATGTAAAACATACAGGTCAGCAGGCTAGGAAGTTGCTCAAGAGAAGTTAGAAACACACAATGGTATTTGCATTGCAGCTGCAGAAGTTCTTTACTTGCAAAAAGAAATATGATTTATTTGAGTAATACGAGTGTGCTAATGCCAATATAAATGATAGTATTAATATTAAATACTTTCAGAAGTGCTTGAAACTAGAATGCACTTTCTGTTTAATTTTCTAATTGACTCTGCTATCATAGAGGCTGTTTGACTGGTTTTAAATTAAAGTAGCTGTTTTTTGATTATGCACTCAGACACTTTTACTCATATCCTGTTGTTAAAGGCTAAGGGTACAAAAGTGATCATCTGGGTTTGAGCAGAGAGAGTTAGTTACTCTGTCTCAGAAAGAGAATTAAACTCTGGACATCTAAATCTGCCTCTCTGTTGTCCTGTTGACAGTTCTCCCTAGCTATGTTCCTGTGCAAGGCTGATCCATAAGCAGTCAAAGCAGCAGCTCTCAAACTACAGAATTGCCGAGCTGCTTTGTGGGTGTCAGTTTTCCCTGTTAAATGGAGTTTGCAGGCTGAGAATGATTGGGGGCAACCAACTCAGCTGAAAGTCAACTTGTGGTCTGTTTATAAAAGCTCAAAGCACCCCCAGAATTACTGCCAGGCACTTGGAAAACTTTCCCTGAAGAAAACAGTATAACAAAGTAATGTATTCTTTATATTAAAAAGGGGAATGCAGTTAACTGTTAAGCAGTAATGAGAAGGACCTTCTATAAGGGGTTTAATAGGAAAGGAGGAAAAAGCCTTGTACAAAAACAAAAGAAGCTTTGAATAGAGCCCTGATTGAAAGATGGCAAATGCTAATTATGTGTGGGTGTGATGGAAGTTAATATTCACTGCCTCTGCCCGCAGAGGGTCTGCATTCACTTTTCAAGAGCTGTAATTTGACACTGTATTTAATATTTTAATTGTTTTGAACCAAACACTGCTCTAGGGGCCCTAGCTGCCATGAGAAATAGCATATTCTTAAACTTGACAGGTTTCCCAGGAGAAAAGGAAAAAGGACAGTGCTTAACAACACATCCTTTGTTTAAGACCTGTAAGCATTAGTAGATCTGTTAAGCATAAACCTCTTGTGTATTTGATTTAATAGTGGAACTATGATTTATATGGGGACAGGGGCATAACTAACCTTCCACTGGAAACTCAGAGCAACTCCCACATTATTAGTGGAAGCACTGCAGTTTATAAGTAATATTGGAGGAGAACGAGACCTGAGCAGATGGTACAGTAGCTATCATATACTTCGCATTTGGTTCCTTTATCTGACATTCTTACTGCTTCTGATGGCTCCTACTGTTTTGTCTGTGCTAAACTGGGAGGCCTGTCTTTCTCGAGCAAAGAGCCTGATGATTTTGCTTTCCTCTCACTCCCATGTCAGCAGGGCTTGAGCCTGAGCTAGCCTTCTCAGCCAAGGGTGTTGTGAGCTGCAACGTTCTTGCAGCTCTTTCATGTGAATTATTACAGACCAGAGACTGGGTGACATGATCAAGTAAGTTACTTGCTCATACTCAATGGGCTAGGGATATTAAGCAGTCAGTAGCACTGTGCAGGACTCTGTCTAGAGCAGCTGGTTTCTCCGAGGAAGGAAGAGTTTGGCCGCAGCACAAATGAGGTCTCTGAGTCTCACCCTTCGGTGCAGCAAAGTCTTTGGTGGCAGGCCGCATCCTTCAATGATGTTTTCATAGACCAGAGTCCCGTCATGTATAAGTGTGCTTTCCAAACTCTTTTGATTATTCAGAACAACAAGCTTACAGAGGTAAGGAACTTGGAGAATGGTTATGAATTTTGCTTTTTCTCTTTCCTGTATTTCTTTTCCCCCCAGTTATCATATTTTTTCATGAACTATTTCTTGAGCAACAAGAAGATGAGCTACTTGAGGGGGGGAAGAGACCTGATATAGGAAGGCATGTTAAAACAATTTCATTAAAATCTTCTTGGAATGGATTTTGTTTTTGGACTTTAGATCTGTAGAGAACAAGCACATTTCCAAGCAAGTAAACTTGCACTGGAAGAATTTCTGAGAAACGGGGCCAAACATTAGCTAAGAACAGATTCTTTCTCACAGGGAAAAATCAGGCTCACTTTCTGAAGTGCTAATTCTGCCTTATAAAACAATTCTTATCTAGTTCTTAACAAGCCTCTAGTTTTGCTACTGAATACCAGCAGTAGCATTAGTTTAAGAATTAGTCTGAAAATTAATCCTGGTTTAGTCTGCAAGTCAGTTTCAGAGGTGTATTTTTGGAACAGTTTAATAAACCGGGAAGCTTCTGGGCATTTTCTTTTTTAATGACTTAAGAACTGAAGTGTCCAAAAATCTAATTAGAGAAAAATTACTACCTTCATAATTTAATTAAATGTATATTTCTATTCAACTGTACAGCCCAATGCAACAGAGACCTGTGCCTACTATAAACTTGATAAAACAAGTATCCCACCACAGATTGCAGGGTCCCTTCTTTACATTAGAATTTAACAGATGGCAGGAGATATTGACTCTTGATGTAGCTTCCATGAAAATCAAGCAAAGGAAAAGGGCTAAGGTTTTCTCTTCCTATTATTCTGTTTGAAAAAGGAGTGCAGTTGATGGACATTTCCACTGCAGCAACTCAGGTAAAGATGGCCTTAGGATCTGGGGTCTATCCAGAAGGTATTGTCACTTGTCATTGTGACACTTCCCTGTGGCAGCCAGGCAATTACTACACAGTGCCTGCTGGACTGTTGAAAAAGTCACAGCATCTTGAAAACTTTGAAGTCAGAGAAAAGGGGAAAAATCTCAAGGGCTGGTCTGAAATCTGAAACTTGCAGAACAGATCAGCAGTGACCAGCTGGGAATCAGATGAGGTCTGCAATCTGTTTGCTGGCTGGTCCCTTCATGTAGAAGAAGAAGAGAGGGAGGCGCTTTGTCTTGCAATCTGATATTTCTCTTCGCCATCCCTCTCTAGCAGCTTGCAGATTTGCTCTTATATGTGACCCTGCTGTATCATAATAATCGTCCTGGGTGAACATGAACATTTTTTCTGACTTCACCTCTTTTTCTCTCCTCCCACCCATCCCAGATGAAGTGGCAGGTGGACTGAGTGGGAGCAGTGTGAAAATGAATGCAGAGAAAATGTGTGACTCAGCAGTTCAGCAGGGAGCTGCTGAGTGGAAAGGCAGCTATTCTCCTCACACACTCTGGTATCGGGTTCCTGTTCCTTCAGAGATGAGAATAGGCCGTTTATGGATGGAGTTTCACAGCCAGCAGGGAAGAGGGCTGCATATTCTTTTTAGCAGAACTTATTTTAAGTAGAGAGGAAAGTTTTCTCTCTAAGCTGGTTAAATAACATTACCAGTAAAAGAGGAGAGGTATTGGACTAGAAGTACATAGATCTCAGTTTGCTGCCTGGTTTGATAATGATTTTTCTGCATGACTTTCCACCTTCCTTCCTTTTCTCTTGATGTATCTTTCCATTCTGGTAATTGCTTTGGCTTAAGCAGTGTCCAGATTCCACTAGCTGACATTGAAAAGTGTAAATCTCAGTGCTCTTCCTGGCTAGTAGAAGGCACACATTTCCCTCTCTGTGCTTCTGTTTAAACAAACTTCAGAGAGCATTTGCCTTTCTCAGAATGAAGGCTGGCTTTAGGTGCACTAACTGCCACTCACAGGCAAGCAGGCACAAAGGAAAATTGATGCTCTGTGTGGGCTGTCCTCTACCTCATAGGGGTAAATTAATCTTTTTCTCAACTAATAATAGGGAAGGGCATTGCAGTGTCGAACTAAGCATTTTTGTAATGATACAAATGAAAGTTGAGATATTTTATTATCAGTGTTATTCTTAAGGAAGGACTGAAGATTTTTCTCTGCAAACTAAACAACAGAAGGTAGGTGCTTTGTATCTGTGAACGTGCTTACCAAAAGCTCAGTTTCAGAGCTGTAGTTTGCATTGTTGTCACTGAAGTTTCCATCAACTTCTGTTCCAGAGTTTGATCTTTCAAAGAACAGATGAACTCTTTCCTTTCAGCTGATGCAGATGATATGCGTGCACACACGTGCGCACACAGCTACCTGTAAGGTGCATTTAGGATTGTTTTTCTTTTCAGTTCTTCATCTGGATACTTTCAGGGACTACATGCTCTCCCAAACAGTGTTTTATTCGGGTATTTGGAAAAGGTAAAATATGGGACTGTTGGAAACAGTAATCAAATAGAGTAGTAGTCGGTACTGTATCGTAATTGGGAAGGTAAAAAAATACAAAATTAATAATGGAGGAGCCAGAGATAGAGATACATTCTTAGTATAACTACATGTGGGGAACTAGCATTCCCACTGCTTTCAACACAGCTCATTAAATCCTGAGTGTAATTTTTAACATAACTTGTTGGATGAGTTAGGAGTGGAGAGAACATGAAGAAAAAACAGCCTTTCCCTCCTGGGGAATTGTATCCATCATAAAGAGTTATGACATAGCTTCTGCCATTGTATTTAGTTCATGAATATCTGAGATTGGCTGGTTGTGAAAAAGATCAGTAAAAGTTTGAGTTGTAGGTTAGTGATTCACCAGATGGTTTCCTGTGGGGAGAGGAATTCAAGTCCACAAGTTGTTTGCAATGCAAATATGGCAGGTCCCCTTCCTTACACTCACTTTCTCCCATACCACTGCAGTGCAAAAGAAAAATTCTCTTGATCTAGAAGGTAGTTAATCTGTTTCTTTCATTCTCATACTACAAGGTGTTGCAAACAAAAGAGAATGCCCCCCAAGGCCATCTCTTTGTACTAGTGCTATAGTTCCATTCCTTGAGCAGAGAAGCTGTCTTTTTACACTCCAGCAGCACAAACTGCCTCTTGTTTGTGTATTCTCCGAGGCAGCTAATCCATGTTGTGTGTGTCTTGACAGCATCTGGACTTCCCTGAAACCAATGTCTAATGACATGCAGTTTTAATGGGCTCCTTACCAGCTAGGTGAAGTACAAAACCAGGTTATGTCCTGCATATGCAATTCCAATGCATGTGAAAACAAGCTTTGCAGACCCCTATCAGTAGCATAATGTTCAGTTAATGTTCTCTAATCAATGGTGAGCCTTCCTAGCAGGCAGATGGAAATCTGAGACAGTGATTTCAATAGAGAGTTGCATTTTGATACCTGAAGATGTAGAGGCTATATATGGATTTAGGTCTGTAATGTAAAGTGTTTGTAATTTTTCTGGGTGTTAAGTATTGCTGTCATGTTCGTAGTTAGCAATGCTTCCTAACTCTGGTCCCATCCTTCAGTGCAAACTCTTGTCAAGTACAGTCATCATGGAGACGTAAACAGGTTGACAAGGGTACATATCTTCCTCACACCCAGCACAAACATGGGACAGTGCAGCTGAGCTGCTGCGGCCTGCTGACTGCTGCACCTTGAGAGCTGGCGTTATAGGTGAGGCCCATTTCTCCTTCCTGCCTTGTGCATCTGGCAGCTAGTTCCATGGAGCTTGTAGGCTGCCTGCATGTGCTGCCCAAGCTACTTCTGCTCATTACTGCCACGAGGACAGCACCCACAATAAGAAGCATGGAGTGGTTATTCTTCCTGTTTTTTTTCTTGCTGGTGTCTGTCCTGTGTTTCTTATTTGTTAGGAAATACATCCAGGATACATGGTTGAGGGGATTGTTTTGTTTTGTTTTGTTTTTTCCTGTGATGGTTCTAAATATGAATCGAGTTACAGAGCTGCTGTTGCCTTGCCCACAGTGGCAGTCAACTGATTTATGGTGTATTTGTTACTGCAAGGCATTGTCATCGTACTTCCATTACTACAGTGCCATTTAGTGTTCCAGTTAAGTCTAGTACTCCAAGTGTGTGGTTTTTTTCCAAGAGTGTGTATATATTCTTGTTTCATTCTTCTGCCCTATCTGTACCCGTATGCAGAGTCAAAAAACAAGCAAACAACAACAAAAGAGAGGTAAAGAGGTTTTGGAAATAGATATATTCTCAGTTATGGAAGCCTACTGTTACCTTGTGAGGGGATGAAGAAATTCCCCTGTATAGATCATTCTTTAGCAAATTGTTGTGCCATTTATTTTTGGCAACTTGCTCTAGTGGCCACCTTTAGGGAAAGAACACAGGATGGATGCATCGCTAGTTTGATTCAGAAATTTATTTTTCCCTGAACAGCAAGGATGATGGTCAAGTTGACAGTGCTGTTTTGAAATTCCAATTTGCTTTAACAAGGAGTATGCCTGATACAGATGTCAGAGACCTTTTAATTCTTCCTCCAAAGGGTTTTTCTAGTAAACTTAGCCCTGTGTCAAAGGAGAAGTACTGGTGGAACTTGAATTTCTGCATCATGGGACAGGGATTCAGGAGGCTATCACGTGGATGTTACAGTTCACTGTCAAGTCACTCAGAGGTGAGGCATGACTGACTCCTTCTGGATGTAGTCATTCTTGTCAGCTGTCTCAAGACCTTCCCACTGACCTTGACATGAAAAGTTTTACCGATGTCTCACTCGTGAGACATCTAATTTGTGCACTGAAAGAAACCCCAACCCATTATTGCAAGCAATACATAAATGTAGGATTGTAATATGAAGTTTGAATGATGACTTAAGTATTGTTTAACACAGACATAGTTAAATCAGTACAAAATCCTAGGTTGGCATCACTACGTTTGTTAAAATCTAATATTTTGGGATTTGGAATACTAAATTTTAGTGGACTTGTATTAATCTAACTTAAATTCTTTGTGTGTCCAAGACAAGATTCTTAATATATACATTCACACATATGAATTCTGACAGTGTTCCAGTATTTGAGTTCTTGACCTAGTGCCACTGTTGATTTTTACTGTACTAATGAAAACACCTGTTGATAGCAGCTGAACAGAAGCAATTCAGCATAGCAGGAATCCGTGGCTCTTAGGTCCATAGAGCAGATCTCTATCTCATGCAGTAAAAAATAATTGATAGTAGAAGTAGTCTATTGTCCTTCACAAAGGGCAGAAGAAGAACTTGACTCCTACAATTGTACATCTGTTGCTAGACAACACTGGAATACCAGGAATTGGGCTTCTTGGCTCTGGAGAGGCATAGATCCCCATGGTTACGGACCCAGTGCTTCCTTAATTTTGACGTCTTTGCTCCAGAAGGCGTGTGGTTAAGTGGCCTTAACGTCGTCATCTGGAATCAGGGCTCTGTTTCCAGCTTAGACACAATTGGCCGTGTAGAAACTCAGGCTGTTACAGATATGAAATGAAGACATTATATTTACCTGCTACATAACAAGGTAAACGAGCTTTTGGTCAGTTAAAAAAGAATTCATTTGAAATACGAAATATTATGAGATTATGAGAACTAGTTGAAAGCTGAACTTGACATCTGTATTCTCTGGTTCCTTGCGCTGGTTGTCTTCCCAAAGACATTTTAGTTGTGATTTGCACATATTTTATCTGGAGCTTCAGGAAGGTGCATCCAACAAAGGCCATCACTAGGATTTGGAATGACAGTAAAAGACTCATCAGCCATTCTCAGCGACTGAAGTACATTATTTAATTATTTAATGCAGGTGCAGGAAAAGTTGGATTTAAACCATTCTTGGTGAAAATAGGTTAGAGACTTGAGAAGATCATAATAAACTATGTAAATAGCCATTGTTGTAGGTTTATCTCAGCCACAAGTGAATGCCTTTTGCATGGATGGCAAAAATAATTTCTGACATCAAGATTATGTCCTGGCTAAATTTCAACTTCCTGTTCCAAGACACAAAGCATAAGCATTCCACAAAAAGAGCAGAAAACAAACAAAAAAAAATGCAAATAGTAACAAGGGGTTTCCCTTTGTCCTAGTCTAAATCCAATGAGACATGAAGCAGTCTGAAGAGTTGGAAACTTTCAAATTTAACTTATTGTGGAATGTGAAAACGAAGGCCAACATTGAAAGTATTAATTATAATGCAACCTTAACTATAGACTGCTGTGTCATCCTCATGGAGATCTTTGCATCCGGCTCTATGTAGCATAGTACCAGGGGTCAGATGTTAAGTGTGTGGCCAGTGTCTCTGGACACCAAGGATGGCATTTGGGTTGTGTGTGTTTCTTGGAAGGTGGGGTTGTCATGGGCTGTGTATTACTGGCTGGAACCTGAAGGGCAGAGAGGTAGAGTTCCCATGACCTCTTCAGCTGTATTTCAGAAATTGTCTGCTTTTTATTAACAAGTGTTATTTTTCAAACTGTTTTCTTCCAGCATTAAGGATGCATAGATGGAAGTGAAAGGAAATTTACTATTGAGAAATACAGGCTGGTTGATGTTTCTGATACTACCTTTTTAATTCCATATTTTTTGCACATTTTATTGCTGTTATGATTAATATGAAAATGGCATACATACCTGAGTGTATATCTTTCTAGATGTGTGTCCTTAGTGTTTCCTGATAAACACCTGTACAAAGACGATGAAAATAGCTACCTAGATCCACTTAGAGTCAGCATACCCTGCTGGGGCCATTGCTCCTCACAAACTGAGTGGAGATATCTTGAATATAAGAAACAAGTAACCTGAGCTTTATTGAAAGCACCAGGTAGTACCTTGCAGATGCTCAATTTTGATTCATCTCTGGTTCTCCCCAGTCACTGCACATTGATGATCCTCTTGCTGTTGAGCAGCCGTGGGAATGGAGAGCGTTGTAGGAATCCATTAACATTTCCCAGATGCCTTGTTTTCTTATGGAGGCATGTCCTAAGGGGACATGCCCCTTCAGCAAGGGGAGGGAATACTATCAAGTAGTGGGAAATTAACAGCTCATGGAAATTAACTGCTCATGTTCCTGCCCACTCTCACGATTTTGTGTTCTAGAAATCAGAATGTCAGATTTCCATGAATCCTTATCATACAGATGACCTCATGATACATGAATCCAATGTTTCTTTTGCCTAGAGTTGTGGCTAATTTCTGGATGCTTATCCAACACAAGGTTACTATTCCGAGACTTTTAGAGAGATATCTGATGAAGAGAGCATTCTGTAGAATCCTGACCTTGACCAACCACAGAAGTGCCAACAATATGGCTTTTACCTGGGGCACACAGAGCCAATTTAGGCTTAAGAATAGTGTTGCACATAGTGCAGCCTTGGGATTTTCCTTGTGTGGAAAGGTGTAAATCAGGAGTATTTATAGCAGATAGGTCTGATCTTTTACTCCTTTTAACTTGTAAATTAATTAATGTCTATGCATACTGTGTTCAAAAAGCTGCTACTGAGGGACTTATCACACCAGTGCATATTTCTATTAAATGGAATAGCATTAAAACATTATTAAAATAGCTCTTAAGTACAAATTCATCCACGAAGTAGGTTTTTAGACTTAGTATGCGCCATAGAACACTCCAAAAATCCAGAAAACTGTAATCAAATTAGACAAAACAGACAAGTAAGTGGAAAAGAAGAAACTGAGGCAGGGAGGGACAAAATGGATTCTCTGCCATCATGCAGCTGGAGCTAGGAAGTAGCACAGATGGTTCCTTTTTTTAAAAAAAAAAAAAAAAAAAAAAGTAAAAACAAAAAGGTACAGCGATGTAAATGAGAATGCATTAACAACAAAGCCCAGAATCTGCACCTCCGGAAAGAAAGGGAAAATAATTTATCCGCCCACACTCACTTTTTTCTGACGAAGGCAGGTGAATACAGCTGCACTAATAGAGTGTGACGCTCGCAATCCTGAGCTGCACTTACTGATGCAGAACTGAGAGGTAACCACAGTCTTTAGGAAAACAATAGTTCTTGCAGCCTCCGCAGTGGCTGCAGGGTTAAGTGCTATTCATTCCCTGCACATGTCATTTTCATGTGAAGGTCTTTCCAATCCAGCTGTGATGGAGTCCATGGATGCAGCTGAAGGACAACAAGGACAGCTGAACAGGAAAGAGCAGTCCCTGAAAACCTCTCAGAAAACAGCACTGCTTGGTTGGGCTGCCTGGTGGAATGGATTCATGACTGGAGACAGCATGTATCTGTTTGTCCTCTCGCAGATACTGGTAAGGAAGCTTGTCATCACTTTGAAATGCTGGGACCGTTCTCTCAAGCTTTCTTGTCTTGGGAGGATTCCTCCTCATTAGGGGTGGACATAGCAGTGGACAGAGCTGCAGTCACCTCCCACAGCCTTGCTTTGCAAACAGCCTTTGCCTTTGGATGTCCCAGACTCCCATCCCATTCCCTGCCCCTCTGAAAATGCCTCCTTTGTAAAATGGCCAATCTCGCAACTGATCAGTTTTCTGCAGCTAGTATGTTTGGGGATAAATAACAATCTTATTAAAAAGTGAACTGGCAAGTATACCCTTTAAGGTTCATTCCAGCGTGCCCTTTGTGGTAGGAAGTGAGGGTATACCTCTCTGTGAGGGTGCTAAATGTAACATCATTGTTTTTGTCATTTTATGTTAACTGTGGTGAGTGTAGCAACCTTGCGTTTCAAATGAAATGCTTCAGTATGTGTGTGTATGTATTTTTATAGGGATAAGTACGTGAACATGGCTATTTGTGAGAGCTTTGCATAGTATGAGATAGACATTTTAATAACACCAAGTTCATTGAATTCCAGTTTTGATTTAAAAGTGATGATGCTGAAAGTTCAGAAGTCAGAGAGATCTCTGCTCTTTTGATGTACGGACTACCGTGGGCAATCATTTTGCTAGTATAGATCAGAGTAAGCTTGCTGAACTCACCCATAAGCATCTAGTACATGCTTGCTGAGCATTTAGCCCTCAGTCTTTTTATTGTTGTTAAGCTACAGCATAGAAAATACCTGACTTCTGAAAGCAAAAGTTGTGATCAACATAAAATAAATGAGATCTAAATTAGTTAATTATGCTGTCTTGAAATGAAAATGAATGTTTGTATAATGAGGGATACTCATTATGTATTTTCTGATGGATTGCACAGCTTCTCTGCATGATGTTGTGGTACAGCACTTACGGGACCATCCCAGCAGCTCAGAATGCCTTTGACCTGCTGTCTTACCTGCTTACCCCATTTGAACGGCTTTTGTCAGATCAGGGGGAGGTAAGTCCCTGTGCTCTTCTTTCTGATTGTATGGTTGAGGTCCATACCTTTGGATGGTATTTCCAATATCTCTTTAGGCTACATGTGTGATACATATGCACTCAGAATAATGTTCTGCATTGTGTGTATGTTCTGAAAAGCATTTCCTGAAAGCACTTTCATTTTTATTTTCAAGAAACAGGACTAAATTTTTGTTTATGATGTTACATCAGCTCAGTGGATTTTTTTTCTTATGTACAAATGATTGCAAATGAAACAAAGCAATGAGAAATCAGCCCTATAAGGCTTAGCTGACATAAAGGAAGAGCTGGAACCTCATTTATTAGAATCGATGAAAATTTAAATTCTGGTAGAATTAATGAAGCTGCATAAAGGGTGCAGATCACAAGATACTCTGTCACAAAATTCTGTTTTTGTTGAGTGCTTAGAGCATATCTGGATGTGGTAAAAGTATTTCAGGAGTACTAGGAGTATAGATACAATTATATCTTCAAAGCTACCTCAGTAAAATTGTTTAACTTCTCATCATGACATAATGACACATATACCGGTATGATTCACTTGATTAATTACTGGGGTAATTATACCCAGTGCAGATTCTGCTAGCGTGGACAGAACCTTAATTAAATGGTGAGCAGCTACTTTCAAAAATCAGGTAAAATATAATTGTTATCAGAATGTTTAGATTCATTGTACATGATCTTTGTAAAGGAGGCTAAGCAGTACAAACAGGAAATCTGATTCAGTGCCTCTTGTGGCTGAAGTACAGCAGAGACTGTTTTATGTGTTCCTTTAACAGTGTTTGAGCTGCATGTCACCTGTTCTTTTCTTTATTTGAAAGAAGCACTTTCTCTTTGTCCTTTCTTGGTTGGATTTCTTATGATGCGTAATCAAAGCTCTTCATAGAGCATTGCCTGTATCGTGTTTGCAGTGGGCCTATCATTAACAAATTGTTCCTTACAAAATTGTTGATTTATAGGACTTCAACTGAAAATAAATGTTCTGTGAGTTCAGTGTGGAGGAAAGTGATTCCTAGAATGCACCACAGGAACACCCCAAGTATGACTCTGTGCAGATGTTCATGCATATCTTTGAGAACTGTTTATTATAGCACTATCTACAGTACAAATTTATACTTGAGAACAGTAAAGGCAAAGAAATTTGACATTTAAATAAAACTCTTAACTCTGAATTTCTTTCTAGCATTTTGCACATATTGCTGAGAACGAGGCTCGACTCTGAACTACTTAAATATGACTCAGGGCATCAGAATGAATTTCGCTGCAAGTACTGTGAATGAACCTGATGACATTCAACAGAATGCATGGAAAATGCAGGAGAGTCCTCTGTGGCTGGGTTCTTAGTAAGGACCTACAAACACAGGACCGATACTAATTCAGAGCCTTCTGCCAAGAGATAGAATTAGACTGACTGTGGCAATGAAACTTGGGTCCAGGCTGCAAAATTCAATAGTGGATCCAGATTTCAATTTTGGAAATGTTTAAGGGTAGGAAGCAGATTCACCGTTTTCAGCAACAGCCTTCACAGGCTGATGCTGAAAGAAGGCTTTCAGACCTTCAGAGATAGTTTCAGTCTTCTCCAAAGCCTGGCATTTTTCTGGTGGTGGTGGCTTTTCCACAAACAAGAGTAGGTTATGACTAATCCACATGGAAAATCCAAGAATGGATGCATACTGTCTGCCAAAAAACATGTATGCAGACACTGTTGTGCTCTGAAGTACTTCATAATTATTATAAATTCTGTTGTTTTGCAGGACCTGACTAGAATTGGGAGTGTTGTGGTATCATATATCCTGCTGTCTTTAGCATCTCTAGGACTGCTCCTTGTAGGATCTCTGGTAAGTACAGTACTGTGAAAACTGTTTGTGCCCTTTCTTCAGCAAGTTTTTGTAAGATGTCTAATTTACCCTAAGCTATTGACACTATGCCTAGGATGATTTTAAAATGACATCTGGGCAATTCCTATGTAACTTTTGGCATGATTTATGTAGAGAAATCATGACTACACTTATCCTTAATCAATTTCTTGATGAATTGTGGATTACACTGATGGGTTTTATTCCTTTCATCTGCAGATGGGCAAAGTGTTTTCACTTAGATTAGAAGGGATGTGGCCCAGTAAAGGAACCATCTCAAGTTGCTGCCTTATGACTTGACCACACAGCATCTGTTGTCTGAAGTGTCAGAAAGAGCTGTTGCAGAGCACCAGGGCATTTGCAAGTGCAGTGCCCTTGTAGATATAGGCCAAGGCCCCAGCTGCAGAACAGTATTAGTAGCATGACTACAATTAATCTAGTTAACTGTCAGCCACTGGGGAGCAGGAGCAGTGTATTGTGTTTCTGTGTGACTGTGTAATTGGCACAAAAGTGTGTACTAGATGGGAAAGCTAGGGAGAAATCTGTCACTTTAAGGAGTTTTAATTTAATAAGGCATTTCTTGCCTCTCTGTGCTGTTCTGTTAAAGTGGGGGTGCAGGTAGAACATAGCCTCCTGTCACTACAGCATCTTCAGGCAGCTCAGGAAGCTGAAGCTATGCTGAGTACATGCGATTTAAGTGATGTGCAATGTAATAAAGCGTATCATAGAATCACAGGACTGTTGGTTGGAGGGAACCTCTGGAGTTTGCTAATCCAACATCTGTATCAAGTAGGGCTGTTGCCAACACTTGATACAGTCAGAAGAGCATTATTCTACACAGGTTCTGAAAACCTCCAGGGAATGAGATGTATCACCTCTCAAGGTACCTGTGCCTTAACAATATGGCACGCTTGGGGAAGAAGATTTTCCTAATGCCTGATCTGAATTTCCCAAACTGCAGCTTGTGGCTCCTGTCCCTTGTGGTATCAGCTGTATGAAGGGTCTGGCTGCATCAGCTCTGTAGCTGCCCTTGAAATAGTTCCAGGCTTCCATTGCATCACCCCTAGCTGCCTCTTTGCCAGACTGAAAAAGCTCAATTCTCTCCACTTTTTTCAAAGATCATGTGCTCCACACCCCTAACCTTTTTGTAGCCCTACACTGGACCTGCTCCAGTTTGTTCATATCTATTTTAAACTGAAGGACCTAAAACCAGCCATGTTATTTAATCAATGTACAGCTGCACCAGTGCCAAAGTAAGTGGGCTAATACCTGCTTTAATCTGCTGGCCACGTTCCTCCTGATGTCACCTGATATGAAGTTTGTCACATTATATACCATGGTGAAGTTCACTTAGAGGCAGCACAGTGGCAAAATCTTATGTTTACTGTGTAAGATGATATACTTTTAAAAACTGTTCTCAAGGCAAAGTATCTGTGATCACTGATGTAGGCAAGGAAGTTAGCCTGGCTTATGTAATGTTCTGCTTTTTTAATGCTGCTGTTCCTTATCCAGATGTTTATTTTTTGAGGACAAAATTCATCTGGTGATTTTGTGACTGCAAATAATAATGAAGAAAAATGAGACATCTGAGGGTTTTGATGAACTGTGTGCATTCCAGGTAATGGTTCAGCAAAACATTCTGAGCTGGAAATCAGAATAGCACGGGTGTGATTTCTCTGTATATCCAGCCTATTTGTTGCTGGATGGAAACATGTTGTTGTCAAACCATTCTTAGGATAGAAAGTAACTTCAAACAAGAGCTTTGTGCCCAAAAATCCTGATCTCACTCAGTTTGAACTGCTTTGAATCTATAGCATCGCCTTGCAAATGAACATTTTTACCAGTGTAAATAAGAACTGATTGAGCTCATTAAGTGTTGGTTAAAACTTCTGTACAGAAGCAGTTTTATAACAACTTCCCTGTAGTTGAGTTTGCTCTGTTTTGTGATCATACGGTCTGCACTAATAGACAGGTCCTAGGTGGATTAAGGTGCAAATGTCACTGTGACAGCCTGTTCTCTGTAAAATTCACAGAGTATCAGACCATAAGTAATGTCCTGTGGAGTCAGAGCAATGTTCTGTCTCTCCCAGTACCTTTTTTTCTGACAGTGGTATTAGGAGTGGGTATTTAGAGGGCATATGAGCCTGGTCCATTCCTACTTGTTACCTTACTTTTCATCACTGGTCACACTGATTTGCAATTTGAAAACATTGGTTTCTACCAGTATTTCGGGAATCAGGTTTAAAATAGTAATTAGAAAGACACTGGCAATACCACAGTGATGGAGCTAAGCAGGATTTCTAGAATCCTAGCCTGGTGGACAACAGACAATTGCATGGAAGGCAGTTTTCTTTATTTTTCTTCTGTCTCAGTGCTATGGTTTTACCCTGCTGGGCAGCTGAACTCCACCACAACTACTCTCTTGTTTCCCCTCCTCAAAGGAAAAGGGGGAGAAAATACGATGGAAAAGGCTTATTGATGAGATAAGGACAGGGAGATCACTCACCAATTATCATCACAGGCAAAACAGGCTCAGCATAGGGAAATTAACATAATTGCCTATTACTAACAGGCTAGAGCAGCGAGGAACTAAAAGAAAATTAAAAACACTTCCTGCCCTCCCCCCCCCCCCCCCCATCCATTCTTTTCTTTTCTATCTCCTCTCCCTGTGCAGGGCAGGGGAATGGGGCTGTGGCCAGTCCTTAATGCTTTTTCTCTGCTGCTCTTTCACCCTCATTCTGCCCCTGTTCCATGCAGGATCCCTCCCAGAGATGCTATCCTTCCCGAACTGCCCCTTTTTGGGCTTCCCACAGGCAGCAGCCTTTTTCTCATTCCTCATGAATTTTAAGTGACATGATGCCCAGAAAGGACTTTGGTACTTAGAAGGGGTGTTTTACGTGGAGGAGTGCCATTATAATGAAATCTTTCTTCACCAAATGTATCCTTGTTCCTTTATAGATGGACATGATACATCAGTCCCACACCAACACATATACTAGGTGGCATACCAGTTAAAACAGCTTATTAATATTTTATTTGGCAACTGTGGTAACTTCCACTAATGTTTTGGTAGTTCCCTGAGGAAGGGAGGAGAAACGCCTGTTTATATAGCTACTTCACTGCCTTACTGTGGAACAGTAACTATTGGTCCACCAAGCAATGCTGAGGAAATGATAGTCAATTGGATTTTCAGAAGTGATACCAAGAGAACTGGGGCCCTGTCTTGCCTTGTCTGTGTACGTGCTAAAATATAGCTCACTCCTGTATCAGGGAATTTGTGACTATGATACAGGTTGAACAAATTTATCAGGAGGGCAGACCTCAGCTTTGGTTTGAGGCACATTTCAGGGAATGCCCAGATACCAGAATGCATTGGGAAGCTGGCGATCACATAAGAGGCTGAGTAGTGTGTTTGAGGTTTGTGGTAGTGATGCTGTTGTTTTCTACCTCATACAATGGTGTGTTAAGGTTCCAGCTGCTGCAGAAGACCAACAGTCTAGTCCTCCTGAACAGGTTTTTAGAGTAATGACTGTGCTCTCCAGCAGCATCAAGTTGCTGAGCTGATAAACACTTTGCACTGTGAAGTGCTTGGATATGACACTCTTGTGGTATGTGTAAGAATCATGGCTATTACTGGGGGACTGCCAAACTCCAGAAGTCATCTTGGGGAATTAAAATTGAATCAGATCTGAAAGCTTCTTGCTTGTCACCCAACAGGCCAAGCGTGAAGGACAGATTTAGCCCCAAATTTGTATAGAATATAAGTCTAGCAAGCATATTTCTGTTTGCTTTTGTAATTGTTGTGTATCCTGATGAACTGAAACAACATTTTGATTGAAGTAACTGTCAACTGAATACTGCTGCTTTGTGAGAATCTAACATACTCTAAAACTGGCTCAGGAAAATTATATTTACCTTTCTTAACCCAAGTGTATAAAATTGTTAGATGGAAAACAACATCAATTCAGGAGAGGTATCGTTTGTGGAATAGTATAGTAGATTTTGATTTTGTAAACAAATCTAGGAAAGGTAAGAAAGTAAACAAAAGGACAGTGGTGTCACGTTGGCTTGCATGTGATGATCACAAGCACATTCTGCTTCCACTGTTATCCCTGAGTTCAGCCTAACCAGCTCTGTAGAAACCTCTGTGCCTGAAAGCAGGTTTCAATGGGTGGATGTGAATTCCTGTAACACACCACAAAGCTTTGCCTGCATGGAACGTTCCTGTCCTCTTTGATACTACCCAATCCCGATATGTTACAGTGAGTTGGGATGCTGCCCTGATGACCCATGTTCCAGATTGTAGGGAAGGGCTGGCATCAAGCAGAAAGGTTTTTTAAATGTTTGTTTCCTCCAGTTTTGGCATCTGCTCAGAGCCCGTCCAGATCCCCCCTTTCCGCTACAAGAGGACAGACGCCAATCTGTGAGCCGGCAGCCTTCATTCACGTACTCAGAGTGGACAGAGGATAAAAATGAGGATGACTTCCTAGATCTGGATCCCGTACCAGAGACCCCGGTCTTTGACTGCGTAATGGACATTAAAGCGGAGACAGATCCAGCTACTCTAACGGTTAAATCCGTGGGCTTGCAAGAAAGGTAGGGTAGATGTAATGAATAGGGGGAAGCTTGGTCCCAGATTTTGCGGGCTTAGTTCTGTACCTTGTAGGAAGCTTTATTACCTTTATAAACGTCACTTTCAAATGTGGTTTTAAACAGAAGTAGCTGCTTTATTTTCTGTCTGGTTTTAGTCCAGTCCTAAATATGTGACATATTAATCAACAAGTGCAATTTCCAGATGACTCTCAACAAGTTTATTCAAAAGTGTCACTTGTTTCCTTGGAAAGATACATTTGTTTGATCAGTTTCTCTCCATTCCCCAAGATGGCAACTGCACTGTAAGAAAACCAGTATAGGGCAGTGAAAGCTTTTACCACTGAAAGATGGATCTGATTAATTCTTTTTCTGTCACTTATGTTGAAGGATTAGTCCTTACTCCAGAGGCAAACCATAATATGAATGGCAATCTGCTGTAATTCTCTTACATCAGTTAAGTTAGTCAAAAAGTAAATGAATTCCTTTGAATTGAACCCATTCCATTGAAGTAATGGAATTACAGGGTGAGCTGATGTTCACTTCTTGAAACAGGAAGGCAACAGAGCTTTTCAGGGAGATGCACAACTGGGAAAGGGCAGTGCTGAGAAGAAAGGAAGGCAGGAGTGATGCAGCATTGATTTGTGTTGCATTTCTCTGTCTTCACTCATACATCTCACAGAAAGGTCACCTGTAATAGGCAAAATTTGAAGGGCCCAGAGGTGCATGAATTCCAGAATGCATGACTATGGATAGGGGAAGGCTCAGTAGAGTTGCTGAGTGTTCAGTTGGACTGAACTTCAATCCATAAAATTATTTTATTACACTTTACCAATCATAAAAGATATGCATGTGAGCGAAAAGGAAGTACGCCAGATTTATTATCCTCATCTCTGAGGCTAAAGTTGATTTAAAGTTCCTGTCTTTTATTCTTCTGTGGACCATGGGAAGACTGAGTTTACGTTGTTAGCTGCCTGCATCTTTTTTCCTGTCTTGTTCTTTCAATTGTCTTCATGAAACAGAACAAAAATCTTCAGAATAGAAATGCCATTAAGAAATTCTTGAAAGGTGATGGTGTCATGAATGAGAATGAGTTTATTGCAGGGCCCAATGTAGAAAGGTATCAGTTTTCTTTATTTCCATTTTTTTCAAGCTTAATTGGAGTGCTAACCATAGTTAATTCTCATGTCGAAAACTTAAAAGGTAAAACTTAGATTAATAACAAAAAAAAAAAAGTATGATGTTGAATTTCCAAAGCTCCCCGTGACACAGTAAAGTGTTACAGCAGAGCCTTTTAATTTGCAGTCTATAAGCTTAGAATGTTTTTCTCACACTTTACTCTTGATTACATTATTCGTCCTAAAATGTCTTTCTTCTTGTATTATATTCTTCTGCTTTAAATATGAGATTCCAGTAATTTTGGGTGCATGTCCCTGAACCTGCTGATATTAGCGAGCTTTGCTGTTGTTTTTGCATTATGGGCAAGACTGAAATGTATCAGTCATTTGTGCTTTGAAGCTTCCTTGATCTCATTCCATCTCGCTTTTTAAAGATGCTGACATTTCTTCTCAGGTGGCAGCTAGTTTCAGGAAAGTTATTCACTGTTTCAAGAGAAGTAGTGAATATCAAGTTGTTAAAGTAGTGAATTAAAATTAAAAAATTGTCAAGGAATTTAGGGATGGAGGAAAAGACTACAGTTGATTGAAGTTCTCTCACTAGGCAGAATGTGTTATACAAAGATGTAAAGTGAACTTCTCCTCAATATACACATATGCTTGAGAAGTCAGACCTCGTTTGGGGTTTGGACTATGCTCTGAGAAATTTAATTTACATCAAGCATTGGTCGCTCTTCTTTTGTGTTTTTGTTTTTAAACTATCTATCCATCCCTCTTTTTTATCCACCTTGCTTCTGCATCTTTCTTCCCTCTCATTCTTAACCACCCACACCATTAATAGAGTAGTTACTAAATTCAAACAGCAGTGAATGTTATTCTTATGAAGAGATCATCTCATTTCCTCATGCTGAAGAATTATTGATACCTTTACGTATGTAGCCTCTTCTACCCTAAAAGAAGCCAAAGCATTTGTTATAAAATGCAGTTATTCTGGAGGAGGGATGTAGTGGCTCTTTAACAGCACACAGGATGATAGGGTCAAAATATGTTTGAAAAACGCCACTAAAGACTCAGTGTCTACCACTAGTAGTCATGTTTCATCCAAAATCATTTATCCATGACTGTGAATTACAGCAGGAGGCTGGCTGCACATGCTTTTGGAAAAACTCCTGAATCTAGAAAAAGGCTGTGATCCAAGTAACAACTTCTACCCATTTCTCTGTGAGCTGGTCATCCTCATGTGTTTACATGTTTTTTCAGCAGCTTCTGAAAACTCTTCCCAAGTAGATTTTTCCAGCTGAGTGAAAGTCATCAAAAATAGCTCTACTGTGTGGGTATATAAACATTATAGCTAGTAATCATCATATGGTGTGATGTCGTTAATACACTGGAGATATTTAAATACGGATTCGCTGATGGCACTTGCAACTTTTTTTTGTCTGTGGTTTGTGAGATTGACAGAACCATTGGAATGCTTTAAAAATATTAAATAAACAATGCAGGCATTTGGGCTCTTTCATTTTGTTGTGTGGCTAACTTGTATAAATGCCACTAAAAATTCTTCACCTACGTTATAAACAGAGGTGCCCTTAACTATTAAAATATTGGGACCTTCTTAGCAGAACCAGCTGGGTGCTTTTCTAAAGTTGTTGTTTTGTAAAGTTGTCATTGGGACTGCATACGTTGCGGATGCATGCTGGCAATGATGGGTAAGTCCATCAGGTTGTAAGCTGATTGCTCTGTTTTGCAGGAGAGGTTCAAATGTTTCACTCACGCTAGATATGTGTACCCCAGGCTGTTCTGAGCAAGGTTTTGGCTATATCATGTCACCACGGGAACAGTCAGCTCAAGAATACCTCCAGACGGCATCAAACATTCTTACTGAAGAGGAACTGCACAAGAAAGCGCTGGATCCTTTCATACTCCAGGCAGAGTTCTTTGTGAGTATCTGACCTTTCCTTATAGGAGCATCAGGAAAATGGGATGTTGTCTATATTCTACGAACCTTGATATTATTTTTCTGCAGGACTAAAATTAGTACATAAAAATTCCACTTCGATCAGTGCACTAAATGAAATCCCCGAGTTCTTCTTCCTTTGAAATGACAATGCCTGAAAGCTTTCAATAATCTTGTCTCTTAAAAACTACAGAGTTGGTTCTGGAAACAACAGCAAAGTCTTGTTTTCACCAGTCTCTTTTTTCTTTCCTTTTCCTCTTTTCTTCCTCAGCATGCTACTAGTTAATGCAAAATCCAACTTCTTCACTGAAATACAGAAGAAAAGCCTAGTTTGCTATAGACACAGCTTCTCAAAATTTTGAGTTGCCTTAGTGATGAAATTAGTCCAAGTGCATGTTCTTTGTTGTTGCATGTTTGGCATGGAGCTACTTTCCAAGTTGCCTGAACGTTCTACAGATGACTGAAGCACAGGATGGCCAGGTCACTTAGCTGGAGCCTTAGAAACTATGTTGTACTGGTTTTTCTTCTGCACAAAAATTATTTACTAGCTGTAAGCTGCTTTGTCAGTTGCTTTTAGGATTCTCTTAAGCATAGAATCTCAGCAGAGTGGAAAGAAAATGCTTTGCAACATAGCATCTTTCTCAGCCTGTCCCCTTTATGACGCTTCAAGTATCACTTGCTCTTGAGAGAGATTCAGAGACGAGATAGGTTGGTCTTTTGTTTTAAAGTAGGCTGACGGATATCTGTGGTCCTTAATTCACTTAGTGTGCTGTACAAGTTGAAGAAAAGCAGCTTTTGTTTAGGTAATATGTGATAGTTTCAAAATAAAGCATCTATTGCTATTCAAAGGAAGAAGTGGTCACTTAATGAGTGTCTGAGTTGACTGCTGAACAAATCTGATACGCAGTTTAATCAGTCTTTGAGGCCCACCGTAGCTTTCATGCAAAGAAAGCAATGTTAGAATAACTACGTTTCCGTTCTTTGAGAACTTTTGGATTAGTTTTCCTTCTGTCCAGAAAATCAACAGCCAAACCATCCCAGGTCATTTTCATACTTTAATGAAAATTGAAGTGTAGGTAAAAATGCTGTTTAATCAAAATGTAACTTCTGTAATTAAAAATGTAAACTAGATTGCTTTATGAAACAGTTACCACCAGCTCTACAGCATGTATTTTCTGTCTCTGTCTAACCTACTTGGCTTTCCAAGTGCAAATTCATAACAAAGCAAGCAGCCGTGCTTGACATTGGAAGGAGTCAGGGGTGTCACTTGCAGGGCTAAGTCCTGAAATTCTTCCAAGATTTAGAGTTTTAATCACTCAAAGTCCTCTTGATTTCAGCAAGAATTTGAGTGGAGAATAAGTTCCAGAGAGCTTGGCTCAAGTAGGGGACTGAATACAACATAACTAAGGAAAATATTAAGGTTTCACTGCCATGCAGTTCCTCAAATTGAGAGCAAACTACTTCCACCAAATGTTTTATAATTAATTGCCTCTGGTTAAGGCCCACAGTATGCTCAGTGCTGTATAAGAGGCAGTTTTCTAAAGCTTGAGAATTTAACAGGTCATCATAACTTCCTGACTTCACTACCAGTGTGTCCAGTACTGGCCTCTCAAATTCAGTGTGCTGCAGCTATGCTGACCATCTCTGCTCCCAAGCTCCATGAGCTGCTTCTCTGCTGAGCCTGATTTACACATCCCATCTTATCACATGTTTAGTGTCTCCAGTTGGTGGAAGGGTCTTGTTTGTCCCTGCCTGGCATTGGTCACTTAATTGCAAGAGATGAGTACTGGAGAATAAGAAGGTTCTCCTTTACTGTTTTCTTCAGGATTGTAGTGTAGAGAGCAGGTAATCCCTGAACACCTCTTTGCTGTCCTTGCCCATGGGGCTGTAAAGTGCGGTGAGCAAAATGAGTGACAAACACTCCTGCCCAGCTCCATGGTATCAGATCAGTGCAGCAACCTGTCATAGTGTGTGTCGTCATTTGTTGCTGGTGAGAGTCACTAGCAAATTACTTCCTTCCACCCTCAGAGAGGAAGAAGGAATGTGAGTCAGAATGGATGGTGTCTGAGGTCCATCGCTTTTGGAGCAGAGTATCTTACGTACCACCTTTTACTTAGTTCTGTGCCTACACTTGCAATTCAGTTCTAATAATATTAGGAGCTAACATAATGCTGTCTCGCATATTACTCAATGAATTAGTCACTATGAACATTTTCATGTTAAGGATTTCAGAAGAGAAAGCCAGTGACAGTAAAAGGAAACATCAATCATATATTGGTGGTAAATTGCTAGAAGTACAGCACCATATGTCTCGGCTGACTTCATCACTTTGCCTCCCTCACAGGCAGGATGTAATGGGTTTGGGATTTTTATTCCTTTTGCGAACCTAATAATACAATCCACTGTGGGTTTTTTGTTTGCTTTTTTGTTTGTTTTTGTGTTTTTGTTTGTTTTTTTGAGCAGGAAATTCCAATGAACTTTGTTGATCCAAAGGAATATGATATTCCAGGCTTGGTGCGGAAGAATCGCTACAAAACAATTCTCCCAAGTAAGTTTCCTGCTTTTTTTAATCACTAATGCAGGGTGGTCTATTCCACATGCTGAAGGACTTTGCACTTTGGTGTGTTTTCGAGAATACATCAAGTGTGCTGTCACTACCCCCATATTGTCCACTGGCTGTATTTATGAAGAAGCAACATAGCTTCAAAGCTAAATCAAATTTCAAAAGAGGTACAGAGCATGAACAACCTAAAATTGGCAGAAGATCAGTAGCACTTAGGTTTTAAAGTCAATAGAATTACATCATTTTGTTCTGTTTAAAATTTCTACACAGGAATTTGGTGTGTTTATTCAGAAGCTACTTAGTGGTTTCTTTTGATAAACTCCTTTAGAAGGACTGAATTCTATCAACGTTATTTTACTGAGCAATGTATTTCTCAGAATCATACCTCAAATGCAAACTGAAAAAGAGTATTAGAAACTGCTCTGATAGCATTAAGCTGATAGAGAAAATCAGAATCTTCAGTTACGTTATTATTTAGCCAAGAATTGGAGTTTTAAGAAACATTTTGGTACAGATTTCTATATGTATAATTTTCTCCTATATCTTAGTTTAAGTTACATGAAAATGAATACGTTTAGATGTCGTGCTTCATTTTTGCTGTAAGCCATTGTTGGAAGATGCCACCACTAACCAGTTAGCTATACTTGCAAAGCCCAAATGCTTCAGTGTCAGGTTAGTAAAGATAGCTGAGGACATTTTTGACTTTTCTGAACTTATACCTGTCATTTTAGACAATGAACCTGGGTTGGAAATGGTTCCAGGCTAGGTTTTTATGCTTTTTTTAACCGAGATTTACAACTTTTTCAGCTGCAGCTAATGATTCAATGTGCACAACCCTTCTGATGACTTTGCATTCCACCTTAGACCAGAAGCATAAAAACATTCAGCCAGATGTTTTATGATTTCTGTGCTAATGATTGAGATGAATCATTCAAGTATTAATTTGCTGGTTTTGCTGGAAAGGGAAGATTGCAGAAGCTGCTGGTAATTATAGAAGACTAAACTGCTGGATTTTAAAGTGACCTATCTATTCTGCATTACGTATTTAATGTGCATTTTGAGAACTGGATCCATTTTAAAAATCCCATTTTGGATTTCTAGACTCATAGTTACTGCCATTTTTAACTCCCTGTTCCTGAGATGTAAATAACTGCCAACATGCTACCATATACTTCTAAGAACAATCACACTCCAGGTTAATTACATGCTACAAACTTTATCTTAGCCTTTTGAATATCTGTGTCAGCCATTGCTGTTGCTTTGACCTCTCCTGATTTTCTACCCTACCATGCTTCCAAAGATTAACAAGCTTATTCCAAGCTCATTATGATCTGGATTTTTTTTTTCTTGAATGAATTTTAAAACCACAGTCTCTGTGCAACACTATGTCCCTGGCTATGGCCAGAAGATGGCCTGATGTCTTTGAGGAGAGAAATGGGCTGACTGGGTTCATCTTTGTTCAGCTACCTCCATTTTGAAAGGTACTGTGCTGACATTAAAGAGGCTAGCAAGGAGTGCAAAAAATATACTTTTATCTCCTTTATGCTTTAAATCTGAGGAGCCCAGTAAAGTATCCATGCACATAGCAGGAGAGGGAATTATAGGCAAGATGAGGGAGAGTCCAGTCCTTTTTGGGTTTTGACCGTCCACTGACTTCCCAGTTTCCAAGCTGACCAAATGTAGCCTGTGCTGCCTTGTGTATCTACACAGTATTTCTCCAAGCTGCAGAAAGCACTACTGGCAGGAGCTACTGGACAAGCTGCAGCAGAGCAGGCTTGGGCAACTGACTATCCAAGTGAACAGCTAGTGCTTGGTTACCAAACCAGAGTGAAACCTAAAATCCAAAAATATAAAAATAATTAAAATCCCATCATCAACTGCATCTCCAGAAGCACTCTAGGCAGTTATTGTTAAAAGGTAAAGTCACTTAACATGATGATCAGTTGCTTGCAACCCTCAAGTTAATTGTAGTGAGAGACATGATGATAGTCTGTTATTCATCTAATTTATATTTCATTTGTAGTAAATTCTTTTTGCAGATACTCACGTTTCACTGTTGGTAGTAAAATAGCTTAGAATATCGCTTTCTGATGGCAGAAAGGTGTTTTCGGAAAAATGCCAAGCTAACAAGGTTGATGTGGTTATTTCATAAACATGAAGTTATTTATTTGCAATCTTCTATTTGGGAAAAGTCCTGTGGAATTTCCTGGAAAATTATGACTTTTCTCAAGGATATTTGAAGGCACTGTTTGATTATATGGAAAAGGGTCTTGTTACAGGATCCCAGGGGGTGGCATGTTGTGTGTTAGTCTCTTTTGAATCCTTTTCTGAAGAGTAATGTCTAGACAGACTTTCTTTTTAATTTCTACACAGTTCTATTGCTTTTATGCCATTTTCAGTTATGCAAAACATTTCAGTAAGTTTAGCCAATTCCTCTAAAATGTCCAACACAGCATAAATACAGCAAGTCCATAAAAGAGATTGTGGAAAAAATAGCTGACGTCGTTTGGCTTCTTAGAGATGCAGACTACTACTGTTTGTTTTGTGTGTGTTTCTTTGTTTCAATAGATATGGTGCCTTCTTTAGTCTGGCCTATGCACTAATTTTGTCCTGAAAGAACATTTTTTGTTAAGAGTAGGATTTGATTTAATTTAAATGTTTCTGTCTTGAAAAAATTGAAATTCATGCCACAAACTCTCATGATATTAAAGTGTTAGGATTTTTGAAAGGAATGAGTTATTCCTGTTTATACATTTCTAAGAAAAGCAGTTTAACTCAGTTATGCTTCCTTAAAACAGTGCAAATTCTTCCATCAACAATGCATTTAAGGAGCTTCTCTTCTATGAAATAAGATTAGAACTGCTCACTAACATACTACTGTAAAAAAAAATGTAAATACATTAGCAGAAAAATCACAGGCCAAGTATTATAATTTGGAGTAAAAGAATATTATAATATTTTAATATCTGTGGGCACAGCAGTAACAGTCCACACTGAGAATTAACTCAAGTTCAACTGCAGCTGAGTACCAAAAGGAACCTTTGCTTAGAAGACTGTTAAGTAGAAGACTAAACTTACTTGATAGAGTTCTTCAAATCCAATTTGTTTGTCCCTAGAGACTCACTATGAGCTGGCCAACATAGTATTATTGCTGTTCTGAGAAGGGGGAAATGATGTAACCATTATTCAAACTTGAGCAGGCTCCATGGATGACTGCATAAAACCCAAATAAAAGGACCTTAGGCAAGGGGCCTCACTACCCAGTCCAGTAACGTTTAAATAAACATCTGGCAACCGATGTCACCTCTTTATGGTGTAGCATTATCTCCTGTCTCATCATCTCCCCGGCACTAGGGAGGTGAGCAAAGGAGAGCAGGAAGAAATTGTATTTCAGAGGAACTCACTGGCTTCCATATTTGTGTTTTACTAAACACCCTCTCCTTTAATATCTTTGCTTTGTAGATCACATGATATTGTGACTTCATTATCACATAATAGATTATGTGAATTAGTTCTGTCTGAGGACAGCGTTTCATGCTGAGTCCGTTTATAGTACAGTAGAAACAGCTGTGTGTTTGGTCCTTTGTGCTTGATCCAATATCACACTGTTTGCATATTTATTATTTTGTTCTGGTTTCTGAACACTCATTTTTTTTAGTGAAGATGTTATCTGTGGTTTGTTTCTAATATTCTCCTGGTGATGCGCTGTTAATGTTTGCAGAGGGCCTCTGTCAGAAGAATGTTTCTTGTGAATGATAACAAACTGGAGTACTGGTGATAATGGATGAATATGGGCCTGTGTAAGCTTGCATTAAAACAAGTAGAACAGCTCCCATTGACTTCAGTGGGAGCTAGGGTGAGGTTCTCAGATGGAATCATGTTTTCATTTGTTGTCCTATTAAAATAAGAATAATGCTTCATAAATAGTCCTGAAGAGGAAGGGCTTCAAGTACTGAAACATCTTGTGCAAAAGGACTGTTTAATATCCTTCAATTTCTCCGCAGCTATTACATTTGTTAATAGCACTTATCGAACTTCAGCTTATTGCAAGACAAAGTGGGGGAGAAAATATTCATCTGGCTTGCCTGCATGCAACAAATGTGTACTTATGATTTAGGAGAAAAAGTTTTTGCTGCCATTAGAACAATGTCTTACAAGCCAGGATGGATCTGTTCACCTAACAGACTGAGAAATAGTTTTCTGGAGCAGAAACATTGCTGCTTTTCCAGACTCACTCTGGGGCACTGACTCTGCAACAGGAAAAATTCAGCATGCTTCAGAGTGGATAAAACTATCAGAGGAAGCTAAATGACCCCAAGTACCTTTAACCTTTTTCTGTATTAACATTTTAACATGGGAGCTTTCCAAGGCCACTGACATCTATTGTGATGGATGTGAATTCATCTAAATGTCTCACTGTACAAACTATCATGTCTCTCTTTCTCTCCTATCAGCAAATGATAAACTATTGCTTATTTCTTTACACATTTCAGATCCTCACAGCAGAGTGTGCCTTACCTCAGCTGATCAGGACGACCCCCTTAGCTCTTACATCAATGCTAACTACATCAGGGTAAGAGCTCAAAAGTCCTATATGTTTGCCTAGCCTCTATCAGCCACTGTTAATGTAAACAAATTTGCAATATCCACCGGCTTTTAAAGGCATCGTGGCTGATCTGATTGCTCTCCTCTCCTGCTTACATTAACTGAAAACTAAATCTCAAAGTGCAATTGCACTGGTTCAAACCAGAGAAAAGCACATTTCTGCACTTCTTGATGCAAATTGTCAGCTGGCTGATCAGGGCACTGGAAAATAAGCCTCAATAAGGTTTGTGACCTAGCTAGACTCACTTTGAGGCTGTTGGACTCTCATTGCTGGAGTTATGAGACCATATTGTGCCTTTGTTCCATGTGCATATGTGCAGGAGAAAGGGGAAGAACCGATGTCACGGTGTCTTCATTCCAACCAGCTTTTAAAGACTGAACCTTCAAGGTTGTGGTGGATGTCCCTGTTAAAACTGTTCTCTTGTTGTTTTGTTGGCAGGGCTATGGAGGAGAGGAAAAGGTATATATTGCTACTCAGGGACCGATAGTTAATACTGTCAGTGATTTCTGGAGAATGGTGTGGCAGGAGCGTTCTCCCATCATTGTCATGATTACCAATATAGAAGAGATGAATGAGGTAATGGTGTTACATATAGTCTGTATTTTTATCTGTACTCTGGCAGATATTTTCAGCGCAGATGCTAAGCCTGCAGAAATAAGTGAACAGAAGTTAGTTCAGTGGCATAAACAATCAGAGCTAGAATTAAATTCGTCAGAGTTAGAGAAGATGTGAGCTGCTTTTCTTTCAGTTCAATTTACTGAAAGTCTTGTTTTGCTGTCTGACTTAGCCTACTGCTTTTTTTTTTTTTTTTTGTCTCCCTGCTGACCTGAAGCCTTTCCAAACTCCGCTCTGTCTGCACACGTGCTTTAAAGCTGTCTCTAAAGGAATTGGAAAGAGTTGCATTCTAGCCCTATTCGTTTTAGTCTTCAACAGCATCAATGTTTTTCAATCTTGCATTTATTATGGTTCATTGTCTATATCCACTTCTCTGAGAGGCTGTCCCTGATTTGTGAAAGATAGTTCCAATAATCAACAACTAGAGCTGACTTGGATATGGAGGCTCTTTTCCTCAAATATGTCTAGAAAATGCTGTAGAAATATTGAAATTAAGAAGCAGAAATTTTCTATTTACAACCTGCTGGAATTGGTACCTCTAGAAAGTAAGTTGTCACAATGTTTCTGGTAATCTGCCTGATGTTATTTTTATTTGCAGTAATAAATACTGCTGCCCTGCAGCTGTTCATTACTAATTTACCTGCTGCAACATTTACCCCATAGCAGAGTTGCAAGAACTATGTGCTTGGTCTTCAGTTTACAGGTCGGTAGCTGATCTTCCGTCACTTCTATTGGCAGTGTAGAATGTGAGAATATGGTCTGGGTATGTGCTGAGCTCTGCATCTCCCTTCATCTCTGGCAGCAAGGTGTAGTAGAGAAATACAAATGGTGTTTCTTATCTCTAGCAGCAATATTTGTCAAAGCTTATCCCTGAAACTCAGAAGTTCAGTTGAGAGCGTTTCTTTTGGAAAAGACATTTCAGACACTTAAAAGACTGAGAATATAGTCATAGAGATGGCCTGAAGTGCTAGCTGGAGGCTGAGTGCCCGTAATTTTTGCATGTTCACAAACCTTTAGCTTTCCCCAGTTGTGAAGTAAATCATTTTTAGCCTGAATTTTAATGGAAAAAATAGGTGTGGATAAGACAGACACAGAATTACCAAGCTTTGCAATATGAAAAAAAAATGTATATATAGTTATTACAGCTGGCCAATTGGACACATGCTCTCAGGGCACTGATGATGTAAAATAAAAAAAAAAAAGTTTAGTTGCTAATCTAAATGTTTTGTTTGTACGAACATTTTAAACTCACGTCCTCACATCTGCTTCTATCTGAGGCAGCACTGAAAGAATAACTTGCTCATTGATCAGAGTTGGCAGGTTATGGTGAATAAGATGTTGAAATATTGTGACATAGTGTACCCAAATCGTTAAAGGACTTTGAGGTTTGAGAGAGAAAAAGAAGCAGAGGGAACATTGGTCCTGAATGATGTATTTGCTGAGAAGTTCTTCTGCTATAGTTTTTATATAACAGGAATGTAAAATAACCTTTATATCTGAATTTCCTCTTATCCACACTGACAAAGTATTTCATCCATCATCTCAGTCTTGGGAAGGAGCACAGTGCAGTGGTGTTGCTCTGTGAGTGGAGCTAGCTACAGTCTCTATATTGTAACAGAGCTGTTGAGTTTTTTCTGATACCTTTTGTATCAAAAATTAAAAGGTGTCAGGAAACTCAGCCATAAATACAGGTTAAGTCCTTTTATGTGGATGTCTCCTATATTCATTCCCTCTTTTCCATAATACATATTAATATATGAATAACAGGACTCAGAATTACGTAGATTCAAAACCAAAACCTTTGTTCTGCCATGATGCTAGTAACAGAGGCTTTGTGTTCCTGCTCAATGCAACGACTTGGCTAATGTGCGTATGAAGAACTCTGTATCTCAGCCCTCTGTCGCATCTAATCTGAACTAACAGACAGCCCACAGAAATGAGTGGGCAATCTTACTCCACTCCTTGAAGCAGAGCAACGTCTGTGCTATTGATAGACGCTAGCGCACTTGACAATTTTTACAATGGATTCTGTAGTTTAAGAAGAGAGGAAGTGAAAATGAGATCTGCGTAAATAATTTTACAGAGACACAGTGGGCCACATGCCCAGTGGGTTATTAACTGTTGCGCTATACAGATGGAACAGCACTGCTTCTCCCACACAGAAATTTTGACGCAGTAACTTTGCAAGATACTTTTCTGTTGTTAGTCTTTCTCCTGAAATGGAATTATTCTTGGTGGGGGAGGGCAACACACAACTTTAACTCACTTCCTTCAAGACTGTGCTGCCGTGTAGAAGAGAAAGCATGCAACCATCCTCTTTAACTGGGTCCGTCCAGCAGCAGGTTCTCATTCTCTTATGATAACAAGAGGTGGTTTCTTGCTTTAACACAGTTGAGTCTTTTTCTAAGAAACTGCCTTGTTCACATCATTCCTTGTCCATGGACCTATCCCTACACCTCATTGAAGTGCTTGTCTCTTCTTTTGCATATTGGTTAGCTTAAAGAGAGATTGCATACAAAAAACACAATTGTTTTCAGACCTTCCAGGACAAGAGTGTTTACAGATCCCCACCTACTTGTGCAGAGTATCAGTACCATGATGTAGATTTGCAAATGGACTGTAGTTTCAGCTTCTCTAGTTGTCATGCGGTTCTGACTGCATCTCTGGTTGTGTTTTGGCAAAATCAAATGTAGCAGTCTGATAGATCCCATAGCTATTGCTTCCTTTTTGTTCCTTAGCTTTGATGTAAGATCCTCAACATCCATTTAAAGTGGACTTTGGTACATAAGCTAATTCCCCAAACATCTCCAGTCATGTTCTTTTGTACAAAAGCCTATGCAGGTGATAATCTTATATTCAGAGAGCAATGGCCCTTTATCAAAAGTAGAAAAAATGTATTTTGTATTTCCATATCCATATTTATACACACCGCAGAAATAGCAGCAACTAATCTATACTGTGCTAATCATTATTATCTTAAGAATTAATCTGAAAACACAGGCTATTAATAAACACAAGCACATTGCTGCTGGCCTTTCTAGTGAAACCTCAAAATGGGTATCAATTGCACAAAGTTAAATAAGGATGTGCGTATTTAAAAACAGTGGTTAGTCATTATTTGATTTGTGCATTTTTATCATGCAATCAAGCTGTTATGAATGCAGCAAAAATTGCCAGAAATGTGGTCCCTGTATAGAAATTGAAAATGTGTACTTATTATAGAAACAACCATCATTCATATTCATCTATGCATGTGCTAATCCAATTTCAGAGGAGTAAAAATGAACCTCCCTTGATGGCTGCTTAACTAGATTTATTTTATATTGCACACAGAAATGCACAGAATATTGGCCAGAGGAACAGGTCACCTACGAAGGAATAGAAATCACAGTTAACCAAGTCATACAAGCAGATGATTACCGTTTAAGGCTCATCACCCTAAAGGTAAATCACTCAAATGTACTTAAAATAGTTTTGCTACCTAAACCCTTAAACAGGCCTTCATAGAGAGCTGTGTAGAAATATTTGCACGGTAAATTACTGTACGAGTGTCAGTTTTAACTACTGCAGTCATTATTGCTCTGTCCAATTCACCAACATATAAATACCACAATAATGTAAGCAATCCAAGATTTATACCATGTACGTACAATCTGAAAACTTCCAGGCCAACTTTAGCAGTACAGGGTTAAGTCAGTGGAAGAAATCAGTGACTCATTCTGTGCCTGTGTCTTTTGTGTTGATCTCTTCGGTTACCAGCAATAGGACCCAAGGAAATGGCATGAAGATGCATGTTTTGGATTTTTCTTATTAGGAAAAAGCTCTTCACTGAGGGTGATCAGGCACTGCAACAGCCTCCCCAAGGGAGTGTTCATGGCACCAAGCCTGATGGCATTCAAGTAGCATTTGGACGACGCTCTCAGGCATATGGTTTGATTTTTGGTTGTTCCTGTGTAGAGCCAGGAGTCAGACTTGATGATCCTTGTTGGGTTGCTTCCAACTCAGAATATTCTATGACTGGTCATTTGGAGTGACATGTTAGTTCAGTGACAGCATCTTACCAGCCTTTGCAAGTCATACTACAGACAGTGCTTGTGGAATAACCCACTAAACACTGTGATGATATTCTGTAGAATTCAAAGGCTTGTGTATTTTTTGGCCATGGACTTAGTCAAAGCATTACTGATTACTAATAGAAGTCTTTTACTTGCATGGAGTTTTACATATTTTGTAATAGGAGACCCCTAGAAAACATTTAGATGGTATTTTTTGTCTATGTATGCATATTATTAGAATATTGTCAGACTGCTAGGTATCTCCAGTTGTTTATGCTTAAGATGACTGTTGTGCTACCAACAAGAAATGGAGGAGTTGAGAACTGACCAAAAGTCCTTTCATGTTGCTTGACTGCCTTCAGTTTCTTGCAGTGTTTGGACTACTGGTCTGCTTGTCATAATAGTGGTGTGGTAGCACTCCTGGTGTTCACGAGGCTGACTTGATTTTGAAGATGCTTTAAGGAATCATTTGTTCTAAGACGTTAAAACTGCTGATGACCTTTATAATTTTTCACCACAGAATTCTCTCTGCTCATGTTTCTAAACATAGTATCTTTCCAGCTATTTGTCTAATTTTACATACCAGTAACCATTCTGTCATCTTGTGGATAGAGAGTTTAAAGGCAGATTTACTTTTTCTTAAGTACTTGGGTGCTACTTAGTCTAAAATACCAGTCTTATTTTACAACTGATTTCATTGCTATGCTCTTGAATCTCAAGCTATATGCTTTAATAACAATCTATTTACATAAACTTAATACGTCTTTAATATACCAGATCTACCCTTGACTTCAACATAGCAACACAATTTCTTTCCAAGCTGAAAAAAGCCTTCCTTTTATCCAACCATTTTCAAGTTTCTTCAGCCATATGGTAATAGGCAGAAAGCCAGTATGTGAAATTCCAGGTCTGGACTGAGCGTGGAAAGTCTGTCACTCATGCTTTTTGCGCAAGCAGCAAGGAGAAAATCACGTTCTCCACCAAGTGGGAAGTAAAGAATATTTACAAGTGTACTACAGACTTGCACTGACCTTAAATACAACCTATCCCAAACAATACAGTGCAGCAGCAAGAACAACATATAGCTTAATTCTTCTGGAATAATATCTCACAGAATTCGTCACACTTCAGTTATGGTGACAAAACAATGTCCTCAATAAAAATCCTGTAATCTCTTCCAGAAGAGTTTCTTCAGAATTATCCCAAGTCTTCTCAGCCTCAAAGAAGGACCAGTGAAGAATATTTTTATTAAAGTCAAATCAGAAGTGTACAAGGTTCTATAAGCAGAATCATAGAACTGGTAACAGCATAGACAAAACTAAAGATATCCAGAGTTCATGCTTAGAAACTTTGACTGTTTTCTGTTTCTGTCAAATGGGTGGTTTTATGTAGTGATTCATGTTCTTCTTCAGATGACTTTAATCTTTTACTTTTCTCTGAGTTATATTGACAACATTTGAATTCCAATTTTCACGACCCACTCAAGAATACAGTGTTCATAACTTCTGTGGCTTATACATAGTTCACATGTTGAAAGGCAACTGTGCATATCCATGTTTCAGAGCAGTGTTGAAATCTGATCTGGTTTACTGTCTATAGCTCGAAGTGGTATTCATGACAGTTAGTTATCCTCTCTTAACCAGAATATCGTCTGACAAGGGTAAATAACCTAGGGCCATGCTCTATGCTGCAGTAGTAAGACTCTTTTTCTCAACTGAGCTAGACATACCCTTGAGGTTCCCATGGCTGTGCACTTCAATGAGCACTTCAAACCCAGCATAAGCTAGAGCAACAACTAAATGAAGCCCAGCCTCCCCTTGTCCAGCTCTCTTGTTTCCTACCCTTGTTCCATCTCCCATGTCCAAACACAAGCATTTGTGAGAATGTGCAGTAACCCAAAGAGGGGAAGCTGATCCATGTGAAGATTAATCCTACGACAGAAAGAGGAAAGATATAACTAGATGACTTCCATAGTCCAGTTTACAAGTGAAGCTATGCAAAGCTTTGCCCAGCCAGGAGAAGGGTGGAAGGTGGCAATCATGGAGCACTTCTAACATCCATCAACTGATAGTCATAGGGACTTAACAGCCTCAGTGACAGAAACTCTTTCTAGATTTTTGCATCTCTTTCTTTAGAAAGAATCAAGTTTGTTCTCCCCCTCCCATCTCTTGAACTCAGCCAGATGTGTTTAAGGAAAGGTTGTGGAAACTAACACCTCAGTTTCTGGACTTTGTGAAGCCATTTGCTTAGCCCTGTGCCAGCTGGCTTATGTAATGGCTGAAAGCGTAAGGCCAATTCTCTGATCTCCATGTTATTGTTTGGCACCTTCAGGAATCAGGCAGAAGGATGTCATTTTGAACACAAAATCAGAGGCACAGAGTGCTGCTTGGCACTCAGAAAAGGTAAAGGCACATTTGCTATATTCATAGCCATGCTGAGAGATAGAGGCAATCAGAATTTGTCTCATGAAAAGCCCTGGACTGCAACTAGATGCAATTCTCATCTTCCAGTGTCTCTGAATCTGTCACCATGTCTAAGAGAAGAGAAGTGACAGGAAACTGATAAGAGTCTGTCTGTCAGAAAAGGGAGAAAAATAAGCTCCGATCTCTATCCCTCATCTAGCTAGCTAGCTATCAAAGACAGAGATATGGCTCCTGGCTCTCTGTCTGTCAAATATATTATGAAAGCAATTATGTCACAAGTACAGCTCTGGCTTTGCTGAATGAATCTGTCAAGAGGGAGCAGACTGTTTTGCACACAGCTCTTGGCACTAAAAGAGCAGAGTACTTCTGGGGGGCGGGGTTGTAGGTTTTTCTTTATTGTTGAGGCAGTTTGCTGAAGTGCAGACTTGATCTTTGGAGTCCAGATTTCTGTGTTGCGTGGCTCACCGTTTGGTTCTCCTGTTCCTTTTAGCACGGATTTGCTCACCACATTCTTAAAGGAAGGCTAGGTTTCAACATGACTTTACAATTAGATTTAAAAACAAACAAAAAAAAAACAATCAAAAAACACACTTTGTGATGTAATGTTTATCTTAACTGGGTTGCAGAAAGGAGAAGAAGTCAGAAACCTGAAACATTACTGGTACACATCTTGGCCAGACCAGAAGACACCAGATCAAGCTCCCCCTCTGTTACAGCTAGTGCTGGAAGTGGATGAGGTAATGCAGAGTGCGGAAGAGAAGAATGCCCCAGTGATTGTTCACTGCAGGTAAATAAATGATGTATGCAACTTCAAAGGGTTCTTTTGCATACAGTGGCATACTGTCGTATTGGCCATCAGTCAGACATGTAAGAGATCTGGTCTAAATTCAAGTTTTCTTTCCACCTTTTGCACGCACATAGTCTGAGCTGAACACAGAAGCTGTTGGTGGCTCAGTTACAAGTAATAAGTCCTATTTCATTTCTCTTACCAGAAATATGTGTCTTCAGTAACCTTAAAAGGGCAATTTTACCGAAATGAACACACTGAATGAAACTGAGTAGGAAGATACATGCAATCAGAAAATAAGAACCCTTAACTTCAATAATAATAATAATAATAATAATAATATATTTTTTACCAGTAAAAAATAGAAGTTCTTGAGAACAAAAGCAAGTCTTGTTTTGCTAGTGTTTAGAAAGGTTAAATGTGATTACTTGAAAACAACAAGTCAGTTCTTAAAACAATTATTCTAGGTAAATTGCAAAAAATGTGATAAGTGATGCAGTAGTACTGCCAGGATAATTTTCCGTTATTTCAATAAAAGTACATTTTGATAAATGTTCTTTGGGGATTTCTGTAAGGAATTTCACCTAGTTTTGCATAACATTTTCTAAGAAATGACAGATGGTCGTTAATCAAAAGCCATAGTAAATGAGATATTATCATGTAACAGGAGTGTTTTTTTAAAGAGACTCTGGCATGAATGGTTCATAGTCCAGTGTTGCCAAAGATCCACCTATAAGCAAATAAAGAGTAATCATTAATAGAATAGTCATATAATGCCGCACTAAATAGTGTTACAATCACATCTCTTCAGGTTTATCTTGATTGTTTGATTTATTTACTTAGAACATGTGTTTTAAGGTAGCTACTTACAAGATGCTATGTCCAGGAAAAAAAATGGATATCATGCTTAGGGCTATGACCTCCTGGAAAGCAGGTGTCTCAAAAAATAACATGGAGGTTGTATTGGTTGTATATGAGCTCCCTGCATAATGCTGAATCTGAGAGGCCAAATGCAGTTCTGAATCCAAAAAAGGAAATTCAGTAAGAAATGCAGAGTTGTCATTCCTTCTGTATGCAGAATGGGTAAATAATTAAAGTGCTATGTCCACTTTTTCTGCCTCTGTTTTGGAACAAATTTTGACAAATAGGGGACAGTTCAGAGAAAAATAATGAACAGTAAAGATCCCCTTTACCTTTGGAAATCTCTGTTTCTCAAAAATCTCATTGAAGAAGCATAGTGTTTGCTGCAGGTGAAGATTCTGACCGCTTTGTCACTTGTGCTTTGCATATTTGCCTTGTCTTTTTGTATGGTGTCATGTTCATGATCTGGATATAATTGGGAGGCAATCAGGGCATTTTTATTTAAAAACAAACAAGCAAAATCAACAACAAAAACTAAGATACACCAAGAGACATGGCAATAGGGTTATGAAGTATTTTATGTGATAGGTGGGGACCAGAGCCCTTTCAGATTATTCTCAGTTGCAGTAATTTTATCCAAAGGAGGAATGTAAACTAATGCCTCTAATTGAGAGTGGTGTGTGCAGCAAGCCATCGGTCAAGGCCTGAGTTATGCAGGGTACTTGCATCTCCTTTGGCCTCTGTGGGAGGTCCTCAGTAGGCTATTATCTGGTAGGTTTGGCCTTCAGTGATGTAAACTAACCCACCTTGAAGAAAAAAATAAGTACAAGCCTAATCATGAAGCTATTCCTAAAAGCAATGTAAAATTAAAGGAGGGTAGCAGTCTTGGTAAGGTCCTGTGGATAGTGTGGCAGTCTTAAAAGGATTATGACTTTTTCTTTCAGTCACTGAGGGACTTGCAGCTTGGCCTGGGATAAGTATTCTCTTGGTGCTGTTTTTCTTTGAAAATGTCATACCCTCCCTTTGCACAATAATGAGATCTATGGATGGGAAGCAGCATACAAGAGATGCGTACAGTAGGATATTTGATTATGGTATCCAATGTAAGGTGAGGGGCTTTTCTTTTATTTTTATCTCTTGATGTGCATCCATATGCATCAAAGAGTACTTTGAAACTCTGAAATATATGAAATCTTGATAAACAAACTAGAAGATAAATTGAGACATGAGGCACAGAGTTTTAGGGACAAGGAAAAAGAAGTCAGGTAGGTACCTCCATCGCAGTTATTTGACTATAAAACTGGGATTAGCTTTTAGAGAGTAAGATGGCTCACCAAACTTCCATCAAATTGGCTCATTCTGTAAAACAAGTTAAAACAATTACAATGTAGCTGTTGCTAATGCAGTTTCCATAAAAAGCATAAATACTGAAATAATTAAAAAAACACATTCTATACAATCAAAGAAAAACAGTATCAGGAGTCAGTCAGCAGCAGCAATCTGCAAACTCCATTATTGCCGGTACATTTGTTGCCAGTGTTTTTGTGTTATGACTTTAGCACAATTTAAATGGAAGCAGGATTTCTTACAGTTGTGTCAGGTTATTCCTGAGGATGCTCACTTAATTATTTAGCGTATAAGAAGGGCTGTCAGCTTTTGCTGCATAGTTTTTTATAAGGCGTTAAGAATTCACAGCTTCCGTAGCACTATGCCTTTGAGAATAAAATCAATTCTGGTCATTAAGCAAGGACTGAATCAGATACAGAGATGTTCAGGAAAGGTGAAGCTTCTTTAATAGTGAATTTGTTGTATCCTACTCTAATTCAGAGAATTAATAGATTGCAGAGCTGATAGCAAATGGTACCATACTTATCATATTGCTGTTAACTAAATTGAATTACTAAAGCAGGAGGGCTTTTTTACTGTTCATATGAATGAAAAATAGCTTTCAAAGAAGCTGTAAGGATTAAGAATCTCAAAGCAAAGGTTGCCCTCAAAGCAAGGGTTGATCTCAAAGCAAGTCTAACCAAGAAATACTATTTAACTTCTTAGTTTGACAAATTCAATGGCATATTAGGTACGACAGTACCCAATAGTCTATTTTTTGGCACTGTATGTGAAATAATCATGCTTTTGATGTGAGCAGCTCACACTGAATCGTGTTGTCCCATTGAAGCCATCCATTCCTGTTAAATAAGTGCCATTAAGTTCCAAAGCCCTTCTAACTTGTTCACTGCTTCTCTCTCCTTTTCCCTCCCTTAGTGCAGGCATCGGGAGGACAGGCTGTTTTATTGCAACTAGTGTCTGTTGTAAACAGCTGAAGAGTGAGGGCATAGTTGACATATTGCGAACAGCCTGCCAGTTACGGTTAGACAGGTAAGAAAACCTGTTTCTTTTACAGAAAAAAAAAAAAAAAAAAAAAAGAAAATTGGTAACCTTTCCCTTTTCTTAAGGAGGAGAAAACGGGAAGAGGGAGAACATTCCTGGAACTAAGTTGTCCTGTTCTAAGCAGTTCTGTCTTGCCTGTTTTATGAGAGCAGTAAATTTTAACAAATATCCCTAGCTAGGTTCATAGCTGGCATCCAAATCTGTGCAGCTGTTCAGGCTTGGAATGACCTTTCACCAGCAGAGGAGTTGGCCCCATGTTCATACAGAACCAAAGGCTCAAAGTTGCACTTGTTTCGGAACTGTAGATCAGCACTTTGCTCCCAGGAGGAGTAAATAAAATTGGCCTCAGGTACTTGGAGCTGTGAGCACTGCTGGGAAGGCACTGCTGCTTGGGACTTTGTGGGGAGGGGGAGAGCATGCACAGGCTGAAGTGTTTTCAGACATATGAAAGGAGCTGTGAAAATCTCCAGAAATTCAATGGTTTCCAGTTAAGCATTTCTTAACACACCACCTTGAGTTTGATTATGAAGTAAACAGACTTGAATTTTGCACCAGAGATGTTATTTTTCCTCTCCCACTGGTTTCAAGTGCCATCAAAACATGTCTCAGTGCTCTCTCTAATGATAATGATAAATGTAGTCGGGGGAAGAGATGTCACGAAAAACATACCAAAGATTTTTCTGAGGAAAAAAAGAACCTCAACCCCACGCTGAACTTTATTTCAGAGGAGAAATTATGCTCAGTGGGAGGCAGAAAATGAAATGCTTGCTGCCCTGCTGAGGCTCTGATAGACAGGGACATGCAGGGGCTTGGAGATTTGGCTACTTCAATGGATTTCAGGCCAAACAAGGAAAGGCTTCTTGAGGAAAAAGAAAACCAAACTACGAATAGCGAGTGCTGGTTATCCATGGCCCAGTGAAGTATCTGGCTGGTTCTGATATATCTTGTGTCCATGACTAGTACTACACGGGGAAAATAGCCACACGAATGATGGTCAAAGACACCTGTTTACAAACATACTTGGCACAGAAAACAGATTAAAAGTACTTGCTTTCCTGGCAGAGGGCAACTGACAGTCATTTGTGGAGGCAGGAGAAGGGAGGTCGTGCTTAAAGGATGGATGCCACAGAGCAAAAGCAAGCCTGCAGGGGCCGCCGTTGCTGCCGTGTACCTCTTGTTAGTGGGGTGGGATGTGAAAAAAAAACATTTGATCTCATGGGAGGAAATACTCAAGATGGAAAGAAGTCAAATCACCACCTTGCTATAGGAGAGCATGGTTTCTTCAAGGAATGAAGAATCCCTTCATTCCTTCACAGATTCCCTTTGCAAATAAAATGTGCACTGAGCTTTGCACTGCTGGCCAACAGTTGGTCCTAACATAACACAGTATGACTAAGGAGAGAAAGTGATCATTCCTGCATCCTTCCTGCAGTGCTGAGACACATTTGCTGTCCTTCCCCAGAATGCAACTCAAATTTGAAAGGTTCCTGTGGCAAGCAGGGGTGAAAGAGTAATATCTCTGTTCTGTGCCAAAGCCTGGACCGCAAGTACGTGCTGTGGTATGCATGTGTGGGAAGGGGAGGAAGCTACTGCAAAACAAGAAACGAGATAAAATGGAAAATCACTTCCTGTGGTCTGAAACTTGATGGCCACCCTAGCGCCTCTGTTGCTACAACTTCAGGGTCCAACCTTGCTGTTAATGGGACTGCATGAGGACTAGTTGCCAGATATGACTAAAATTTCTTGTGTGTCATGGACTGACATAAATATATTCCAGTGCTGTGCATGGCACAGAAGGACTCAAATTAACCATGAGCCTGTGTTAAATAGAGCAGATGGAGAAGAGATGCTCAGCTGGGAAATAGTTTCTTTAAAAACACGATGTGTGTTTCCCACCCTTTGCTCATTGATGAGAGGCTGAAGCATGGTTCCTGCTCATTGTTAAGAGTGTGTTTCAAGCATTCTGTTAGCAAAGTAACTGCAAGAGGCTGAAGAAGGAGGTTGTCTTGAACCTTCATATACCTTCTGGTAGCATTACTGTGTGATCCACAATTGTTAAGCTGGGCCCCAGAGAAGAGAGCAGTCCCTGAGGGTGGTGCTACCAGTCTGCTACCTGTTTGGCTCAGAGGAAGCAACTTTCCATTAATTTCCTCTGATTTCTGAGGGAAGGCATCACGTTCTCTTTCTCAAGCTGACACAGTCTGGTTGGCACTGGCCACCCCCAGGCTCCCATGTTCCTCAATGCCACTTGTAGTTTCAGACTCCTTTTGGCACTGCATTCCCTGGATCCATGCACCAGCACTAGTGGTGGCACACTTTTGCATAAACCTGTGAATTTGAGCTACAGGTTTTAATTATTTTCATAATGAATTATGAAGAGATCGTATTACTGCTATGAGGTACTCTTAGCAAAATTTAAGGTGTTTCTCTTTTTCATTCATTTTTGTCTCCCACTGTAGTATTTGTGTTCGTTAATATGGTACTTGCAGAAATACACAGGTTAATGATGCACAGAGAAGCAAATTGTGTTTCTGCTCCTGTTTACATTTCCTTTCAGATTTGCAGGTTTAAAGAGGACAGTAAAAGCTGAACCAAAACATATTTCTGCTCTTGGAGTCTCTTACTAGTCAAGGTGTGCATGGCAGTCAATTCAGTTACTAGTTAGAGTTGTCCTTTGCAAAAATTAGTGTCTGTTCCAAAATCCTGCTCTCAATCATCTGGTTTGCTGGTGATTTTACCCCCCCAAAAAAACAGTCTGGGACAGCACAAAGACATTGCAGACTGGGAAAGTAGGGTGCTGCATCAATTCTCTGGGCTAGCCTGGCTCTCTGTAGTCCTGAATTTGTTCCTGAATTCAGTCCCTAGTGCAACTGTGAAGTCTTACAGGAGCTACTTCACCTCTTTATATTCCCCCACCTCATATCTGTCAGTGTAGAGCTTTGAGGTACGGGTTGCTTTTTGCCACGTTTAAAATGGTGCTTAGGATACAGGTGCTACAGCCATATATATGCAAATGACGATGGTGTTGTCTTACTGGATTCATGCCTCTGCTGTTCCTGTTCTGACTTGTTTCTGTTCCTTGGTTAGCAGAGACTTTCAGAACAGAGCTCGAGGTTGGACTGCAAAGTGGTTACAATCAATGGGTGCTTTCTCACTCCTTTCAGGAAATTTTGGAATAGATCTTTTGTGTGTAACACCAGCTTCATGCTAGCTGTGCCATTTCCTAGTATGTTATTTGCATGTAATAAGGCTACTGTTTCCCTCCCCTTTTTTTCTTTCCTTTTCAGGGGAGGAATGATCCAGACTTGTGAACAGTATCAATTTGTCCATCATGTCATGAGCTTGTACGGAAAACAGCTTTCTAGAGCAGCAGAAGAATAAGTGTTCATGATATTCCTAAAGGCTAAAACCAAGAGAACTTTTGACTGCATTCAGATATATTTCAGATCTGATAAGAGATGCATGGTAACCTGGCTGTCTTAGCTGGAGAGAAAGATATATTATTTTACTTTGATATTGCTTTTATGCTCTTGTTTGCATTGACATTTAAGAGCTGAGGTACGCCTTGTCTTAAACATATGTGACAGGACATAATCTTCACCAAAAAAAGGCTTATTTATACTGTAAATAAGGATAGTAGCTTCATTTGTTACAAAATCAAAAAGAAAAAAAAAAAGTCTTCAGTTTGCTATTTTTAAAAGATAATTGCTATTATATCCAAATACAGTGTGAAACTTTTTGAATTGTCATGCTGAAATGTGCCGTATGTTGACTAAGCTTGAAAGTAACTTTTTGCCTCTTTCTGATTGTTTTTACATATAAAATTACCGAATACTGTGTATATCGTAAACCTTCTGAGCCTCTGCATTGGAAGATTCAAGTAGATTCATGTTGAAATGTTTCACACATCATGTTTGCTTCTTTTTTGTTGTGTTTTTTTTTTGTTTGTTTTGTTTTGTTTGTTTGTTTGTTTTTAAAGCAGTCCCCCACCAGTGTTACCAGAACTAAAAGGAAAAAAATGTTTCATTGATGTGAGGGAAATTCTTGCCTTCATACCTTGGTATCCTTACAGCTGGGTGAATCTGAGGTTGATAGGGGAGAAGTTAATCTGAATTCTTCATATTTTACCTTTCTGTTGTCAATATTTTGGCATCTCACCATGTAGCCAGATTTGACTTTTGCAAGTATTTTCTCTTTTTGCATATAGAAGTCATAATCCCAATACAACTTCCCCAGAAATTTGAGGAATTTGAGGTGAGAAATGGTTATTCTTTTAATTGTGTTCATCTTTATTGAAAAATGAATAACAAAAACACTTAGGTTCTGAATTTAAACCTGTTTCAGTGCTTTGAGAGTAACTGGGTGGCCAGTGCTCATTAAAACTAGTATGACTAGAAATGAAAACCTTATAGGCAGCTTAAAAAAAAAAAAAAGCCTAAATCTGTTGGCTGCTCTTTGATAAATTTCCCCTCAAACCCAACTGAGACAACTGTTAGCCCATTATAATCACCAGTCCAGGCAACAGCATTTCCTTTAAAATAACAGAATACTGACAGACTATTGCCCATGCTTTTGTTTTTAGCCCTCAGTCTGGCTATGCAGGCTTAAGTTTGTGTTTAATGCTTAGAGGTAAGCACATTTCAGTGCTCTGATGAGCAGACAAAAAAGGAGGTAGGTAGGACCCTTTATATGAAAGATGAGTGTTTTGTGAATAGAAGCTGTTATCATCTACTACAAATAATTTGCTTTTCTATTTGTGACAATAACCAAAACCCACTGCTTTTGTTAGTGCAGGAGGTTCTCTGAACTTACTGCACTTCTTTATCAGGAGAAGGGAAAGCAGCTCTCAGAACGGTAAGGGCTGATCCTGCTCTCACTGAGGTTTTGCCATTGACATCAGCAGGTGCAGAGTAGGGCCAGAAATATTATGCCTACAACTTCATCACTGTGCGTAAGCTTCCCAGTATTTCAGTACACATCCTTTGTTTATTCTGTATCCATGAACCTGTAAAAATCCTGTCAGCAGGGTTTGCATGAATGTGTGGCAAAATGTGTTATCTTTAAACCACTTGATTTTATTGCTGTATTTAAAATATTTCCTTCAGTGAGAAGCTAGCAGGAAGAACTGGCATTCTTTTTAAAAATACTGGTGGTAGTCATTAAATAGAGCAATAAACTTAAGCTTTTGAGCATAACATGACTGTTAGTTTTATGTAAACCTTGCTAGCTATGTTCTTCCCATTGCTACTGATTCTTTCAAAAGGGTAACGCTATTTTGTCTGAGCACTCCTTAGAAATAAGAAAAGCACCACTGATGTTCTGAATAGCATTGTAAGTGGAATTCCCTATAAATAATGTTTTCAGCTGTTCAGTGCCCTTCGGTGTCAAAATTGACTCAGTGAATAAAATGACTTGTTCTGTCATCAGCTTGCTGTGTATCTAATAAAGAATATTTGTTGATGATGGGTAGGATTGTGCATGTAGGAGAGAAGTTGACTGTATAAGCTGCCTTCTGTACAAGGAAACTTTCTAGAGAATTGCTATATGGCAAACAAGGTATGAAGGGCTCTAACATACTGATGAGGTCCATATGCAGATCTTCAGCAGGCATTAGTTAGCAGTGTGGTTTGTTGACTTGAATAGAAACAAACAATTTTTACTGGTGAATGAAATCTAACCTGCTGTCCGCTCCTGTTCTGCATGTGTGGAGTGTCCTGAGAGAGTGGTCATGGGTAAAGTCTGGCTGTTTTGCATCAATTCACTAGTACAAAGCAAGTGTCAGCCTACTTCCTCTCTGGTTATGAGGACAGCCCTCCTGCCATCTCACGCCAGGCAAGAGCATGCTGCTTAGTCAAGATCAAAATATTCCAGTGCCTCTTGAAGTGTTATTTTGTCTAACATTCAGAGCTAATCCTCCTATTTATACTTCAGGCTTACCATAAATAACATTTACCTTTTTTTAAAAAAAAAAAAAAAAAAAAAGAGGGAGGGGGCGTCTGAAGGACCTTGTATCAGCTGTTTCTTCTGATGGCAGAGGTAGTCTTAAGTGTTTAGGATTAGCAGAAAAGGGTCTCTGACCATGCGGAAGCACTTGAGGTGAGTGGAGCTGCTGCTTCTGCTACTCAGAAGGTTTGAAACTGAGCTGACAATAGAGACTAAGTCAAACTGTGCCTCTCACTAGGCTTCTCTTTTTACTGGGCACTCTAAGAAAAAAATTCTAGCACACTTTATCCTCCCTCTCCAGCTCACTACCCAAGCCTATTTGTACCTGAAACTGCATTATTAACACCTACAAACAACACAGTTGTTCCTCAAAGGACTGAATTCCTCTCCTTGGATATGTTAGCATGTAATAACCTGAGAAAATTTTATTTAGAACCAGCTGTAATGTCTTCACTGTCAGTTTCATAAATTTTTTCACACTTAGTGTGAAAAGACTAAGGCAGAGCCTAGATCAGTTCCTTGTTTGTTCATCGGTCATTGGCCATCATGCTTATGCTGTTATCGTTTGTTTCTCTTGTGGTAACAGTAATGACACTTTCTGTCCTTTTGTAGGTCTTCTGAGGTCTGCAGACACACAGGATTATGTAAAAACAAAGATTAACATAGCATGAGAGAGCATGAGCTCTCCCCAGGTAAAGCATGACTGACTCTCTCAAGGGTAATGATAAAAGTTAGTTTGGTCAAATTACTCTGAAACATCAGCTATCTGCTATGTACAATAGTGTCACACTTACTTGCACAACTTTCAAAAGCTGCTAACAATTTTGGATGCTCAGTAATTACACTACTTAGGAAAATCTTTTTCTTAATGTATGAGTTTGCAGTAGCAAAAGGACTCAAGACTAAAAAGATCATGAAACAGACTCTTGGTTCCCCTCGTTTCCCTGCTGTCTTTGCAGTGGAGAAACTGTGCAGATTGCACACTGAGGTGGTCTTAAAGTGTTTGTCAATCACTTGGTGAGTTGGTAAGTTTTAGAAGTGGATCTGAAGTATGACTTCAATTTTCTTTTCCTGGAAATCATTTTAAAGGGAAAAGATAATTTTACAAATTGTTAATCGTAAATGTCTCTTTCTAATTTTGACATAAAACATGCTTTGTCCATCTGCTAAGGAGGGGAAAATATTTTCTGACATACACTGGGGATAACCTTATTTCTTCTGCCGAGGCAGTGGACTTGTATTGGCTGATGTCTGTGAGAGTGATAATTAACATAAGATAACATAGGGCAGCTTGGGACTCCTGCAGGAAAAGATGACTCCATTCAAAAGTACAAAAGGAATATATGAATGAAAGCAGCATTTGCAGCTCTGTTCATAAGGAACAAACATTCAAAGAACTGCATGCTCTAGAAAACTGATATCTAAAAGTAAATGTCACATATTCACAAAGAGGTGAATTCCTTCTATTGCAGGCAAGGAAAGAGAAGAGTCCACTCTCCTCTGAGTACTGATACAAATCAGGCTCCAGCACCTGAATACAGCAGAAGCCACATTCTCATGGTGTAGCATGAACCTTCACAGAAGGGAGTACATTTAACTTCGATACAGAAGATCTTCCCAAGCTTTGTGCTCCATGTAATTTCAAGTAGGGCAGCAGGCAAGATATATTCAGTTGATAGCAAAGCTGAACACAGAGGCTAAACAATTTACTCAGAATTAAAAGTCTTATTGGCACCGCAGCTGGCAGTATGGTTCAGAGCATCTAAGAGGATAAAGTTGGCAAAGGACTCAGGTATTGTAATTCTTGGCCCTCATTTCTCTTTCTTCACTGGACCATGCTCCTCAAATTCCGTGTTTCATATTTCTTGTTTCTCTCTTATCTGCTTGTCGCTCCTTATGCTTAAAATACAGTAATAATAATAATAAAAATAGTAATTATTTTTATTAGTAAAAATAAATACCTCACTTTGTTGCACTAGCTTTATTCCAAAATGCTGATAGCTAGTGTCTTCCAGGGACCATCTCTTCCCTTGGAGAGAGCCTGTGTTGCCAGACACCCTTCAGAGGTCCTCAGAGGACCTCTTCTGCCTACCTTTTGATCTCAATACATCTCAGAATTTTGGGGACAAAAATATCTGCAGTACCATGCATCTTTAGACTAAAGACATTTCTCCTTTGGGAAATGGTAATGTTTGCCTGAGTCAAATTTTTGTTATGTATGACCTTAACTCCTCTAGTCCCATAAGCAGCTACAATGTGTCTGCTTTTCTCTGCAAAGGCAATTCTTCTCTCCAGGGATCAGAGGGAAAAAAATCTGCATAGATCCTTTTGGTCCAGTCTTTCTCCTTTGCATGCTCATTTAGCTTGTTTGCCTCTGAAGTGGACATAAGGGAAATTGTCAGGATTTAAGTCAAAACTAATAAGGTACCACAGAACAATAGAAACCTCCTCTCATAACAGATAGCTTTGATTCCTTTTGGCTCGGAAGAAGGAAAAATGGGTGTGACTGGTTTTTACTACATCCACTGTCATCATCTTGGTCCTTAGGCTGGTGTGAGGAATAATGCAGAGCAGACACCCAGCCATCGCAAAGGTCTGGGTAATAACTCTTCATTAAAGAATCCTTTACTCCCTTCTTCAGGCCTACGCCTGACAGTGTGGCCAGACTTAATGATCCAAAGTGAAAGATCTTCTCATTCATATACATTGGCTTTCTCCTACAGCACTATGCACGCATGTGTATGCATACGCATATGCCCACTCAGTGTGCCGCAGGAGCTGGCGTAAGAACAGAAGGATGAGGGAGGACTCGTGAGCACTGCGAAATGAGCATGGAAACGGACTGCCTCATTTTTGAATCTGTTTGGAATAGTGGGTGGAATTGGATTGGGTTGGCAGTGTTTTGTTTTTGTTGGGGAAAATGTGACTCTCAGCCCAGATACCAGGTTTCTCTGTATCTAATTTGAGCCCTTGTTTCTCAATTAGAACATTGAAGGGGTAAATGCAAGTCAGTTCCTTGACAGATTTATTAGACAAGCAATAAATAATACCTGATCCACTTTACAGCATGACCAATCCTATTTCCACGCTCTTCTGATTTGATGAATGTATCTGTGTTAATAATACTAACTTCTAGAGAAGGAAGCACAGAGCCTCTGTCATGCTGGAATCCCTCTTTAGCCTGTGAACTACAGCATGCAGTTATTTTTGGTGTCTATATGCAATATTTTTAGCTCACTTAAAAAGCTGACAATGTTTTAACCTCTGCACTATATTTATATTTATATTATATATTGTATTTATATTATATATAATATTATGTATTATTGATTTCTGTTAATTTTCTTTTTGCCTTCCCCTTTCTTTCCTAGACAGGTAAAAATCATCTGAAATCATCAGTAAAAGTGGTATATTTCCTGGAGAATTGCCATCGCTTTGTGTGGCGTTTACCCTTAGAATTACTTCTGTCAGCCACTGGAAGTTGGCTAGCAAGCATTCTTTTGTGTTTCACGTTCCTGTGTGTTGCAAAATGTAAGTGGAAGGTACCTCCTGCACTAGACTCCCTTCTCATTTGAATTTAGTGTAAATATGAAATAGATAACAGTAGTCTGTTCTAAGCAGAAATCAAATGCAGCCACTGAAGAGAAGCAGTTTATTGCCACTAGTTTACCCTCATTTACAAACAAGATATGTAGTTTGTGTCCTTCGGAATGGATAGACCTGTATCCTAGGCCTAAAGAGGCCTCTTGTACTTGCAGTACTTCAGCACTGCTGCTGTTAACACTAGTAATGTAAAAGAGAGATAAATACACAGGCTGTGACCTGTAATTCATTCTCTTGAGAACTACCCTAGTGTTTGGGAATTAAGTCCTTCTCCGTACAAAGAAGGGTGACAATCTCAGACTTATTACATGGTGAACAAGAACTGTTCAAAGAATATCCTCTGTAATCTAAAGTTATGAACTGGTTTTCCAAAGAGCCCAGTCCCTGTCTGATTATCTGAACAAACTGGTTGGACTCAGAAATGGTGGATACCGCTGCCTGTGGAACTTAAAAAATAAACAAAGCCAAAGGCTGCCCATTTCACTAGGTTGTGAAACAAGCATTGAGCACTGACTTAACTGCCAAAGCAGAAGTTGTTGAATGCTGTAATGTTTGAAACCTGACCCTACATGTTTTCTTTTTAACATGAAAAACAAGGGTGGTAAATTGTTTAATAGTCTGCCTTTGATCAAAGTTCTAAAATGGTGTTATAAATGATTATAAGAAAACATGGGATTGGGAAAGCATATATGCTCCTTTTAGCCTCATACTTGAAGTTTCACTGTCCTGTTATTCTGAGAATGAGAAACTGCTGAAGTCAGCGTAATGGATGCAACAGCATAGCCTGTAAGAGGCCAGTAAGTATTTAGTCTGAATGGATCAAAAGCCATATTTGTCCAGTGTGGAGGGACCGAGGCACCTTCCGAAGACTGGAACAGCCTACAGGACTTCACATAAGCCAAGGGATACAGAAGGGTCAGTAATGGTCTGAAATCTCCATTCTCTTGGTAGATATAATCAGGACATTAGCAGCTGGAGGGGAAAAAAAAAAAAAAAAAAAAAAAATAATGGTAAAATATATGGCAGCAGATCAGTTTGTCAGGAATGTCCTAGTACTCTGTATTTTGTGGCTGTAGGCAGGCAAAGTGGAAAATAGTTGTGCGAGATCAATAGCTTTAGTTTCATGCGTTGCTTTTTATTTTGCTTTCCATGAAAGGAACAATATGAAATGCCACTATGAAGTATCACTCCTTGAGACACTTAAAAACAAGGGTAAAAGAGGTGTGCAAAATATGGTGTAGGGAAAGCTCAGTTACTTACAAACTTGTCCAACTCTTTTCTGTAACAGAATCTAAAATGAACATTGACTCCACCAAGTCTTTGTTTTGTATAGTGCAATGGTACCACCTAGTCATTTCTCAAGATGTAGTTTGCCTTGCAATTGGATGCTGATTCTGTTAGTAGAAGCCATACAGTGGAATAGCAATGCTGTATGGTGATGGGTGAAGTTAATATCAGAGTACCCATCAGTTGATTCATGGTACACCTGTGTTCTTAAGCATGGAGGGTTGTCTGTGTTATCATTTTGTTGTTTGTTTCTTTCTTGTCCACAGTCAAGACATGGGCTAGTTGAGTCAAGGTGATGGGCAGTAACAGACAATGACATATCCTTCAAGTGCAACTTTTTTTTCTCTGGAAGTCAGTCTTATAAAGAAACAAGGAATCTTGTAACCTCACAAGTCTTCCAAAAGCCCGCTCTTTCTTACTAAATTTACTGTTAAGGACAATTTTTCTAACAGAGCGCTTGTTGGCTGGAAAGTAGCCAGAGTGAACAATAACAAAAGGTAATAGTCCAGCATTTCAGAAAAAAAAAAAAGTTTCTTACCAGTCATTTGTACTCCACAGCTGGCACAAGCTGCTGGATCTTAACCTGTACAATTTTCATGTTCAGAAAATCCATGGTCAAGGCTGAAAAACTTTGATCAGGTAAAGGAAATACAAGTAAATGAAATTCTATTTTAAGGTGAAAGGACGAACTGTTAGAATGGTGGGTTGGTTTTTAAACCATGTCACAGTGAGTGTGCAGCGGATTGTGCGGTGGAGCAGGTAAGTAAAGCAGCATGCTATGTGCCTTCTCACTTTAGCATTTGATGCTACTGGGTATGGAGTTGCTCCACAGAGACTGAGGGCAAAATACACTCCTTACCAGGGCATTTGGGATTATAGAATAACATCTCTTATCTCTTCCTAGCCAGCCCCATTCATTGCCTTTGCTCACACTGCTGACCGTTGGTGTGCAGGAAAAGAAAGGGTGAGAACAGTGAAAGTGAGGGTGGTAAGAAGCAAAAACCCTTTGGGCAGAGCAGGCAAGAGAAAGAGAGATCTCTCTTTTCTAGATACTTGGTTTGTAGAAAAGGGTTCAAAAATTGTGTTGCTGTGAGAAAAATTCTGAGTAGAAGAAGAATGACAAAACAGTGTCTAGAGACATATGGTATCCCTTTATTTTTTTTAGAGGGTATATGGAGATATATAGGCTAGGACAGAGACTCTTCACTCGTCTTCTGTACATAAGGAATTGGAGAACATTCATTTCTCATACAGGCCAGCTGGAGACAAAGGCCAGCTCAGCAAGGAGACCGGAGTATTTATGTTCTGAGAAGGAAAAAGATCTGTTTGGGTGACCGCCCAAAACAGAGCACTATTGGTATAGCTGTAATTTCTGCTGGCAACAAAGCAAAGTCTGAAGGTCATGTGGTCTTACCATTTTCTTCCCTGTGGACTGTATCTCCTAGTTTGCAGTGCGTTATTACAGCTTCTAGCAGAACAGAAGCCTGTGCCCCTAACTTTGGGAAGGGTTGTGTTTTGGGTTGATCTCCTTCTGCCCCATGATCCTCCAGCAAGGACACAACTGTGTCAAAGATTACAATTTCTTACTTTATCTGCCTTATCAAGGAACACTTTTTAAAACTAGGGACCTGCCATTTCTAGATGACTAATGCTCATCGTTTATGGATGAGAAGTGAATAGTCCCTTTTCCCCAAACTGCCTTCCATACTGACACTAGTCTTGGCATAACTGTAGGCAGCAGAATCCCCACTGGAAACAGGTTACATGCTGATAAGTCTCTCCAGTAGCACAGACACATGACTTACCCAAATGATGCACTCCAAAATGACAAAAAGTGGGCTGCATCTTCTCTGTGTTGTTTGCTGAGAGGTAAGTGAGCCTTTTTGTTATTCTCAAAGGCCAGCTCATGGCACTGCATGTATTGCCTGTACTGAAACATCAGCTGTGGGCTTTGATTAGAAACTTTTTTTTGTCTTGCTTTATCTTGGCTTAAAGAAACCTCCTTTCTGTTTGTGTCTTGGTATTGCAGTGAGAGCAGCGACTCAGTTCCCAGCCACGTTCATCAGGTATGCTCAAGCCCTCTTAGTATTCATATATTCCACAGTGATAAACTTGAGACAGCTGTGGAGGTCCTTAATAAGAAAAAAGTGTAATGCAATTATCTAAATAAATAAGCAGAGCAATAGTAGTGTTTAGTAGTTAGTAACACTGATAGTAGCATTTATGTTGATTTTCCTGGTATAAAATGGAGACCTTTCACTATTACCACAGAAAAATGTACTAGCTCCAGAAAGGCATTTGCTTTACTATTAGATTTTACTATTAGATATTAGATTACTATTGGATATTAAATTAGAAACTGTTAGAAATGAGTATTCAGGGTCAGATCCTTATTGGTCAGTCTGGCTGGAAAAAAGTTACTGTTTTACCTAAACTGAGGAAATATTTATCAAAAAATACTAAATGGGTTCACCCTGGTTGAAAAATGCTGCACCTCTTTGGAGCCTTCTAAAATTAGCAGTTTAAAATGTTTCCTATTTCAGTATGTAGATCCATAAAGTGATAAAAACAGCCTTCTAGGTTATTCTACAAGGGTTTTTTCCACCTCTGTTATCCTGATGCACAGTGGCTTGCCAACACATATTGCTAGGTAGCAGTTAGTTTGACAGGAGAGCCATGAGAGTTTTCCAGGAGCTGTTGAGAGAGTGGGTACCAGTAGAAAAAGGATCCAGAGCATTCTTTATTGTATCAATAAGGAGTACGTGCTAAAGGTGGCACTCCTTTTTTTTCTTGCCATTAGTTCTTTTCTTTACAGTAAAACTTTTAAAAAGAAAAATTGAAGCACTATAGCATTCCTCAGCAGCAAGGAAAATGCCCCAGTTTGCAGCTGACATACTGCAAGTTTCAGATGCTGTTGCATCTGTAGGGCATTGTTGCCTATCAACAGAAAAGAGCTTTAGAGCAAGAGTCATTCTTTTTGTTCCTTGGTTTTGTGTATATTGTAGTGGGGCATTAACGCATCTTGTGTGCCTTTCAGGTAAAAGCAATACTAACATTTAATTCATGATAATATTCAGGACATATGTCCCACTTCATCCCTGTTTAATTTATGAAGTCACATGACTGACAGCAGAAGTTCTGCCTTTCTGCATTCTGTTCTTTTCCTCATTTCACTTACTCTGTCCCTTTGTCTCCTCTCTTTCTTAGCCCACTCTATTCTACTTCGTCTCTCAGACAGTCCTTTATTTACAAGTCTGCGCACCAGGGCAGGTCGAACTCCCTATTTCTTTTCCTACAAAACTCCAGAGTCTTAAGTCCAGCAGCTTCCATTTACGCTCCTTTGCTCTCTGTATTGCTTTTGTGGTTGAGGGGTGATATTCATTTTCATTGCAGAGCACCAGAATAAAAGGATGCTCCTGAGAAGAAATGCGTCTTCATTAGCCTTAGTCCAAGAATATAAAATCCAAAATACATCACTGTCAGTGGAAATGCTTCTGACTGTTTCTGAGGCTTTGGTAAGACTGTGAGAGATCTTTAGGGAGGGAGGAAGGAGCATAGGAGTGGGTCTCAGATTTCTCTCCTCAAAGGTTCTGGATTTTCAACGGTCAGTTCTATTAAGGAGTTAAAAAAATACTGATTTTAACAGAATAAAAAGAGAAATTCAATAATACCTTTTGCTGTATTTCCCACTACCACCACTGATAACATTGGCTTCTTTTTTCTTTCCAGTCTCAATGCCTCTCCTGAGATGATGCAGATAAGTACAAGCATATAGTGTCCAATACGTGGGTATAGTGTCCAATCAGTGTGGACTGATACTACATGGTAACCTTGATTGTGTCTGAAAGTAAGTGCTAGGGATTTGGCTTGATGAGTGACTAGACCAGTTAGTAGCAGCTAGGTTTATAAAAATTCTTAAGTTAAACAAAATGGAGCGTCTTTACAGGGGAGATTAGCTTCAAGCAGTGGAGTGAAGCAGGAGGAAAGAATCTACCTTTTCCACCCAGTGTGGCACACGAGCACTGATTTTATGCCATAGCAGCAGCTGTCTGTGGTTCAGTTTGCAGCTCTGTCCTCTGCAAATTTCAGTGAAAGAGCAGTTCCCACATCTAAATTAGGTTCCTTACTTGCCTGTGCCCCATTCGTAGCCCACCAAAGACATCAGTGGAAGTTAAAATATCTTACTCAGTGGAGCATGGAGGATGTAAATGACTAGTGGAAGGTCACGCTAGGAGTGTGAGCAGTCACAAAATTACCTTGGCATTTTTCCCCAGGTCAATAAAAGTTGGACTTCAAAAAAAAAAAAGTGCTGAAGAAAAGGTCAGACAGGTTGTTTCCTTGTTATGAACTGATTCTAAGTCTTCCTTTCTCAAGGCATAGTCAAACTTTCAGCACCAGTAATGCAGGCCACTGTTTCTGTCAGTTTTGCAGTGTTACAGGCACCATCAACACCAAAGTCATCTTTCTTTGTTCCTGGAGCATTAGCAATGCAGCATATTCCCAGCAGATGGTCTGGCAGGCAAGGTGGTGGGAAGGATTTCTGTAATGCCTTTATCCAGCAATTACCCTATGAGGAAAGCAATTAAAACCTTTGCTATATTCTTTGGAGCTAGGAGAGCTTGTTTGGAACCACATGAATGCCCCTTCCTAGATATCTGTAATGCTATAGGGATGACAGTTTCCTAACTCAGAAATGTAGCATGAATTACTTGTGAGATGTTATGCGTGTCGAACCTCTAACTACTAAGAAAAACATAAAGGATATGATGATCGAGGAGAAAGAAACATTAGAGATCCTCTCCAAAGTGTCAGAGAAGGACTTTGAGAAGGTGTGCATGAACTTACGAATTCCCTGATTTCCATGGGTCTCTCAAAAAAGTTGAAAGAGATGAAGAAGAAAGTGGAGGTTGAGGTTGGTGGCACTGTCTGCTTTCAGGACAGTTTAAATGTTCATTTCCATTCATAGTTTTGTTTTTCTGTCCAGTGACTAACTGTGCTTTGCATAAAAGTGCCTACATCTGTTACAGCACCCAAGACTCTTGACAGAAAAAAAGACCTAAAGACCTCAAAAAAAAAAAAAAAAAAAAAAGCCTACATCCAAAAAGACAGCTGTGGAAGAAAGCAGTTCCACATCTCAGATAGAATACACATCTACATTTTTTGTAGCAGGACTTAGCAGGACTTTAGAAGGTGGATTTTTAAAGGAGCATGAAAGAATTGTGCCAAATCTCAACAAGGTAAAAATGTCTTCAGAACCTCTCTGTCAATCATGTCTGTGGGAAGATCTCTCACTACAGATTAAATTCATATCAAATCAGGTTCTTGGTGTTAATATTGCATCCTGATAGTCTAGCCAAGGTCTTCAATCCAGTATTCCTTAGGATAAACAATGAATGAAATAATTAAATGTTAATGAAATAACCCAAATATGAATATTGTAGACAAGATCTTATTCAGAGAAATGACTGTTGTATTACACGTGTTCAAATGCCTTTGACCAGTGTAACCTGCAACATACAGGATGCCTCTCAGATGATTGGGTATGCATTCAGCTATACTGGAGACTCGCTCTCTAACAGGCTGACTTGCCTGGGGCAAAGCTGCACTTGCTGACAATGGTTTGTTAATTTCCTACCAAAAAGGAGACCAAGGCTGGACTTTATTCACTGTGCTACCCCCTGCTGGCTTTAGGTGTCCTATAAGCAGCACTGTGTGTCCTTCCTGCTGTGTCCACTGCACAAAAAGAATGTGTTCAAAGGTGCAGGCATTCTGCTTATTATGGGGCAAAGCCTTTGTGTTCCCAGTATTCCCTGAGAAAAATACGAAGCAGATGGGTAAGAAATATATGCTGTGCATTACCAACATGAATGAAAAATAGCCGGGCATCCACAATCTTCTTGAGGCTGGCAAGAAACTCTGTAATATTCAGAGCGATAGGTGATGTTTGTTATGGGATATGGGAGGTTCTGTGTACAAAGACAACATCTGCAGAAAAAAATGTGAAGGTCAAAATTGGTGGGCCAAACTGTGACCTGCTTTCTTTTCTTAGACATCCTTGTAACAATCATGATTCACTGGTCTTTTTAGGCTCAAACATAAATCTGACATTGTTCAAGTCATAGACCAACCTGCAATTACCAGAGCACCCATGTGAAAACACCTTTCATGAGATAGCAGATTTCAGTTTGAAGCCTAGTTATTACACATAATAAGCCAAATTCTCTGCTGACGTAAGTGTGCTAAGTGTGTGAGTCACTACTGAGTTTGGACCAGTTTTAGTGGAAAAAATGGGAATGATAAAATGCACCTTGGCACTTGGTAAAAGTGATGCTGCCTACCTTCCTTACCTTTTACTGCAGTTGGACCACCTTTTAAAGATAAGCTTTGCCAGAAGTACCATTCTTTGTGTAATACTTATGTTTTTGAATAGCAGGGCTTGGACACAGAGTATTTGGTAGCATTTGCCTTCCTTAAGCCAAATAGCAATCCTGTGCCAGGTACTGCAGCACCCTTGACATATCATGCAGAAAGATAGCAGTCCTCTTTCTGCTTGCCAGTTGGTTCCAGGTATGCCAAATGGTTCCAGGTATCTTATTTGCAGCTGCCTGAAGCCATTGACTTTACAATGACCTAGAGTCAGGAAAGGGTAAAAAAAACAGAGCTGAGACACAACAACTGAACAGAAGAATAATGTGTCTGTTGGTATTCAGTTTTGTAAGATTATGTGAAATTTCTATTGAACATTATGAGCTAGTTAGCTTAATTTCTGCTGAAGTTTAAGGAATGAATTGATCTTTCTGCAGCCATTTAAGAAAGAAATCAAACTGACTTCACTGAAGTCTCACTATTTAGCGTAGGAAATCTAAGGTCAGGAACTAGGCAAAACAAAATGAGTATTTGTCTTTTTGGTATTTTAACAGGTGAGCTCCTAACAGAACCAAAAGGGCTGAAAGAAAGGCTGACAACAGCGTTTGAAATCTGCATGCCAAACAAAATGCCAAGCTTCAAGTTCAGTGGGCGAGAGTTGAACCAAGGTGGTAAGTATGAGGGCATTCTACTGATGACAGATTGGTCCATAATTAGGTCCAGTGGCCCTAGAGCACTCAGTGTTGAGACTGAAGACCTAGTGCAGAAAGCTCCCCTCTTCATCAGTCGTAAGTAACACAAGGTAAGCATCTTTGGGCTGTGGGTGAATCAAACACAAGATTAGCAAGGTTTGAGCTTTAAAATCCATAGAGCTAAAGTGCAAAGCCCCAGAACTTGGGCTGAGAGAACTGGAAGCTGCAATGTTATACAGCTGGTTTGTAGATGGGCAAGTAGAGAAGCATCAGGGCCTCTTCGTGTAGGAACCTGGGGTGTATCCTGAAAAAGCAAAGCCACCTGTTCTGATTTATAAGCTATTTGCTGATACATGCCATTTCTTGTTGCCAGTCCCCTCCCCTTTCCTAGCGGTTACAATTCAGTTCATCGGTGAACCTGAGAAGCACCCAAGATGAAAAAGGGAAAAACCTGCCTGGATCACGTGCTGACTTCCAAAGATGTCACCGTGAAGGGGATGAAGAATGAATGGGTGATTGAGAGGTCTCTTAAGTACACGAAAAAGCATTAAGGGAAAAGAGCAGAGCTTATCATTAATGCTGCTGGGCTGAGTGATTCAGGAGATTGCACAGGCATTGATTGCTGTGCAAGAAGACAGTGACCCTAATGAGCGGTACATCAGTGGCAGTCTAACTGAAGAAGGTAGGTGTGATTGGCTCAAGAGAGGGAGAGGAACAGTAGCCTTTGCACTGTTCATCATTGCAGAGTAGTAGTGCTGCTTTGCTATAACAGCTAGGAAACTGATGTGAGATAACGCTGCTCTACAGTCTGTTTATTGTTTAATGTGGAATAAGCCATTAGTCTGTGCTTTGTCTTGGTAGCATGAAGGTAATAATTAAGGATTTCCCTTTGCTGTACAAAGTGGTAGATGCATAAAGGAGTAAATCTTCCTTTTAAGTCCTTGCCTAAACCAGCCTAGACCTAAACCAGCCTAGTAAAATATGATGTTTTTTATTTTAGCCAGGATTGTCATAATGAATTCTCATCCTGATTCTTTGAAGTGACCCATGGGATGTTTGACTGCAGTCTGCTGAAGAGCAGCAGCACGGTGTGAGGCTGTTGGTATAGTAAATATTTAATATCACATTTGTTTTGTGAATTAGTTTTGCAGTAGCGTTATTGATGCTGTAAGCTTTTATCTATGATCTTTCTATAAGGACACATGGCTGTTAAAAGGGGAAGGTTGGCAAGCTTAGCTTCATGCTATTGGCACAGACTGAAGGAGAATTTCAAAGTTCTTTCGCAGTGTGTGGATTTCAGTGGCTGTTAGTATTCGAGATGATTTCTGTTAGCTGTGGACCAACTTTGAGTATGTCCAGATACCTTCCACGAAAAGTGCAGCGTTTTAAGACTATTTTAAAATAAACTGCTTCAAAGGCCAATGAAATTATATTAGTGTATCCTTCACAAGTTCAGAAATACCTGACTATTCAGTTGGCAGGATAGTATTAATGAAACCTCAGGGGCCAAAAAGCAGCTCAAATGTGAAGTCAGGCAAATTTTAGGCAGTTTGTTCATGTGGAAGATTGATCTGTCCTAGTGATCTGTCAGGCCACCCCTGACAGCTGTCACTGTGAGGGTGGTCTCTTCCTAATAGCTAGACATTTTCTGCATCAGATAATGCCCCACAAATGCTAGTTTGACTTGATGCACAGACGTGGGTCGAGGTTAAGCCATCAATAGCATTTTGGCCAAGCATGTCTCATTTTGTTTTCCCAAAACAGGCCAAAAGAAAGGAACGGTTTCCCAGTAGCATCCCGAGTGCTGGGCTTTCCAGATGTGCAGCCTCATGAGAAGTCTGGGGCCAAGGTTGAATATGGCTGGTGGTGGTGATGGGCAGCAAAACCCTGGCTTCTGGAAAATGGGTACCAGGCCTGGTATGTGAGTGCCCATCAGGATGGCCTGAAGGGACAGGGTTGGGGCAAGGGCCTTCTCTGACTTCTCCTCTGGAGAAGAAGCCACTTCTGTGGTACAGGTAACCTGGAAAGTTGTGTCTGAGCCACCTCTCTATGCAGTGGTTCCAGGGGCTCCTACCATCATGTGCACAATGGAATTGCAGTCTGGTGTCTTAGTTACAAACTTACGTTTCCATGTGCAGAGTTCAGGTTCAGATACAAATATTCTGTAGGTAGTAGCAGAAACGTTCATCTGGTTTGGAAGTTCCTCTGGATCAGCTAAGGGTCCAGAGCAGTGCCAAGAGGCTGTTTTCTGCTTTGGCTTTTGGGTTCCTAGAGCTGTATCCCTCTAGTGGATACCCAGAAAGAAGGGTAAAAACTAACAAGAGTCTTTCTTTACCCCCCTTTCTTCCCTTGATGTCCAATTTACCAAGCAGAGATAACAGCTTTCATCCTGAGGGCCTGTCCATTTTGTTATGAGGTCTCTCTTCTGTAAATACCTCCTTGGTGTTTTACATGCTCAGTCCACAATCGTTCTGCTCACATGCTTCCACTGGCATTTCTTCCAGGTGCTTTTGCCACTGTGAAGGGTGTATGTGTGATACTCTTGCTCTAATGGGATCCTGCCAAACTCTGTGTCATCCTGAATGATGAGAAGGTGGAAGGAGTGTGGTTCAAGAATGGCAAGTAGGTAAAATACCCCTGGTGTTGTCAGTATAAAGAAAAGCTGCAAAACCCTGATGGGAAGTTCTCTGTTAAAGCTAGTGCGGGATTTGGCTTGATTTTTGGTAAGGGGCCTTTAACTAAGGACAAACAGATGGACAGAGCAGACAAGAACTGATGTGACCCTTCCCAGTCTTCTACAACCTTGCTCTTAGTAACTTTTGGCTTTGGATCTTGGCTTTTTCTTTATTATTATTTATTTTTCCTTCCTGGTTTCCTGTACAGATGCTTTCATGTTTGTTAACCCATTTTCCCAGCCTGTATACTTACATTCATTCCCACAAGGCTGGTTTCTCACCACCCACCCTTCTCCCTCACCCAGTCTCAGATTTTCAGTGTAATCAGTAAGCATATCCTTTGCATGCTAATGCTCACCCTTCATTGCATGCCATGTGTGACTTTTGGAGGCAGATTTGCAGGTCCTTCTGTCCACATAACACTGAATTCATTCCGTCTGTACATCATAGAGTATTTTGCTAGAGAAGGAGGTAGAAATCCTGACCCCTTAGTTGTGTTAGAGGAGGAAACTCTGATCAGAGGATTCAGGGACAGGGTCAGAGATGGTGTTTGTTGCAATGTGGGTTGTTTTGTGCCTCAGTATGCTTGTCAGATTATGGCCATGAGAGTCCATAGATAGTGTAGCAGGGAGTCATCTGTAAACTCATGGTTGACAGGCTGGGAGGGAAGCAAGAAGGGAGGTATGCATTCAGCCAAGGGACAGAGCAACAGTTGCCGTTGCAGGTAGTCACCCCCTCTCCTTACTGCTGTTCAGAAAGCATACAACAATGCTTGCAGAACTGATGCTTCACCAGGTACCCGGGCCTGTACCATTTGACAGGCTTATCTGTCTGCATGAGCAAAACAGCCTCTTTCTGGTTCTTTGTTAGCTGAGGGGAGAAAATTGAACAGTTGTACTGGCTGATTATAAGTGACTAAGCATAGGTTTCTGTATTTATAAATCTGTGATCGAGAATGTTAGCCTCAACCTTTGCTTCAAGCATTGTTGTCATGAGCAACAAGAAAAACACCTTTTCTGAAATTACATATAAATATGTGTATTACTCAGCTCTTGGCAGCCAGATGGCGCCAGATGGACTTTCAGACTCGTCTGCTGCATGGAAATGAGCCTCTGTTTGCTGAATCAAGGCGAGGTGGATAGATATCCCTGCCCAGGCAGCGGGACAAATTTAGCAGTAAGGATGCTTTGTCTGCAGCACCAAATATAGATATATCGAACCTGTGTGCAGTAAAAGCTCATCCACAGCAAAGCTTTGGTTATAAGGAAGGCTGACTTCCTGCTTTCAGAACTATTCTAGTCTGCATTTTTATGACTATTTCAGCAGAAGATTGTTCTTTGTAAATGATATGAATAAGACAGTTGAAAGAAAAGCCACCAGAAATATTTAGGAACTTGGTTATTTTTCTTTACTGCATGCATGACATCCTTGTCATTTTCCCATATTACTCTAACAATTGATAGGGTATTTTGTTTACAAGTAGTAAACTTGGATTCCATGATCTTTGTCATGATCATAGCTATCTAAATGTAGCCTTAGGGAAGACTAGCACAAAGGGCTTCTTCTTTTACCTTCAAAACTTAGAAACTGTCTGGAATCAAATCTCCAGGCACTAAGGAAGTGGGGAACTTTGGGGGCTTGATATTTCCCAGAGCTTCCTCTTTCTCTGCTGAGCTGAACAACTAAAGGAGATCAGCCAGCTCCCTGAACAACAAACAGAGCAAAATTACTTAAAACACACTGAAAATTTTGCACATCCCTGTAGACTTTGATGAAATACAGGATTCTTATATTAAAAACATTAAGGAGTGTATGAGGGGCCAAGCTCTGGACCATCTTTGTTGGGAACTTGCAGACACAGGAAAAATGTCAAACTGTATTTGCAGCTGCAGCTTTCAATTGTCTTCTGTTCTTTCCAGATTCTCCTGTTATTGAAGAACCTGTCCTCGAGCTTTTTGCTGCACACTACAAAGACTGAGCATACTGCAAGCATCAAGGTGCCTTTCAAGGCAAAATCTTGCCTTGTGCAGAGTCACATGGTTCAGAGATGGTGTTGAGGTGACAGAGAAAGAGGTGATGGAGAAAACTAGTGAGTGGGTTACAACCAAAAAGTGTTCAAGAGAAGACAGTAGAGCCTTTGTGCTGAATCTGAAAAAAATGTCTGTGGCTCGGCTTCTGTCAGTTTTTACCTCAGAATGGTTGGTAGATCCCAAATCTTTTTATAGCAGGCCAGTCACTGGTAGATATGTTGGGTTGCAGACACTGAATTCAGATTTCCTTTTAAAAAAAAAAAAAAAAAAACTTGCAGTGGGGCAGACTGAGTTACCAAGTCAGTTTGCTTTTGCTGGAATCAGTAGAACTACCCTGATTTTACATCATGAACGGATATGACCCTCTAAATAATAGCTCTCCATGTCACTCTGTTCAGCTTCTCACACTGCAGACAAACCAAAACCTTCACAGGGGACAGAAAAGTTCCTGGAATACACAGGGAAGAATGCATTATATTGAGATGAAAAGCACCCAAAGGCAATGGCAGAAAGCAGGTGACTCACTTCACCATCAAGAAGAAGATGGTCTGGGGAAAAATCTTGAACCCAAGTAAGGGTGGTGGAAAGTAAATTCACGTTTGCTATGGGTAAGGTGGAGAAAGAAAAAGCCTACCAATTCAGAATATGCGGAGTGAACTCTGAGGGCCTCACTGAGCCCCTTGAAACTGAAGTTTTTGCTGAACCAGGCTATTGGTAAACATTTGATCATCTCAAGACAGCTGTTTTAAGGTGGTTTCACTGTCTTGTTACCTATCATTTTTGTCCTCTTCCTTCTTGCCAGTCCCCAAAAGAACGCTGTCCTTGTGCCTCAGGGGACATTCCAAGGTCAGGAGCTTAGAAGCTGTTTCGTGCCTGGGCTAATAGCCAGGATCAAGCAAATAGCCAGGTCTTTTGACTACAAGTGTTTGTGGACTTAAAAACCCCTCAACATGGACTGGCCACGAGAGGACTGACTAACACTCTGTTCTAGTGTCAGTTACATAAGCTTAGTAGAATACAGCAGAAATGAAAAGTGGCTTTCTCTGGAAAATATTGTGGGGGAGGAGAGAAGATAATTTAAAAGGGAATGCTTAAAAACACTTTGTTTTGCAGCCAAGAAAGAAAATATGTCAGCCAAAACCTAACTTGGTTAGACAACACTGTTGAACTATGTTCTAGGAGTTATAGTTTGGGTACCTCTTGTGCCCATTTTCCTTCACAGACTGGGATCCTCGGAGAGGCTGTAACTCCCAAGATCTGCAGCCCTCTTTCTCCAGGATCAGAGTGTATTACAGATGCCAGAGTAGAAACAATGAGTCTGGCCTATTGAAACATGTCAGAAAGACAGACAGAAAACTTCCAAATTAAAGTAATATACATCAGTTCTCACCTAAAACTTTGCATTTTTTTCAATTTTATTCAAACTACCTATGGATTAGAGAAGGCATTTCTGGACTTCTCTGCAGCACATTGCAGAAAGCTCATTTTTTGAATAAGTGCAAGCATTGAAATGTTTCAAAGATTTCAAATGAAGGGAAGTGGATGGCAAATTAAGAGGCTTTAGAAAAAGGTTGTGGCCATGAGTAAACCTAAACATGCAAGTTAGCCTCCTTCTTACTGTACGTATTTATGTATGTGTACATAGACACGCAATTTGGAGTCCACAAATTCTGTCTGTGCTGCACTAAATTGATTTTTCTCTGTATAGAGCCTTCAAGATAGATGTCTCAGCTTCAAGTTGTAGATGTCAGGAAAGAAGCCGTCACCATCGCCTGGAGCTCCCCAGCCCAAGATGGAGGCTTTCCAGTGGAAGGCAACATCATAGAAAGAAGGAAGAAAGGCCACAGTCTTTGGGTTCCAGTCACCGAAGAGCCAGTCCAAGGTCAGACCAAGATTATTATGTTTTATGTAGCCAGAGGAAAAGCTAGAGATTAATCAACCAAACGTCATCATGGTATCTAGCAAGATGTATATTTTGACATACACTGTTCAAAGTGAGATCCGCTTTTCAACTCTCAAATAGAAACAGCTGGATACCCACAAGCAGCAATGAGATGGCAAAACATTCAGCACCTCTGAAAGTCACACACATGGATTTGGGTGCCTGATTTCAAGCATCTATGTTTTACATTTTCACTACCCAAATTTGGCTGTTTTTCCCTGACTTAGACCAGAACTGAATTAAACAAATGACTGATTTTGTTGTATCCATCAGATAGCAACCATATGATCAATGCTTAGCACAGCTTGCATAACACATGGGAGTGTTCCTATCAGCAGCAGCATCTGACTAACGAGACTTATGCTTTTCCTTTTCTGCTAATATTTTGGTACTTTCTTGGATTCTTTCGTCTGTCTCATTCAAAATGTTGGACTTTCATATTAATTAAGTTATAATCAATCACTACCCAAAAATATCCCCCTTAAAGTAACAAGATTACTCATGGTAAATAATGGAAACACTTTATGATAGATTATTCAGTTTCAGAGGTGCTTTTCTCTCTCTCTTTTTTTTTTTTTTTTTAATTGAATGGAGGTTTAACCTTGCTTAAAGGCTGGACTATGAAAGGCTTGGCCACTCTGAGTATGTTACTTCATGGGAAGGCCTACTAAAGTCAGTGGGACAAGATATGAAGATATTTTTCCCCAGCGTGTATGATTACACCAGACACTATAGACCATAATGTAGTAGAAAGCATTATAATGGCAAAGTATGCATCTCTCTCCATAATATATTCTTAGAAATTCTATCTCCTTCTTCTGGACCTTAGCAAGAGATGTAAAAATGGACCCCTGGAGATCTGAAGACTAGATTTAATTAAGGGGCTCCCTTGACCCCTAAGTTCATGTTTTCATGTTGTTCGCCAGCAGTCTGTGAGCTGAAATTTCCTCTTTTTTTTTTTTTTTTTTTTTTCCTTCTCAGTCCAAAAGCAATTAGAAAAAATAAGTGACCACTCAGGAACACATTCATGGGTGATTAGAGAGTTTTGTAATTGCAACATTTGTCTCTCCAGGTACCATATTCAAAATGGGTGGTTTTCTGAAGGATATAGCATGAATTCGATGTGATAGATATCAATCATGCAGGCCCTGGACTTCCCAGCACACCCTCAACATGTTGTTGCAAAGAATCGCATCAGGATGTTTCTTTCAGCATTTATTATCTGGTTCCTAAACATGTATGTTATAACTAGACCTACACATTTATGACGGAAGTCTGAGGGAATGTGGCAAACTTCAGCCTGGACTGATGTAATGAATTGAACTGTGTCTTGCAGAATTTATGACAGTTGCCTAAATTGCGTCTTTTTTTCTTCCTTCTCCCTTAAGACTGGATTTTTAGTAGGAGAGAATCTATGCTTAATTCTGGACTGACTGAAATCATAAACAAATTCTGAAGGATTGTCATAGCCTCAGAAACTGGACAAATTCTATTTTTTACCAGTTACAGAGAATTCCTTACTTTGTATGACCATAGAATTAAAGCATTTGAAAAACAAAAGACTACCAGAGGCCAACAATAAACTGCTTAAACTATTGATGGAATCTTTTAATCAATATAAGAGTGGACATCAGTAGATGCACATAATTTAGGGGAAAAGAAAACCCAAGCATAGAAGATAACATAACTAAGAAAATAGAGAGTTCTATTTAGTAGATGGGAGCCTTGAGGTTAAATAATTTCTCAGATGGGAAAGCATTCAGATTTCTTTACATCAGAAGATAACACAAAACCAATTTAATGCCTGAAGCCATGATTCTTCTCCTATTTGAAGGCTTGCATTAGATTTGCATAGGCTTCCACATTAAGCCTAGGAGAATATGTATTATCCATATGCTCGACCCTTTATGCTCATGTGAATATATTCTGTAAAAGCCACTAGCATCAAGCTTGGCACAGAATGCTGCACTATTTGACTTTTTTTTTTTTTTTTTTTGTGGATTAGTTTTGGGTTTGGTGGTTGTTTGGTTTGGTTTGGTGGTGGTTTTTTTGTTGTTGTTTTTGTGTTTTTGTTTTTTGTGTGTGTGTGGTGGTGGTGGTGTTTTGTTTTTTTTGCATTCTGCCTGACACTTTCAGAGTGGAACATTTATGTGGATACTCAACTCCCTATTCATTTGATTCAAAACATTTTTTTTAATATCCTATATTTCACTCTTATGTATTACAGAGACCTAACTAGACTGCTGCAAGGTAGACTAAAGAGCAAAAAAAAGGAATATCTATTTTCAAGAATGACTATTAACTGGGGTACTGTACTCCTTGGCACATAAACTTGAAGAACATTAACAGTATCTTGCAATCCAGTAAGCAAATTCACTTGTCTGAGCAATTCAGATAGCACCTAACCACTTGACATAGGACTGTAAGAGATTTATTAAATAAGAACAAAGACAAAGCAGTCAAAACAATAAAAAGACAGATTTTAGGAAATACAGTACAGATCTCATCAATCAGCTAGGAAGAGATAGAAGCAATGCATAGATCTTTAATGCATACATACCTCTCCCAAATACATGTGGAGAATAAGTGGTGGTCGGTGCTCATAAAAGGTGTCCTTTCCAGGTTGAATTCAGATGGTCCCATGTCAAACATTGTGAGGACTTCTAAATGGCCAACCTTGGAACAGGGCTGTATGTATGTGCATTCTTTTTAGAAACTGCATAATCTTGTTGGACAGAATTTGCTCCATGTTTACTTAAGCTGCTTTCACTCTAGGTTTGACGTCTTGAAAGAGGAGCAGCCCTGTGTTCACATACACAAGCGTAGGCCTGCAGGTACAGTGATCCATCACAGCTCTCCTGCTGTCACAGAGCCTCTAGAACTCATGAATGGCTTCCACATGGTGAATGTGTCCAGCTCCAGCATTTTGTTAGCCTGGCTGGAGCCAAACCAGGGAGCTGTGCCGTCAAGATATGTACTAGAGGATGTGAGCTGAGGACCAAGGAATGGACAAAATACACCAAGACTCTTATCTCTACTACCATTTAACGCTGTGGGAGGCTTGCAGCAGAGACAAATCCTTGTTCTGAATCCAAGCCGTGGAAGAAGCAATGGAGCTACTCCTGCAAAGAAGGAATTCTAGCAGTGCCACCTCCAGGTAAGACCTGCAGTATCTGTCCAGCTGGAATTCCCATCTCTCACTTGTTACTTTCTTACATTTTCTAACTATGCATAATTTTTGTAAAGGGTTATCAAATTCATCTTGTACAAAGGAACATTGTGCAAGAAGCTCTGCTTCTTTTTGCTGTGTTTTCAGGGTGCTGGGAGGAAACGGAGGCCAGCACAAGCTGTACAGTCAGTCAAATTAAAAGCATTCTGTGATCCTGGCTAGCTCTGAGCTGTCCCATGAATGGGTATGTCAGGTATAATGGCAGGTGTTTCTTCCACCACTGACCTCTCACACTGAGCATATGATTACAATTGATTGTCCAATTTGTGTCATGGATACTACAGTCTGAGTATGGATTAGGTGGGTAAGTATAAGGGCAAATAAACTGTCATGTTTGAAATGCCAGTTACTTTTAAATACAGTGGTACTGAGACAAGATTATAGTTCTTTCAGGTGATGGGTTTTAATGGGACAGGCAATCAGGTGCTAGCGTGCTAAAGATAAAATAGTATTATCAGAGGTTATGCTTCAGAGACACTAATTATGTCTTGAGAATGAAAATTTTATAACATTTCCTGAAATCTCTAGCCAGCTTACTATTCAAGGTAGCAAATTATTTAAATCCTTATTGTTTAAGACTTAGTAGTTCTTGATTATTAATTATGAAAATCAGACTTATTATGCCTATGATATTCTCAAGTGACAAAGCACGATGCTGACTGCTCTAAACAGCAGTAATGTCAGCAAGAAAAGGTGTATGATTCGTAAGTCATGTTGTATAACACTGATTTCTGCAGAGTAGAAGGATGTTCACACTTGACTAAAGAAATCTCAGGAGACAACATCTGGGTGACCAAAAAATGCTTTTTCTCCTCTCAGTCTCCACTTTGGAACTACATAAACAGTCTGTGAAGCATGGCTTTGTACCACATCTCCAAAGAGAGAAACACCAAAAGATCTCAGAGGGACTGCAGGTTCCAGACAAACTTCTCTGGTGTAGAATGGCAACATGCAGTACTGTACCAAAGAATATGACAAGTCCTATTAGAAACAGATGTACAAAATTGTTTGTGACAGGAGGTGGACCATAAGATCTTCTAATGAGGCATTAAAGCTGCCTCTTCTTTTTGTTTGTTCTCATTCGTTTTTTACACTAACTATTTTTAAATGTTCTACCTTCCTCACCTAAAATTGGTGTGAATAGGTGCTCATTACTAAAATGTTTACTTGCACTAACTGCTTTCTGCTGAAACAGTTTGAAGGTTTCTTCTTCCAGTCTGTCATTCACTTCTTCAGGCTTGACTCAACAGACTGAGGAATGGCTTCACTCTTCTGTGCAATCTTTAACTCTTTAAATCTTTTAATATTTCTTTCTGTCTTGTGTTTTTCTTCTGTCCCCTCATAGGTTTGATCTGACTGTGAGGTTGGAGAGCCAAAGGGTGGTTTGTTCTGGGGGGCCAGGGTGCATTCATACATCTTTGCCCGTAAGATTCTGTGTTATGTCCTGTCACAAGAGGAATCCTGCACTTAGAATTTTCTTTGGCATCCAGTGAAATACAGCCGCAGGGTTATGGAGGCTGCAGTTATCTTTTGGCCTTTGTCATATGAGCTGTCACTTTGATTTAAAAGATGACTGTTGGAGAAAACTCATAACAGTGCTTTAGGTTCATCAAGTCCCGCCTAACTGCTCACTATTTTTCTGGCAAGCTCTTTTTTATAAGCCTCTCTGATGGTGGTAAGGGTAGAGGGACTTCTGTGCACACAAGTTTGTCAGCTGCATTATCCAGCCCTCTGCAGCTGGACTGACAGTGTTCAGCAAACCATAAAGCATGGAGGAAGCTCTCTGGTTTATCAGCAAAAGCAGAATTTTTCAAGCATGCAACTACAGTTTGCACAAACTGAAGTTAAATTGTTGTTGATTAAACCTTGAGTGACCTAGGGGGAGCAATTAGGTTGTAAAGGCAAAGCTTGAGGTCCTTATGCTGTCCTTTCTGAGGTATGATTTCTTTTCACGTGGATGTTGAGCTCATATCTGGAGAGGTTAAGACAATGTCTTTGCTGTCCTATTTTTAAGCCTAGATGTCTGTGCAAGCTGTGTCTCTGTGGTACCTTTCAGAATCAGAACCAGTGTAAGAATGGATCTCTCGGTTTAAATTGTACAAATTTATCTCTGTCATCAGCTATTGTCCCTCAGCTTTCAAGGCAAGCAAATGGATTAACTGTAGCATGAGATTTATGTGGCATCTCCCAAGTCAAGCCAGCTGTCTGCCTTGTTCCCAAGCCCAACCTTTGCACTAGCTCAAAGTCAGAGCCAGTTAGCTGATGCAAACACGGGAGTGGCACAGTTCAGACCCAAGCGATAAGGAAGGTACTGAGCTTTCATCACTGTGACCAATGTGGAGGGAAAGGATGAAGTAGTATTGCTCCAGACATCCCTAAATGCTACCTTGTTTCTCATGTCGTGTTTGATTGGGCACATACCCATAATAGCACTAACACAGCAGTGTCTGTCCCTGTGGCAATCTGGTGAGATTATTTCCATTGCAAGTGGGTACAGCCAAGTGTAGGCAGACTAGCTTCCTCCTTAGAGAGACTTCCATTACTGTAACAATCTGCTGGGGGTTAGGGACCTTTGCACTGTGTTTTGTACGTCTCTTCACAAGAGAGTGCTTTTTAAAATTAACAACCTTACTTTTTCATCAGAAGGGCATTATACAGGGCAGACTGCTAGTCGGGTTCCTCAAGCTAAAAGAAATTAAGGAAGAAAGTACTTTAACTGCACACACAGAGACTTTGGATGGGAGGAGCTGAAGTGAATTTTTATTTTCCCAGAAAAGGACACAGGGAGGGTCCCAAATAGAAGAAAATAGTACTTAAACATGCAAACTAATTTTTAGTTTCCCTCTGACCTACCACAGCTGTCTGAGAAAGTCCCAGAAAATGTGACCCTGAAACAGAACTGCCACCCAGATGACGATGAGGAATACAACTAACAGACTCATGGTATGCTGAAACATAATGTCAGTACTGCCACATGGTTCACAGCTGCAGAAAAGGTCTACAGCAACAAGCACTGTCTGACCCTTGAGCTTCAATGGAGCTATGATACATCTGCAAAGACAAAGGTAACCATAAACATTCATGGCAGTACTGGAGGAAGAAGGGTGCTTTTGTATTCACAACTGCGGATTAAGCTCAGGATTCCTCTTTGGCTTTGGGCATACCACTATCGGGTTCTGCACCTCAGCTCCCCACCTGGGCAGTGGGTTTAAGATTACCTTTCCTTCTATTCCATCCACTTGACAGCAGTCTTCTCAAGACCAGGCTGCCTTTTACTATGTGCATGTGTCGCACATTACATAGTGGTTCCTACAGATGTTGATTAAAATAAAATTCAAGACAATAGGGCCTGTCCATGTACAGGGACAGTGGTGATGTCATGTCTTGACATAACAGAATACTAGCTTTACAAGTCATTTGTCTTGGAGTATATTTCCTGTCTGACCGGGATTTGTTTCCTAAGTGAAAAGGATTCATTAAAAAAAAAAAAAAAATCTGTCATGGGTAGGAGATTGCATGACAGTCTTTCCAGGCCAGGAGCTATACAAGTCCCTAAAAGTATGTTAGATGTGCTTTTAGCACACTCAGTAGTCACCATCAGGTAAATGCCTTTTTCTTTGTTCAGCTGTTACCTGCTTAGGCCTAATCAGTAATAAGGATGTCTCATTAGCAGTAGTCCCAAATAAAGTTGAACATGCCCCAGTTCATCAAATCAAAATGGTAAGTGATTTTTCTGCCCAGTCTGGGGAAAAGCAGTATGCAGGTACTTGGAGTAGTGAGATCCAAGCACGGTTTTTCCATGTGGCCTGTTACTATTTTGTTTATTAAAACAGGAATATAAAACAAGCAAATTATATATTAACATGTGTCACCAGACTATACATACGTTTCTTCAGAAGCCTGTCCACATGCTTCTACAAGTCTTCAAATCCCATTAAGAGCAATGGGCAATACATTCAAGTAACAGTGTTAGCAATACACTGAAATGAGTAATTGAGTGTCAGCTTATTTTTATTTAACGATCAGCCTTTCTTGATCCATGTAACTAGACCATACGTACATTGCTTCAGTTACATGAGCAGCTGAGGAAAAGTATCTCCACTTTGGTGGCTTTAGTCATTTTCTTTTGTGGAATTGCTGGAGGCCTGGATCTTACTTCAGGCCTGGAAAGAGCTTCAGTAGCTTCTTTATATGAGTGAGTACAAAAGAGTAGTAAATAGGAGAAAGCTAGGTTGGTTATGCCTTGTGGTACATTCCCTTGGTAACAGCCTGCCTGTCTTCAGGAAGGACAGCAGGACACAAGCAGATGTGAACTGATTTCTTATTCATCATTATAAATGGTGAGTCACTAGATTTATCTGCACAAGCCTGAGAGATGGTAGAAAAAATCTGAAGGAGAAGGAAGGAGATAGAGCTGTTGCCTGAGAATGAAGTCTCATAGGAGAATTTGCCCTACAGTGTTTTAGGATGCAGGGAATTTACCTGATGGGACCCCATGCCAATGCAAAAGGAGATGATGGAGACTTCAGAAAATGTGGTTAGATAGAGGCTGAAAATGGAAGATTTACAGTGGACACTGAAAATTAAATTGCCCATGCAGATCCCCATGATTCCCCCAGAGCATTGTGTAGGCTATTAATGCCTCAGAGCAATATCCCTTCCTTTCCAAGATCACCTGGTTTGGTTTATAATTGGGTGTAATTTAATCATGCATTTCTAAAGCACCTTGGGAGCCAAATATCCCAAAGCACTTTACAATTTAATGACATTAACAAGAGAAAGCATCAATATATCCCCATGGAGCAAAAACCTGACACCTTATTTACAGACTGAGAAACAAAGAAATTAATTGCTTGCCTACAGTTGCACAGCAGGTTAATGGGAGAATGAGGTTTTTGATTCCTTCCTTTCTTGCTTTTCAGTTTGCATTTGTTTACATGGGTAATAGGTACACTGGTCAGATGCTGCAGGTAATGCAGCGTATTGCTCGTTCCTCTTCCTCCCTGAGTTTTCCTTCATGGGGAAAGAAGGCCCAGGGCATGAACTCTCATACCCAAGTTCTTTGGATTTGTACTTACACAGGGGAAGATGCCATCCTGGTGGTGCTGTGTGTATTTGTCTGTATGTTTGTGTGTCCAACTGACAGTGCAGTGCAAAGCAGCCCAAGGTATCTCTGTGTCCTTGGCAGAACATTTTGAGTTCAAGATGGAGGAGTGTCCTAGGAAGGACTGACTGGCATCGTGCTCCTCACTGACCAACCACACCATGAGTCAGGGCAGAGTCTGCACCATGAACTGTGCTTTCATCAACAACCCCCATCCAGGAGTGACCTGTACAAGGGCAAGATTAGCATCATATGTAAGTCCGAGTTGTGATTCAGCTCAACAAGTGGCATCTGCGTACTAAGGATCCCGACAACCTGCAGCTATAGGCTGACCATCTCTGGTAAGTCAGATCTGAAGCTGCTGTGCTTCACTGGGCATGATTTCCTTCAGACTGGGTAACCAGCAGTAGATTTATGTCTCTGAGTATAGTTTATACTCTGCAGTTTTCCAAGGCAGGTTGTCTTACTGGGATTGGCAGTATGGATCACACTTCTCTGGTCAGTTTGGCTCTTGTGCCTGCCCACAGAGGAAGCAATAGCCCCATAGGTACTGCAGCTGATGCTGCAAGGGTTACAGCGTTTCTAAGAACTTATCTTCATATCCAAAAAACAGCCTAACTGATGTTGACTTCCTCTGAAGATTTGCCTTCAGTTGCCTGAATCAGTATTGGGTCCCTTAAAATGGCATATTTTGGCTAACAAGTCTCATAAATTCCTTAGATGTCTCAAAAGCAAATATGGCTATTTCTCAGTGTGTAACCAGGCCTGCCCTGTACCTGTGGCAATATTTAACACCTCCAGAGAGTCAACTGATGTATTCTGACAGTAGCTTTGTGCTTTTTTTTTTTTTTTTTTTACATATACCACAGCGACTGCACTGTTTAGATCTGTTCTCTTCCTTTGTGAAATAGCAGGATTTTGCCAACATTGTATAAAAGCTAGTAAATGTCTCCAAGAGACAATTAATGAATTAATTAAAAACAGACATTTATGTACCCCGCTCCCTTCCCTGCTTTTTTCTATGTCAGAAGTTCCCACCTAGTGAAGTTTTAAAACAGGTTGTAACACAGCAACCTGGTTCCAGCTGGCTCAAATTGGTCCTGTGCAACTGAACGCTTCCAGGTGCATAGGGTGAGGGTTTGCTAACAGTAATGCACGATCCATACACGGTTTCCCCGTGTCATGGTGCCCAAACTTGCAGCTTGCAGACTGGTCTTACAATATGTACAGCAGTGACTTGAAACTGCTGTGTCCTGTGAATTTCAGCAGCCCCTGGTGAGCTCACTCTGCTTATGATTAAGCACAGAGCTTTCAAAGTTAAACATGGAGAGCAAAAATTCTCCATCCTTTTGTCAGACATGAAACTGTTTTCCCCATTTTCCCTTTCTAGAGAAAAGGCCCTGGTCCCACAGTACCTGTTGTTCTTTTAAAAGGAATGAGACACTGTCAGGCACAGCTTGAAATGAAACTGATACAGCACCAATAATGACGGGCTATATTTGGAAAGATCTTTTACGGTTATTTTTGTCTGTGATCATTGCTTCTGGACAGCCTGCTGGCAACTGCTGAGCACACACACGCACACCCCTACACCCCCCTGAAGGTTCTGTTCTCCCTGCCAATGCAGAGGTAGCTCAGTGTGGGTAAGGAGAGGGAAAGGATGTGCATGCTGGGTTTCCTGCTCTGATTTTCAAGCCCTCATCTGTCTTTCTGTGTAGGATACATATGACACCTCTTTCACTGAAGCCAGCCACCACATGCCTAAAAGACCAAAAACAGTTCTTTATTGTTTTTTTTTAAGACATCCTGGTGTTACTGATTCTCATGTTTCTCAGGCTCCCTAATACACTCCTCCCCAAAGCCACAGTTTGAAGCCATATCCAACAGCTGGAGGATAGTTTCCTAGTCCCCAAAAGCAGTGGAAGCTCTTCCTGGCCAGGCATCATTATCAGCCAGGCTGCAAGGAGAACCCTGGCAGTGCTGCTCACCCAGCCTCAGGGAGGGCAGGCAGGCCTGAAGGGCAGAACAGTTTTGTATCCCTCTGGAGATCTGATTGCTGGGTAGGACATACCTTCTGCCTTCCCACATACAGCTTGTTGAGGTGAGCACTGCTACAATAGGAACATGACTCTTCAAAGCTATTCAGAGCAGCCTATTTGTAAGCAGAGCTAGCTAAGGAGCAAGGCTTGCAAAAGCACTGTGTGGGTGAGGTGCTAATTTATATTCAGATTTCTTAATGGCCCCTTGGGAGGGGGTGAGACTTCAGAGACTCTGATATCTTATTTCTGGGGCCTCCTGAGGCTCCTCCTTGCCCTGACCTGGGCAGTTGCTTGGGAAGGTCTCTGTCCTGCTAGGGGTCTTTGCAGCTGAGTGAGATGGGGAGAGCAGATCTCAGAATAAAAAATAAGTAACTACAAAACTGACTTTAGGAGATCAGGATTTCACTCCAAACTGAACTTAACTGCAGGCTTACTTTAGATCTGAGGAACTATATTCTTGCTGATTTTAGTTCTGGAGGAGGGGTAGTTACTGCCTGGAGATGGGTGCTGTAGGCTGGGGGACAGTGTACCTGCTGTGGGGACTCCAGCTGTGAAAGTACTTTTTGTTAGGCTAGGAGCTCCTTTTGCCCAGGACTCAGGAGACTTTCTTTAGGGGGTTAAATGGTCTTTAGTTGGTCACAGGTGGCCTGAAAGGGAAGGGAATAAGGAATAATCTAAGGGATGAGCAAATCTGGGGATTCTGAATAGCAGGGCTGGAGACTCGGCTGCTGGTTTCTGTGCTAATTCCATGGAAGCTAAACCTCTGTTTCTCAAAAATGTCTCCTCTCTCATGTATGCTCTTCTGTCTCTCTTCTTTAAGGAAGAGCACTTGCATTCCTCTGCTTAGCATGTTTTCAGTTTTAGCATTTTTGTGGTATTTGCCAAATCACATAGTGCATCGTTGCACCTCTGTGAACACGCATCAACATCTTTCTGCAGTTATAGCTCAGAAGGAGGGAATCCTGTTTTCCATAGCAGGGTACACAGGACACAAAGCCTGTTAGACCCAAAGTGACTCTTTCAGAACAGTGATGAACTGAACAAGGGGAATTGAGAAGTGAAATGAGAATGAAAATGGGAACTCTCCAAACTTAAAGTACCACTTCCTATGAAAATTGTAACCGGTTGCTTTTAGCCAGCACTTTGTGAGATTTGCACTCAAAACATAGGGGGTTTTGCAGTGATTACAGCATTTCTCTCTCTTTTCTTAAGAAAAAGATGATAAAACCCTCCTGGACACAGTGACAGAAAGTTTGCAGAACTCTAAACGCAGGATATAATTAGTGGAACCTGCTCTGCTTGGTCCAGCATGCAGAACAGCATTGTTGTGGCTGCATAGTTTGTGTGGCTCAAAATGCAACTGCACTTGGCTTTTGTAATGGTCAGTTAAACAAGGTGGAAGAGAGTGGAGCTTCTGCTCAGCAGGGCTAGTTCTGATCTTTCCTTATTTATTGCCTGTAAGTGGTTTCAAACAGCATGTGAGAGGTGACATTTATAAAACCATCTGTTAACGTATCTTAATGGTAGTAAGAGGAGCCTAAGGCTGCTGTTTTCTCATCTGTGTACCAGTTTGCTTCTGCACTGGTCAATGAGAATCCCACTTCTGGGTTTGGGAAGAGAGCTGGATTCTGTCTCCTTATTTGCCTTGTCCCCAGATAGCTCGGCAGGATCTCTGTGATGATGTAAGCTTTGTTATGTCAGACTGCATAAACATACAGTGAGCCATAAATCTGAAGTACTTAAAATCTTGCAGTACTAAGAAAGTAAACACAGTCTGCAGCTTTGCAAATGAGGGAGTCACTGTGTGAAAGAGCTGGTTGTAGAAGGCAGACTTGAGATCCAGAAGGGTCTGGTACCTTCACTGCTGGTGGGCAAGACTAGATAAGGAATTAGAACATATCTGAACCACTGAAGGATTGATAGAGAGACAGATACATTCATATATCTTAGTTCTGATTCTTCTAACTCAGAGTAAATTCTTCCTAGAGCCTTTTGTGGAATAAAAGCACCCCAGTGGCCAGCCACACACACATGGAGTCCAAGAATATTTTGCCACCTTTGTTCCACCTGGATCTAGGAAGGAGGTCTGTGGGAACTAGATGCTCCTACCAGCAGGCTTCTGTTTTTGAAAGAAATTGTAAAAGTCAAAGAAGCACATGCTTTCCCCCAGTTACTCCTTTGGGATGCTTTGAAAAGAACTTGGTAGTGTTTTTGCCTGTTACTGATTCATTCTTGTGTCAGGAACTGCTCCACTTCAGATGGGGAGTATGGAGGAATCGCTGTTAAGCCTGCGAGCAGATCCATTTAATGGACTGGGAGCTCTTACTCTGTGCTATAAATCCTTGAAACCTGTTCCACTGGTGACAGATGGCCTGGTTCAGGATAAATGAAACCAAATATCTGTGCCACTGCATCAAACAGCTGAGGAAACTGGCATCAGATCCTCAACCAGAGAAAAATGTCCATGCTACCCTACTTTCTACCCTGGAAATTTTGCTTAGGAAGGGAGGGGAAAAAAAGACTTGGCCATTTGTCTGGGATTTCTGGGCAGTGAGCAGGCTTCCCAGAGCAATCCTTTGCAGCAAGCTGCCTTCTCCCTGGAAGTGTGGACAAATGGCCATTGTAAGCAGGACTGGCTAGAGCAGCAAGGGTGAGTGTCCTCCAGGGCTCTGCACCCCAGGGAGCTCAGGGTATGTTGTAACACCAGCCTGGTGTCATCAGCAGAGTGGTACCTGGTTGGTTTGTGTTGTCAGGGTGCATGTGGCTGTGTTTCAGGGTTCCCCAGATGGAAATTCTGTAGCTGGCCATGACAGCGCCTGTCTGCTTCAGTGGGGCTCTGGGTAGCTTCAGGGCTGGAGAGGTTCAGTAGGCCGCTGTCACAGAACCAGTGTGCAAAGAGACACTGCATCTACATGGTAAACATATCCAGTAAATTAATATTTTTAATTGCTGTTACATACAGAAGAAATGAGGAAAAAAAATACATTCCAAACAAAGAATTAAAATAGTAAAATCAGCACAAAAATGTGTTAAGAAAAGATCCCAGATCAAGTGGCCGTACTGCATGTGGTGACCTTTACAATCATGGTAAAGGAAATAAGTGCTGGAGACTTTCAGACGTGGCAAAAAGCTGACTCCCCCAGGGAGAGCAGCTGCTTCAGTCACATCTTTCAGTGCACTCTGTCTGGAACGCATGGGAGAGGGGCTGGAGTGAGAGACTTGCAGGCGTATAAGACATGGATTTAGTGCTCAGGACAGACCAGTGAGTCCTGCAGTCTCATCCAGGCAGAACTACTGCTTACCCAATGGCATTTGCTTTTTCTTTCCTTGGTTGTTGTTTTTTGTTTGGTTGTGGGGTTTTTTTGGTTGGTTTGTTGGTTTGGTTCCATTGTTTTCAAATTTATTCTTTTAAAAAAGGTTTCCACTGGCCTGACCCTGCCCACACTGTAGGTCTGGAGCAAGGCTTCCAGGGTAAAGCAGGAGCAAGGTCTGGCCCAGCAGAAGCCTGCAAGAGGAAGAAGGTCTAGATCCACGTGTTTGTACTGACTGAGCACTCTCAACCAATAGGCTGGATTTGGTTTCTTGATTTTCAGCTGTCAGGAAAATATTTATTTTATTTCCTGTTGCTCTGTCTTTTAACTGATCCAAACAGGCCCAGGCGTTGCTCCAGCTGCAATCTTGGCTGTTTGGCCCCTGCATCCCTCTGGTATGAGACCAGCTGCAGGGGTCTGCAGTTGGCCTTGTGCTTCAGCCTTGCTGTTGCGCTCTCACACCACTCCAGTAGCTCATCCTACAGCAGCGTAGTGTCACCACGAAAACAATACAAGCCATAGAAATTTTGGCATTCCTGCCAACTGGCCACCTTTTTTCATTTGTGGTCTACCTAGAGTCATCTTTACAATAAGAGCAAAAATAAAATAACATTAAGAAAATGTCCTCCAAACGAAGAAAACTAGAACCCATCATACACTTCAAAGAAACATTAAAAATTTGCATTGTGTTTGCTTCTGAGTTCATATTAAGATAAAGATTTAACTGCAGCTGCTTCAAAATTATGGTCCATTTCACATGTACACAGCTCACGCTCCTTGGTGAGTAATTCCTTGCCTTCATTTGTGTTTGTACAGCAGCTAGTGGTACCAGAAACAAGTAGTTTGTAGCTGTGGTCCAGATCTGAAATCAGTGAACTGTGGCATTTTTATAGTCATTGAGAACATGGTGATGGCTTAGAGCTGTATTTCTAGATCTACTTTTGTTCTGAACCCTCGGACTGATGGTACAAGCACTTCCTTCACTGCAGAACCTGCTACTTCTTTGATTCAGGTGAAAAGGAAATAATTGAAATAATTCAAGAAGGATGTGTTGAGCTTATTGATTCTAGCAAGGCCTTCCCTCTCTGTTGATTTTAAAGCCAGTAAACTTACAATCACAGGAATTAATCATCCCTTTTTAAGTTGTCCCTTGAAACCGAGCTGACCTTCCGCAGGATGAAGGTTGAACAGAATGACTTTGTTTTCTGTTCCAGTCTTTCCAGCAGCCATCGCAGACTATAAGAGCACTGTGTTTTGACTGGGTTAGATTTATTCTAGCTAACAGTCAGGGATGAGACTAGACTGCAAAATTTGGATACACAGTTCACATCTAAAAATTTGGTTGAGGCTTTTAGAAGAGCCAAAAACCGTTTGCAAAACTGAGATTAGAGTTCAGACTTCTAAGCTAAACCCTCCTCAGAGTTCAAGTGTAGCTGAGCCCATCCTGTTAGACAGTATGAATAAATATTTTTCATTTGCTTTCCATCTGATGCAAACCAAAAAGGCAGTCACAAATTCCATGCTTTAAGAGAAGTCCTGCAGAGGCCTAGAAGCATTTTTAACACTACAGTACATTAATACTTGGGACATATAGCACTTTACATCTTCAAAGTGCTGTATGAGCATTAATCCTTACAGCATCCTTGTGAGGTAGGCAAGTGCTAATATTCCCATTTTAGAAATGGGATGAGAACAGACACAGGGTTCTTGGTCCCCTGCTGTTGTCACCTGGCAGAGAGCGCTGTTTCTCATACGCTCAGCCTATTTACACCAAATGAGGACCTGGCCCCCCCAAAATTTAAGTGACTTACCCAAGGCCACAAAAGGAGCAAGCATGGATAAAAGGCAGGAGAAGTACCTGGGAGGAACATGATTATGCTGCCTCTGCTTAAAAGAGTCCCTGTCTGTATCCAGAATCCAAGCAGAAAGAACAAGGCACCTGCCACTGAGCTTTGCAGTTGCTGTTTGCTTTGATCTGCTTCTTCTGGAACAGCTCCCAAATTACCATGACAGCAAGGTGAAAACTTACAGGTGTCAGTGTCAAACTATGGCACAAGAAAACTTAAAAGAATCACTAAAAAATCTGCAAAGTTTGTCCTGGGAATTTTAAATACATACCTAGAAATATATCTATTATCTCCATTGAATACAACATGAAATTTTCAGCAGTCTACTTAAAAGCCACGTTACAGTAATTCTTAAACCAATCAGCCTTACAGGTGCCTCAATATGGAGGAGTAAGAAGCCAGGTACTAAGCACCAATATATATATATATTGTTTTTTTGGCAGCGGAGGAGTAAAGCCATTAATATCCTATGGCTTTGTTCTACTCAGCCTGCCATTTCTAAACCACCTTCACCCTGTTGATGTCAGTGCAACTGGCACAGCCCAGTAGCATTGCTAGCATTTAAAAACCTGCTGCAATTAGCATTGCTTCTTGGACTCATTGGGAGCTGTGTGTGAGCAAAGACAAGGAGGATGTACTAAAGAGAGATGTACAGCTGAAATATATTCTCTGCATTTCCAATTAGAAAGCAAACAAATCTTTGAGTGGGTGATAACTACAGTGTAATAGCAGAAAACAAAAGTAATTGCACAATGTGTTTAGCCTCAAGTGACCGTAGATGGGAATTGCAAAGCAACCTTTGAGTACAGCATCGTGTAAAGAACACCTCTGTACTTCGCCAGCACCAGAGCTAATACTTCTGGGGCCAGGAATGCAGCATTACTGGGGTGCTTCATTCCCCCTGTAATGCCCCTGGGCCAAAAAGCAGGTGCTACTCAGAGACTGTACCCCCAAAAAGAAGAGAAGAATAGCTTAAACCTTTCAGTTTTATGATGCAGAGAGACAGCAGGAAGGTCTACAAATGACTGGTGGTGCCATAGGCAGTCACATCCTTCGCACTTCTTGTTTGCTCCCTTTCATAGTGAAGACTGCCCTTCCTGGGATTAAGGGAAGAGTTTTAATCCCCTGAAAAGGCATTTAACAGTCTGTGAGCAACTGCTTAGTGTTTCTCAGGGTTTCTGAAACTCAGAACTGTGTCAAGTAAGTGTCCACATCAGCTCACATTCTCCCAGCAGGAAAGACACCCTCCAGGAAAGAGGTCTCACACAAGTAATATGGATTAAAAGCAAAGAATGCATGGTAGGAGACAGATTTTGAAGATTAAAAGCCTTCACTGGCAAACCTCTGAGCCAACTAGGACTCTCCCAGACTTTGTATGCTGAGGGCTCTGCCTCGTGTTCCTGGGCAAACTGACACCGTTGCTTCACTGGGATGGAGCCAGCATGGCTGGCCAGGATATGGCCCAGCCAGCCCCTGCTGGGTGAGGGGATGATGAGGGGGCAGCAGCCCACTTGGGCTACATGTGCTTTTGCTGTCCTAACTAGTGTCACCTGCAGACCTCTGCAACCAGAAACTGCACTTCTGACAGCCAGTGGGTTAGAGAGAGAGGGTCTCCTAATGACACTGAAAAGATCCTTTTTTTGCAAGTTTCCACAGAACCTAGAAGTGGAGCAGGATAGCAAAGAAAGCCAAGATGAAAAAACATGCAGAAAAGCAACTTGGCTATCTTCAGGAAACGGAAGATGGCTCATTTCTAGAGGGAAAGAAAGAGATAATGGCTCAGATTGAAATTCTAACTTTTAAATCACAGAATGACTGAGGTTGGAAGAGACTCCTGTATGTCACCAGGGAAACTCAGGGTGCACGGACCTTCTCTGAATAACTGCTGGATCAAGTGTGCTGGACTCACCCAGACTGAAACGTGCTATTTGTTTACATGCTGGGAGAATGGTGGGGTTCACCTCAAATGCTTAGATTTCCTCTTAGCTCGGTCAGTCTGTTGCAGGAAGAGGTTTGCAAACAGTCAAGCTTAGTAACAGAGGGTGACATCTGCAAAGAGCTACACTGCAGGGTTCAAACTGCAGCCAGGAGATAAGCAATGCTGATGAATGAAGATGTTGTATGGCTCTAAATTCTGTTTACTCCAGGCAGGCCCCAATACACCGGTGAATGAATACTGACAGTATTACACAACAGCATTAAAGGGAAGAGATTACACCAGTCTGTGCTATTTACAATGCTTTCCCTCTCAACAATGCAGCTGACCTCTCTGATCTCTCTCTGAAAAGCAGCAGATGATTCCACAGGGTCAGGATGGTTAACCTAGATTTTTGTAATACTGGTTGCATTGGCACTGATGCAGAAGTCATGGGGGGGGGCAATGCCTGTTCCACACCCGGTCCCAACAGACAAGTCTGGGGAGGAACAGGAGACCCACTTAGCACCTCTCAGCACCAACAGAAAAGCTAGCAGGGTCAGTAACATTTCCTCAGCTGCCCCCTGACCCTGTTGCCTCCCTGCAAAGAATTCCTGCTCTGCCACCTGTGCCAGGGACTCAGTGCCAGGCTTTTGCATGGAATGGTCTGGGCATGCAAGGTATGGCAACCATGGTACTTTTCATCCCACGAGGACAATCTGGAAGGCTGCCCATCCTGTTTGCTCTGCCCGTACAAGATTGTACAAGGGGTTATTAGGACCTGCACGGATTTGAGTCACGCGCAGTCTGTTTTGGTTGTCCCTGTTTGGCCACAGGTTTGAAGAGGTGCTAGAACCCTTCACTACCTCATGAGCATACCCGGATGCATTCGTTGTGTCTTAAAAACAAGCCACTGGGGGAGCATCTCAGCCCACAGGAACAGCCCTGGAACGGACAAAAGGGAAGACCATGTTTAAGAGAGTTTCAAACAGTAACATGGCTTGCTGTCAGATATCCCAAATAACAGGAAAAAATACACGTATGATCACAAATCAATCTGGTATTAAAAGAAAAAAAAAAAAAAAAGAAAAAAAAAAGGGCAACCTCTTTCTATATCTTTTTAAGAGAGAAAAGAAATAATCTTGCTTCAGCAGATGGGCATACAAACCAAGTGAAGAAATGTGGGTCAGAATGAAACAGGCTTTCCCAGCCCTGATGGCTCTCACATTGTCACTGCTCTGTGTGAGTTCAAGAAGGAAGAGGCAGGCACTTTGAACACACAGGACTGTGCTTTTCACAACGCTCTGCTGAAAACAGGCTTTCCAAAAACAAGTGGTGCAAAGCTGATCATCTATCACCAGCTGGCAAAAACACAACAATCTACAAAATCAGGGCCCCGACTAGCCATTTCAGACATGGGAAATGCTCACACAGAGATTCAGAAGAGATGCTGCAAGCAGCAGGATCGTAAAGCTTAATGAGTATATGGAATGTTATCTGTTAGAATACCGGGAAAGAAAGATGTAAAGGTTTGGATTCCTATCTGCTGTACTGGAGACAAACAGGATGCATCCTCCAAGTCCTGCTGTAAAAATCAAAATTCCTCATATGCCCATGACAACTCAGCTGTCACTGGTGGCTGCTGACACCACATATTTGCACACGTATGGTGGGGCAGAATGCTGGCCTAGCTACCTAAACGTCCCTGAAATCCCACCAAACTCCAAGTTCTGCCATATGTGTTGACATCAACTGGTGTCCACAGACCTGCTCTGGAACAGCAATCAGCTGCGATCAAAGCACACAGCACTTCATCTCAGTGCATCTCCTGCTCTGTGCTCTCTGCCTGGTGTTTTGCTTTCATTCTGGTTCTGCTAAGAGCTGCCCCACATGCTGCTGTTCACTCCAAAGCTCAGCCCTCATCTGAAGTTGCTGGTTTTACTCTCTCTGCAGGCTTCCTTTCAGCAGAGGCTCAAATAGCTCCAGTTTGTGTAGAGTTCATAATGCACAAAAACAGACAAACATTGGTTAAATTCATTTTACCTATGGCTTTAGCAAAGATCTGTGCCTGTCTGCCTCCTATTGAAAGCAAGTCTCCTAGCACAGTGTGTGGCCAAAGCTTCTTTCCGTCAGCCCTCCTAATTCCCAGACATTCAGCATCAGTTTCAAGACTAACAAGTAAAATGCAGTAGTACAGCACTTCCAAGGAGGAAAAGTTGGATGAGTAGCTACTGCAGGGACAGTCTAAGCTTTCTGATGTGGACTCCACACTGAAGTAAGCTATATTCAGAGAAAGCCATTGAAAATAAAGCCCCAAAGGTAATGCTTCGAAGAAGCAAAATCAACATCACCAATATGCCTAGAGAAATGGAGATCTCTCTCAGGGGTGAATGCAGCTACAGCACCTGAGATATAACCCACATTGTTCACAGACTGTCGGCACTCGACCTAGCTCCTCTTTTTGAAGTCCTCTTCATCTCTGCTCTCTACAGCTGACAGTGCAATAAGCATTTGAGCTGCATAGTAAGTAGCCATGATGATGACACGCGAGTAGGGCACAGGAAAGCAGAACTTGTTAACTGCAATGGTCAGATCCGACACCATGAAAAGCATCGCGCCGATGCAGGCCGAGAGCTTGGTCCATGTCCAGAGGTCGTTGCACAGCTGCATGCCGGCCACCGCTCGCCAGCCCATGAAGCCAATCAAGGCAATGTAGACAGCTACTAGGTAGGTGAATGGGCCCGAGAGGTAGGAGTACAGGAAGGCATAACAGGAACTGCAAACAAGGCCCATCAAGAAGCCGGCCTTCAGGTCCAAAGGCTTCATGCCGAAGGCTGAGGAGTACAGGATGTGTGTGATGGCGAACATCAGCAGACCTAGAAAGAGGCATTGACAAAGCAAGGGTGACTTTCATCAGTGACTGGCAGTCAGTAGCAAAAGAAAACATGGCTATATTGGATTTGAAATATACAGCAACAACAATGTCCTTCCTGTGTTACAACCCTTATTTGATTTCAGCAGGAACCCCACTGAACACCTGGGATTTTTAATATAAAATATATATAAAAATATATATAATTTTTTTAAATATAAAAATCTGTGCATAGGAGATCAGCCTTAGCATCAGGCTTCTGCCCTAAAAAAATACCCCATCTACAGCTGCAGCTGAGTATGACTGTTGTGGTGCAAGCCATTTTTGCCAAGAGGCCAAGTGAACCAAGGTGCTGCAGAAGAAAAAAAGCTGCTTGCGTTTCAGATGTTCCTCCTCTCTGCCTTGGATGGAAGAGTGGGAGCAAGGCAGAGCAAACATCATCCCCTCTAAATATCTGTCATTTGAAGCATTTCACTCCTAGGTCATGCGTGGAACAGGAAGGCTGGAATCAGAGCAGCACCAGAACAAAACGTGAATTCAGACACAAAATCTGACCGTATTTAGTCACAAACCCAAAGGCAAGGCACTCGGGGACTAAATCTGGCTTTTATTCCACCTCTGCACGTAGCTAGGAGAAACCTAAGCTGGAAAGGAGCAGCTGACATATTTCAGGGACTTACACCAGTGTGATCTGCCAACAATGTTATGGCTATTTCCAAGATTCAGAGGAACCTTAGCTGGAAACAATCAGTGAATATAAAATGCCAGCTTCTCTTTGAAGTGCGGCACCCCTGAGAAATCCCAGATGTGGTTACTGGAAGGTATGGTCCATGTGTTATTCACTCGCTACTAATCCATTTGACAAGAACTGTCACCATGTGTCAGTACAGCTGCTGACTACTACTTGTCTTGCCAGTTGTACGTAGTAGGCCCCAAACTGAGTCCAGTTCCCAAGCCCATGTGTGGCACAGCTAGAGGCTGTTCCACTTCATCTGGGCAAGGTTATTAGAGTGGCTGGATGTTTTCATGCAGCTCTAAACCATGAAACAGAGAACAGGATCTGGGAAACTGAGTCCTCCAGCAAGATGCTTGTTTATGTTTAAAGCACAATGCTGTGGTATAAAGGGCAGACGCTAAAACCTGCCCCTAGCAGACATCTCTTCATCCTAATGCTTGCTGAGGCAGCTTGAAGGGGAAGTGTCTCCCAGCCTTCGGGAAGGACCAGATAGATGTCTGCTGGAAGCTCAGCCACAGTGGAACAAGAGGGGAACCCACTGGAGGGAGAGGGCTAGTTGTGGGGTCCGGTCTGCAAGGTGAGAACACGGACAGTGTGAAGGAAGTACAAAGAAGGGCAATGAGAAGGTGATGTTTCACACAGCACTGAGAGAAAATGAGGAGGGATTTAGAACGAGCTGTTTATAGTGCAGGAAAGGTTAGAGCCATGGGGGTGGTAAGGAGGGGAAGGTTACTTCGCCCTAGCAGTGAGGAGTGATTTTTCCTTCAATGGCATTATGTGGAGAGTGCTGGGATGAGAACTGAAGAATGTGTTGTCCTTCATGCAGGCAGCTGGCAGCGAGGGGGAGGAGAGGAAGACAGGATGCAGCAGCCAAGCAGAAGCCCAGAAAGGCAGGAGGGGTTTTGTGATACATGGTGAGGCTGGCCACAAACAAGTCAGCTCTCAGGTTGGCTCATTCAACATCCACAAATCAAACAAGGAACTGGGGAAACCTGTGTCAGTTGTAGAGAGGGGGGTGCATTTCTCTTGCATTTCTCAGCCTTTGGCTCAGCCCTCTGACCACACCAGACAGATCAGCCTTTTCCCTCTGTCCGCTTCCTTCTCCTCTCTTCTTTATTCTGTGCTACCTAGATGGAATCGGAGAGCCCAGGTTTCCTTCCCCCTCCCTGCTTCTTGAGTTCCCTTCACACTGGCAATGAGTCCTTTCTGTTGGTCCCCGTCTTCTTCACCAAATGCATAAGTTTTTTCTAAGTGTCTGCTATTAAAGGATGTGGATGTTCACGCTGTAAACTGTCTTCTAAATCCAGTAAGGCACTAGTCAGAAAATAGCTTGTTATTAGTGGATTGAAACAGCAAAAATGAAAGAAGTCAAGTGTGCCAGGAGTAAGTTCCCAGGCTCTCACTTCCCTATAAAATAATGAACAAATGTCCTTTTACAAACTCATTGTCTCAAAAGCTATTCATCTCAGCCCAGTTCCCAACCCTTTTTTCTGCCTGAAAGCCATAGAAGTACATTTTTGTCTAATAATTCCTCTTATTCCCCTGAAATTTGAAGTTCCCACAAAGGATAATGTCAAAAGTTTCAATGTGGTCAGTTGTCAACAACAGCAGCCTGTTGTATTTTAAATCGGAGAAAATATGTTTTGCAGGAGAGGTGACAGAGTAAGTGGGGTGGTACATGTTATCTGCTGACAGCTGAAACACAAATGTTAGCGCTTCAATACAGAAGGCAGTAGCTCAGATTAGGACAGACTGAGGCAGACAGGAGACAGCTAGGATCAAGGTAGAGATTTTCTAAATGGTCTAAGAGAGCTAAACAAACATTCTTCTTAAATCAAGAACAAAAATGGATCAAAACCCACAAAGCGATGCATCTCAGCTGTGAAAGAAATCCAGCTTATTTGCAGATTAAAACATTTTAACTAGACGCTGAATTGCTGTGACAGGTCAACCTTCCTCTAGCATTAAATCAGAGAGGGGACTCAGAGAAATCCCAGCTATGAGAACAGGGAACCTCTGCACAGCCTTTGTACAAAAACAGTCATGGTGAGAACCGGGTCTTGAATGTTTTCCAAGCCACAGCTCAAGAAGCAACTCCAGGAGGCACAACAGAAGCACGGGCAGTTGGGCCGAGGTGACTTGTGCTGAGCTAGGCATCCCTGTTAGGGGGAGGCCCATCAGTGGAAATGCCAACACCCTCAGCACAGATGGGACAGTGCCCCAAGACATGGATGGAGCTTCTCAGCAACATGGCCACAAAGTTCAGCCAAATGGGTCCAGTTCTCAGGACTTAATCTACAGTCCAACAAAATCAGTAAGAGTTTTTACATGAACTTTTAAAGAGATCTGGATAAACCCTTGGGAGGCAGGATTAAAACCAGATCCAAAGCTTTTGGCATTTCATATCTGGCATTTCACATACTTTCCTCTCATAAAGAAAGCAAAGCTTGTGGGAATCCTAGAATAAAACTAAATACTGACCTCATAAAAGGGGTAAAAAATAAGCCATTGACTTTCAGAGCTGACAGCAGCAGAAGTCAGAAAACTTGCCCCATCTCATCACATTTTCCAATGGGACAGTCACAGGTGGATGTTAAATAAGATCCCTGCTGATGAAGTTGACTTCACAAACCCCACCAGTGCAGTTAAGTGAAGGACTCAACTGCTGCTGATTTCTTGTGACAGTCCAAGGCCACGAGGAGTGTTGCTGCAGGCAGGCTCAGTGTGGCTTTAAATCATTAATCTAAATCATTATGTTCTAGTCTGCAAACAAGTGAAATAAAACAAGCTTGTTTTGCTCTGAGAGATGTGGATCTTTCTGTAGAGATGACAGGGTGTCGTGGTAAGGTTTGCCCTCAATTCCCCATCATTTACATGTCTTGCAAAACCAGCTCCCATATTTTTACAACAGGCTGTGTGATTCATGCTGATGAACCTGCAAGTAGGACAAGATTTCTGATGCTTCGGTTCCTAACATTCACTTAAATGCCTCCAGCAGGCTACAGACTTGTCTTTTAAAGGATCTTCTCTATCTTTTCCCTACTGAAGATCCTTGCACCATGCATCTTATTTCTGCATCCTTATAGAGAAAGGCTGACAGATCTCACTGCAAAGGGACGGCAGGTAGATACTTCCTGTAGCTTCATGGCAGCTGCTGAGTGCCGTAAGTTTTTGACTCTTCCCCGGACATTCTGCTCATGCCACTTTCCCAGCTCCCACCAGCTGAGATGCTATGAGCAGTGCCAGGGAATCAAACCTGCACCAATTACCTCTATGACTCCAGGGCACCTCCAGGTAAGCTCAAGAGACTCATCCATAATGTGACTCCTCTAACTGCAATGGATTTTAGTCTAGGGATGAGTGCCTCACACTACCAGGCACTTAAGCTGTACATGAATAAACAAAACACGTGGCCAGCGACTCATTACTAAATAGAGAGTAACAGCAAGCACTGTGGCATCCCTTTAAGACTCACACTGCACTCACCATGAATGAAGTAGCCCTGCTCCTGCCAGATGAGAAAGGCATCTCCCACTGCCGAGAATATCAGTCCTGCTAGGATGCGGCTGGCACTCCGGTGTGCCACTAAGAAGTTAATTCCGTGAGCCAGAAGGAAAACCCACAGGCAGAAAATGGGCAGACATTTGATTAGGGCACTGAACCAGGAGGGGCTGGAAGTTGGCAGCCAGAGGACAAAATAGACACAAGTCGCTTTGAAGAAGGGCACCAGTTTGGGGCCTTCACTCTTCACCTAAAAGGAAAAAAAAAAAAAAGAAATTAATAGGACCATCAGAAGCATCAGTGAAATAAACTACAGACCGTCTCCCTCCTTTTGAAAGCTTCTCTTCTTTGTATACTGTCAGCTAGCAGCATTTCTACCCCAGAAAAAGGCTGCTTGAACTTGACTAAGATCTTCAGCCTAGACCTTTGTGAACTTCTGAAAACAGTTCTTGGCTGCCAGGATGGGTTTTGTGTGGTGGAGATGGAGGGAATTTTAGATACCTCTTCTATGTATTTATTCTACTGAAAACATCTAGGCCATTAGTCAAACTTCACTGGTAGTCTTTGCACCTGTCTTGTACTTAGACCAACCCCTTTTGTACCTCCTTTCCTCTAGCTGGGAAAATACTGCACCCCCCAGGAGTGTCCCAGCAGCAAACAAGCCAACGAAAGTGCTAATAATGCCTCTTGGCTTGGTATATCGTCTTGCATAGCCAGTTGCAGATCATCTTGGGGATACAACCTCTCTCTTAACCCGTTCTCTTTCCTGCCCTATAGGCTCATGCCTGGAGCTTGCTGTCAGCATCACCAAATGACTTCAAAGCCCATCACATCAGCCTCCACGGTGGGGATATCACTTCCTCCGCTGACTACTAACAACATGAATCACGTGTTGCTTTGTTCTAGCATTACACTAATAATATACTGTCCATATTGCAGGAAATGCTTTGACTCAGGGGTCTATTGTGTAAATACAGACAGAAAAATGCAGCATGAGCACTGGGCTGTTCACAGCAAAGACACAACAGAGTCAGAGCAGAGAGCTACAGACTGCAAGCTGGGCCTGCTCTCACCAGACGCTCAGCTGGGAGCACTCTGGACAGTCCTAAGATATATACCGTGTTCACCTGCCCTGCTGTGCTGTTTCTGCCTTTTAGTGCCAGTGGGGAAAACCCCACATGAGAAACAAAAGTCCCATTTTATTTTCTTCTGGAATGCAGCTGAGGGCTAAAAAAAGGGAGCAAAGGAAGAGACTGTGATTGCACCTGATGCATCTGCAGTGTTGATGAGCTATGTCCAGGGATGTTTTAGGATGCCTGCTTCCTCCTGCAGCTAAAGCAGTGCAAAATCTGTAGTGCACTGCCTGCTGCAGGGGTTCACTCTCAATCTTATCATTTCTTTCATTGAGCAAGATTTCATCCCTTAGTATCATGACTTCCTACTACTCATGGCCAAAGCCTCATACACTGCAAGAGGTCATGGGGAAAATTTAGAGGCATCAGAGCTGGGTTCACACTGCAGAGCCCATCACAATCTGAATATCCATGCTGTGGTTGCCTATCATATGCAAGGACTCCATGCTCCAGAAACCTGAAAAAGAACTGTTGGCCTTTTTTCCCAAATCACTGGGCCCTATTTCTGCTTCCTGATTTGTGGGACTCCATTGCCATGACACAAAAACAGCATTCATCTTCCTCTGATGCAGCGTATTTTGGTGCAGACACCTGGGATGGCTAGAGGCTCTACAGCAAATGACTCCAGGCTTACAGTGCTCAGTTAATAAAGCCTAAACTCATCAAAATTCAGCAGGTTTTACAGACATAAGTGAAAGGAATTGGATGAAGCTGGAAGGCAGAGGCAGAGGCAGTGGAGGGCATCTTCACATGCAGTGTCTAAAAAGGGAACGCGATCTCTGAAGCAGCAAGACCATAAATAAAGGGCATCCTGAGAAGACAGTGCTTTCAAAATTGTTCTCACATCTGATGGAAAGTTCCCCAGCATATCAGCAGTTTTTTAGCAGCAAGGTATTTCATTATTCCTGTATACATTATTCATGTATATGAATTGGCTATTGCCAACACAATTTTTAAACACTCCATTAAACAACCAGGCTACACAATTCACTCACAGAAGGACATCAGAAAGCCGTTAACTTTCTTGTATTACAAGGGGAGCCCATTGTGAGTCCTCTACTTAGGTTGTCTAGATTAATCACCATTTACCACCTCTTGTCTGCGTTTCTTGGGAGAATTCTGCCAGCAAATACCAAATGAACTTGAAGTAAAAGTCAAGAAAGCCCATGTAGTCTCAAAGTACTGAGTGTGCTTGGGAACTATCCAGTAACAGGGGGAAGAGTGGAGACAAACGTCCTCCTTCAGACCCAGCACCCTTCCCTTCCAAAGTGACTGAGACGATCCCCAGCCACCTCCACAGCTGGGGCCTGGCTCCAGCTCTGCCCCCTCCCCTCCTGTGAAATCTTCTTGGTAAAAATGTAGTTGATCACATTCATCCTCTTGCAGTTGCAGGCAACAGATGACAGCACTTCTGGCAGGATCTCCCCTACCCCACCAGCCGTGGAACATCCCTGCTACACCACCACGAGGAGCCTGTGATCTCCAGTCAGGAAGCCTAGCTTCCAAAGAGAAAAAGAATTTGCAGCTTCAACAGTGCTCCAGGTTCCTGTAACAGTGTCAGATAAGGTAGGTAACTTTGTATCCTGGAAGACAGAAGTCTATGCCGAAAGACACCATTCAAGTTCAGCTTAATTGGCAAAGGACAAAGGCACTGTTGGGAGCATATTTGGGAGAGTTGGGAGAGTATTTGGGTTAATAAACACAGGAAGTTTCATTTAATACCCTGTATTAAAATAAAAACACCTGCTAGGATGTTACCATTACAGTCACAGCTTGCTCTCCCCTGTGCACATGCATGATGAGACAGGTTTTAATTACATTTGTCATTTTCCCCAGGAACCTTGCCTTACTGAATGTAAGATACGCACTTGTGCAGAAAGATTATGTTTGCTTGGTAACCTTGAAATTATCATTTCCTACTATCTGAATGTGAATTTTTCAAGCCCAACCAGCATTATTTTAAAATAATGGTTTGTATTATTTCCACTCTAGTAACAATTAAGGAATTTTTCATGCATAAGGGTCAGATACCAATCTCAGTTACTCACTCCTAACTCTGGAATTTAGGGAGTTGGAGTCCTCACATAAGAATAACCTGACAGACCTAGAAGGGCTGCAGGCTTCTCAGCATTAACACTTTATTCCTTTACAACTTTTCTACAAGTATACTTCAAATTAAGTTATTTCAAAACATGCCCTGGCCTATTACTGAACACTGTGGCTCAGTGGAGCCCCTGTGCTGGCTGTGACCAACACAAGTGCCCACGAGGGACACCATTCACGGAGATGGAGGTCCCCATGCTGCTGAGGTCCAGGCAGCACATCCTGCTGGGATGGTGTGGTGCTGGAGGTATTTGGGAGAAATCTTCTGAGAAACGCTGAGGTGGCTGAAGGGTGAGGCTGGGGGGTTTCCCTCTGTTCGGACATGTGGCTGGGACCTAGGAAGAGGGGATGGGACAACTTGCCATCTGGAGGACAAGTCACAGCTAGTATTGCGAGGCCGTGTACCAGCATGAGTTGAGGCTGTGGCTTGAGGAAAGCCAAGCACATAAGCCATGACTGGACTTGCCTGTACCTCAGGGAAGGGAACATTGTTGCTTGGCTGGGTGGGTAAATTGCATAAAACCACCCATCTCCTTTACACTTCAGTCTCAGAGACAGAACTTGAGATGTGACTGTGCTGTGGTGTTGGAAAATGGATTACTTGCTGCAGGTGACAAGGTCCTTTTTGTTAACGTATGCGATTTTTATGGCTTTAAGGTGGGTTTCACCATTTTGTCACAAATGCTAATGCATTTTTCTTACTTGTTTTCTTTTACTGCTAATTTACTCTAGGCTGACATGAAATCCAGAAAACATCTTGAATACAATGACAAAACAATGTTTGCAAGTTTTGAATTTTTGAGCTGAGCATAAGTGAGGACAATTTCTCAACTCCTATGATTACCAAGTTATTTAGAGTCTTTAAAAAATAGTTTAAATTGCTGTAAAGCCACTATGCCAGTAGTAGTGGAATTACAGTCAAACTACCATTTATAAAGTATCTGCATCCAACCAAGTCCAACAAAACCCTCCACAGCTAAGGCAGGCTCTGAGGAAGTTGTGTCCAGGCTCTCACCAAGAGATGTACACCAATAATCTTTAAACAGAACCTGGCACTGGCACATACAGTTCTCTGGAGGTTTGGGCTTGGATATCCAGCTCCCTGCTAGGGATGCATAGCTGTACAATATTCCTTTTTGTTTTGCCGGTTCTTACTCTGCTCCAGTTTGTAATATTGCTCATTTCCTTGTTGCTGTTGTTCAGCATGACAGATGATGCTATCACACAGGTACTCCAACCATGCTGTGGTTTGGTATTGCTGTAAGACTTCTTGAGAGGTGAGGCTAGCCGATGAGGAAATACAACTACAGGAGAAGTGGCAGACCTGAAGAAGTGATGCTGGGTAATAAAGACAGGGAAGAAGTTCCCAATGTGCAAAATATATACAGGATGTATATATATGTGTGTGTATAGATACAGCCCCCAAGCAATATCTGCAAATTAGTTATTGATGACTCTCCAAGAGCCTGGGATCCCTGCTGGGAGGTCTCTTCTCACAGCTCTCTGCTGGGAGATGCTAATGATTTGCGTCTGTATATATCATTGTTCATGATGGTGTGCGACCTGGGGACCATCTATGCTGCTCCTCAACAGTACAGACGGCCTGTGCTGACTACTGCAGGCATGTAAACAAGCCAGAAATTGACAACTAGCTCCTCCATCCAAGAACAGGCTGCATCCACAGAGGTACGTCTATACATGTAAGCCACAACCCTGATTTTCTTTCACATTTTGGAGCCAGTTTTCTGTATCTACATCACAAGTGGGTTCATTCCTGAACAAACACGTGTGCTTTCGGCAGAGTGGCCCTGAGGGAGATGACAAGCTTCTCTATGCACCAACGCACAAAGGGGCATAACAAGCAGTGGACTTGAGATATGATGAAGAAAATCCAGCTGTCACACAGGGAGAGGCATCTTACTCTTAAGGTATAGAAAAGTATCAGAAGCTTGTTGCTTTGAAATGCTGAAGCTGGACCATTCGGAAGTGGCCCCAGGAAACAATGTGGAGTATGTTCTTCTCTTTGCAAGCCCCCTAAATCAGCCCATGCAGATAATGAGAGTACAACCTCTGCCACCCAACAGCTGTGTGCCAACTCGTTGTGGAGCTATGGCTCACACCCATTGGGCTGTAAAATGCTGCTTTCCAGGAAAAGTGTTTGAAAAATAATACCCCAGCTATTCCACTGAGCAACACTTGAACACAACCATGCACACGGGCCAAAAAAAGCTGGGCTGTTATCCTCCACCCGTCCCTCCCATTGGCCTTGGCTGGCTGAGTACTGTGTATCCAGGCCTGAGCTGCTTCTCCTGGCTTTTGGCATTGTCCCTCATGGATCCTGCCTTGGTTCTGCCTTACTGTGACAACAGCCCCTACCCTGCTGTTTGTCAGTAAGTATTTATGTGGCTTTGGTGCCGTGTATTATGATGCCACTGTGAGCCTATGGCTCATTTTCTCATTCCCCAGCAAATGTGGCTTTTTGCAAGGCACTGCCAATCCTCTCTGCGGTCTGAGTCACAGAGGGCACTGCTTCATCCTGGGGTTGGACCACAATTAAGACATTGAATATATACCTGCAACAGGCTCCTCTGCAGAGCAGCTGGGAAAGCCTGACTTTGTTCTTATCCAGAAAGGGTAGGCCTTAAGGAGAGAAGCCCGTGTGTGCACAGATCCTAGCCAGAGGCAGCCAATTTTCCCCAGGTCTCAACACCTCATCAGCTTTTGCTAAACCAAGGAAAAACGCAGCTGTGCTGGGCAACTCCTGGCCACAAACCTGTGAGCTGACTGCAAGGCCTCCATCCTCCAGGTGCTCCCACCCTTGCTCAGATGGTGCAACACAGAACCATGCAATCATAGACTGGGTTGAGTTGGAAGGAAATGGATGAGATGGAAAGGGGCTGTCCAGCCATCCCTTTTTACTCCACAGGGTTGTTGAGATAAGAGGGCTGGCTGGGGACAGCCCTGAGAAGGTGAGTGCTGCCACCTCTGCTCCCCTGGAGGAGCAAACCTGTTCCTGGGAAGAGTCGCTTGCCTTTCGTCAAGAAATGCACTGGCTCATACATGTCCCAAGTTGCTCCTGAATAAAATTCTGAGAAAAAGCATTTCTTTACAGAGGGTGGCAAAGAGTCACTGAACCAGCCAGTCTACCTGCCCGAAATACTGTGTTAGTGCAACATATTTGTGCAAGTGGGTATTAATAAGAGGGCTTATGCTTCTGTTGGAGGTGCCATGAGTCAAGCATCCAAGGCAGATGGCTCTTGAACAGGCTCCACTTGCTGCAGGAAATTCGGGGTGATAGAAGAACGCTCCTCCCTGCAGGTGGAGACAAGGCCATAGAGGCTGCGTCTAAAATTGACTTTTATAACGCCTAATAAATCACCCAGGAGAGGAAGGTACACGATTCGCCCTTGGGAGAGCACTGATAATGGGCTGTTTGGCTGCATCAGGCTTAAGCCATGCCCCGAGCCTGGCCAGGCCTTGCAGCATTTTCTTGCAGCCTTTTCTTGCAGCTGCTGGCACTCCTCAGCACCCAGGGCCTCCGCTTCTCTGACAAGGGTGGTGCAGTGAAACTCACCTCGTGCTCGGCTGCCCAGCCAGACCTGTTTGCGAGCGGTCAAAACACCTGGATTCGTCTGCCAGGACAGCCTCCATCGTTCAGCACAAGCCAGAAGTAACAGGGCTCGGTATGAACACTTCCCACCCGCAGAGGGACAATCCTCCCTGCTCAGCCACTTGTGCCGGGGCAGTGGGCCCCAGGCAGCTACTGCAGCCCAGGGGAAAGGAGTCTCTTCAGCTCCTCCTGCAAACCAACGCTGCTTTGTTGGCTTTTCTCCTCCCTCCCTGCACCACAGCAGCCTCAGCACTCTCCTATTCCCCATGGCTCAACTGCCCCTCTTTAAGTGACCCTCTTTAAGTGAAGTAAGCTCCAGCCACAATTTCCAGCTTTGCTCCAGTGGACCAAAACAGTCAAGAGCTAGAAATACTTGTCTTCTTTTTCTTTCTTCTTTTTCTTTTTTTAAGAGAGAGCTATGGCTACTTGCCATAAAAATACAATTAAAATTTTGGCATGGGCCCTTGCAGTCCTTGGGTGGTGAGCTCAGATATATTGCCACATGAGTTCTTGGCATCCGAAAAGCACCCTTTGGTGGAGACACAAGGGAGCAAGCAGTGGCTGAGGATTAATCAAACTGGCATCTAAAAAGGGCACCCCCTACACAGCTGCATGCAGAAATGAGAACCACAACAAAAAGTTTTGTTACCAAGCCGAAATCCTGCCTGACTTGCAGCCAGGTCAAAATTCAGCCTGATCTCCAGATTAACCACAGGAGGGATGAAAACCTGTCAGCACTGAGGTTAAAATCTTCCATACAAGCATCTTCCCCAGGATGCAGTGAAAAGGCAGCAAACATGGAGCAGCAGGCTCCCCACCGCTGCCGGCACGTGCCACCTGGCACCCTGGCAGCCTTTGCCTGCAGGGTCAGCTTCTCTCAGGGGAAACCACAGCTCGAATCCCCGCAGCCAGGCAGCACACCTGGGCACGGCACGGACACCACAGAGCCACGCAGCTGAGGGACATTTTGCCTCAGGGGGCTGGGGAGCCATGTGAGCAGCGCTCACCGTGTCCTGGGAGTGCCGGCACTGAGACTGCAGATGTGGCTCTCGAGGTCTCTTTCCTGATGCTCTCCAAGTGTTTTTTCCACCACAGGCTGCTGTCTGTCTGTAGCCTAGGACACTGCTCAAGCCCCTACTGCCCAATGCTTTTCTTTAGCTATGCTGTGATGGGAGTGAGTTTCTGAAGGGGGTTGTCCTAGACAGGTTATAGGAGAAGACTGCACTGAATGTGCAGCCTATGAAAGATATTTAAATAAATGACTCTGGAAGTTAAAAGACATGAGGAGCATTAGACAAGCTTTGTGGCATTCTCCAGAGGACAGCATAAGAGCTACTACCATGAATCCTTGCAGAACAGTCAGGGAGGGGAGACCTGCAGTAGCAGGCAAAGCTGGCACGTAGGGCAGGAGATGCCAAACTGCTGCTCACACCGAAGTAACAATGCCTGTGTACAACACAAATACAACAGCAGTCCCATCTCATCTTCATTTCTTTAATGAAGAAACTAAGAAACGCTGGATGCTGAGCAGTCGCACTGGCCTTGCTCGTGGGGCTGCTTTTGAGGCCAGTTTGGCTCAGCAACCAGTATGACCCGAGAGCTCTCCAACATTGTAGCTCTCTGCTGCTATACCTATGAGTTAAAAAATGCATCTGCAAACACCTGTAAAGTAGCAAAGGGGAAAGCCACCAACAGGAAACCAGAGTCTCACCTTCAACAGACTCCTGCAGGAAGCATTAGAAATGTGAGGGAACAGAGGCATAGCAGCCTAAAGCAGAGGCAGGTGGTTCTGGAGCCAAGGAAATCCTGTCCAGCACATTAAGGAACTGCCTGTGCCACACACTGCATCAGGAGAACACTCTTGGTCTTTGCCTTTTTAACCACAGCATTGCCCAAAGCTATACTGAGACTCTAGACCACAATGTTCCCTCCAGCAAATAAGGAAGTTGCAGCATCCATAAAGGTATCTCCTGTACCAAACAGGAGAAATTGGGCTAGCTCAGCTAACTGCTGTCAACAGGCAGTTGACAACAGCATCTCTGGGACCTGCTTCTACTACGCGGGACCTGCCACTATCAGCAGGGAGCCCTGACACCAGGCGAGGTGAGATATCACTACAGCAGCCAATGCCACACAGAGTCACGGGGGTGTCTGCCCTTGGCTTCCCAAGGAGGCCTTTAAGATCTGGAAGCCTTTCTTTAGCAGATGCTAACTCTTGAAATCAAATGACAGACAAACACATTCCATCCTGAACTTAAGGCTTGGCTCAGATGTATGTTTTTGTTAGGACTTGTTTTGTTTGGGTTGGTTTTGCTTTTTTCCTTTTCCAAGCATCATCTGCTCTGTCTGCTGGGCTGGCACAGGACCACAAACACAGCTATTTTAAAAAACCTTTTTTTAACCTGCAGTGGAAATGATTGACTCCCCATCTGTAGCAATCCTATAGCTGTCAGCAGTTTTGGAGATTGCCTTCAGAGTGTGGTTGGCAGTGTACCATTGCCAGTGACCAACGTTAGACCAGTCAAGAATTCAGATGTCTCTGCAGGGGCCGAGGGACCTGTCACAGACTAATGCTTTCAGGGTAGTCCACTGGCTCTCAGAAATGAAAGCAAAAAAAAATAAAAATAAAATAGCATTTGCCTGCCAGCATCTTATCTCAGAGCAAAGATTACTTTTCCCTCATGGGATTTCACATCTTCCTTTTCATGAAACAGAAAGCCCCTCAAAACATTTCCTTTGCCGTAACACTCACAAAAGAAGCCCCTGCAGATGTTTAAAAACCCAGACCATAATGGATCTGTCTTTTCTCTTTACTCATCAGAGCTGCAGTGCTGCCACTGCCAGGGCATGCAGCCTTCCTAAGTGAGCAAGGTCAGATGGGGCTGCATCCCCTAGCTCTGCCTGAGACTGTAGAGGGTGGCCGTGAAGCCACAGGGAGCTTCAGGATCCAGCCAACATCCTGGGACATGCAGTGGCATCCCCAGGCCATTCCTCTTGGGTTGAGAAGGGGCAGGCATGCGGCTCGTCACACTAAAATCCAGGTACAACATTTCTGCTGGTTAGAGAAAAGTCTCTGCAACTCATCTGGGGGTGGTTCCCAGGCTACGAGTGCAAGTTCTCAGGAGACTTGCCATTATTTACATCACACTCTTCTGCAAAGGGAGGCCCTTCCATCCAGAAGCAACTTCTTCAGCAGAGATGACCTCATTTTACCTGCCACCTGAGGGGGATAATGCAAGTCTAAATAAAGTGTGTGTCAGGAATTTGTGCTGCCAGAGCCCCAACAGCTGAAGAGCCATTAATGTACCAAGGACACCAGGTGACACAGGCCAGGCTATACCAGCCCCACCAGCCATTCCCAAAGACCTGTTAAGGGTGAAACTGCCTCCGGCACCAAAAGGCACTTCTGCAGCTCACCTTTCTGGCTCACACAAGAAACTTGTGCACAGCTGCCAGGAGAGGTTTTTGCAACAGCAATAGGAAGGCAGGGCTAACAGAGGAGGGGAAGGAGGCTGCCAGTGGCTGGGAAAGCTGGCAGCTCCATGCAGGAGACTTTTGCTGTACAAATCCTTGCAAGGGGCTGCAATAAGAGCAGCAAAATCTGGAAAATGCAAGCGGGGCTGTGCTGGGCAATCCTGGAGGGAACAGCTTTGCCTGTCTTGTGCCTAGCAAGCTGAATGAAATGTTCTACCTGCACGCTGAATGCTTGTGAAACGCTGATGTTAAAATTAGAAGGGGGAACAGCAATGTATCCCAGTAAGGATGTGTATTTAGAGAGTTACCACGTTGGTACCTTATAAAAACACAGTAGTAGCCCTCCTCGTTTTATAATGGGACCAATACGCTTTAAGGAGGACGAAAGGTCCAAGTATGACAGCGCAGTCACAAAGTTTACTTCCAATATCTACATTGTGTGCCAAGACGTTGTGACCTGGACCTGCCAGTGTCAGGCACAAATTACATGAAGATTAATTGGACTTTCATGGCCAATTTCAACATGAGGGGGCAGCCGGGGTGCCAGGTACAAACACTAGCCTATGCAAACAGTAACCCACGCACTCCAGGATTCACACTGAGGCATCAAGGGTTTCAATTGCAAAACCCCTGCTGCATATACAAATGGCACGCAGATGCACACTCACAACTAAGCGTGCAGCTGTATACCACAGGTATGTCCTTTACACTGATGGGGGTGTAAGTGCATGCATGCGCGGGGCACAAGCCAACAAACAATCCTGAAAACTTCATAAGCATCAGTTATATAAATTTCAACATCACACTCCTTTTCTATCGGGGTTGCAGGGAAAAGCCGTGCAACCAGCTTAGTTTCTCTTGCAATGGAGCACAAGTCAGTGTTGCTATCCAAGAACCCTGGCTGGCTCTGACTACTGCCACAACAAAACCAGAAGACACAAGCAAATAGGAGTACAGCAGCCAAGCCATGGTCTCACCCGGCGCAAGCCCAGTTCTGCTGAAGCCACGGCAGGCAAAATGCCTCATGCGAGGCTGAGGATCTGCCCCAGCATGCTTGGCGTAGATCAATAAAGCCTAGCCCACCTACCAGCCTGCAGCTCTGGGCGGGCATGGAACCCGCTCCTAGTCCACATTCAACATTACACAGAGGGATGCTCTGCACTGACACGCTTGTCATACAGACACCTGCCATTACCTCAAATGCTATTTACATTATGGCAGTTTAAGCAACGGATATAGAAAGGGCACAAGCGGGCTAGAAGAGGCAATAAGCATCACCTTCATTTTGGGCACGCTGCAATAAGCAAGATCTGTATCTTCATTGTAATTACAAATCTAGTGGCTGCTTGTGTGATGTGAAGGGCAGTAGAAAAATTAAGTGCTAATATAATATCTGCGCCAGCCTCCAGGGGGAAGGGAGTTATGTAACTAATGATCTTCTCACTGTTCAAGAGTTTCCACATGCTAGCAGAAGACGGGTGCCAGATGCCATCTTTTTCTGAGTCTCATTTCACCGGAGTTGTTATTTCTTCAGTATTATGCAGTTACCCACAGAGAAAGATAACTTTGGCTCTTCTGTCATACTCGGTGTATTTTGGATATAGATACTTGATGAGGAAAAGAGAATGGCAGAAACACATTTAAGAGGAATTCTGTGTAAGTACAGGCTTCAGAACTGGACCCATAATCTTAACACACAAAGCACACTTGGAACAACAGCCGCGTGTGACTTGAGTGATACACTTGAGTTAATGAAGCCTTTAATCTACAGCACTGCCTGCAGAAGTGATCAGCTCTAACTGCTTAATGTAACCACGCTGGGGCTGGGAAGAACATTAGCAAAGCCTGGACTTTCTAGTCCCTGGTTTCAGTTACCAGCCGCTCACAGCAACAGCTACAACAGCAAAGGATAGTAATGTCATTGCAAAAATGCCCAAATTCAGCCTTCAAAATATAAAATATGGCACACCACTATGCCTGGACTCTTGCTAGCATAAACCAGTACACGCTACAGCTCAGTAGGGTCAAAGCTTTTAGGCTCCTCCCAAAAGGTGTGACTCGCATAAATGTTACTGAAATCCTGCTAAGCTTACCTGAGGTGATGCTTCCTCCCCCTTATTTCATTGACTCCAGAGTTTAGAGATCTCTTCTATAATTCATTTTAAAAAGCTTGTTTTTTATACAAGTGCCATATTTTCATAACTGTTGATGTGCTATATAAACGTGCATGTTTATAAGCCTCCTGTGTAATAAAATCCCAGTTTATGAGGTATTTAAGTAATGAGAAAAATTTAATGAAAGCAACAACGTTGGGTATAAACAAAGAGAACAATTAAAACATACTTCTGTGTACTGTAAGAGTTAGTTCTTAGATGGTTGCTAATGCTTTATTCCTTAACGCAAAAATAACACATCCTCTATTCAAAAAGGAAAAAGTTGAAATAGTTGGAGGTGTGCTCTGGCTTTCTTGTTTTCAAGAGCAGTTTGGCTTTTTGTAATCATCAGTAGGGTTTGGCCCTTCTTCAGAAGCTCCAATGTATGGATACCCACACAATTTTCCATCTCTATTCAATATTTTACTGGTGACTATATTGCCAGGGCAGACTTTGCTTTTTTGGGGGCATCCAGTTTTTGTAAGTGATTTTCATGCTCCTCCACAGTGACACCCTGTTTCCACCCAGGGGGTGACTGGGGCTGCTCCCAGCAGGGTACCGTGCAGGGGGAAGGCAACAAGGGCTTGACTTGCTTGATGCAGCCAAAACAATGTATTCTTCCCCAGTCAAACTATCTCCATTTAAAGACGCAAGTATGTCAGAGAACAAAAGGTAAAGGATGACGATTGTTAACAAATGGCTTCTGGGCAAAATCTATCCCAAACAGGGCTGTGCTAGGCCATGTAAGTCAGTACAGACAGGACGTTGTAGGGATGATTGTAGGGATGAAGCCCACAGTTGATCTTGCCCAAAAGGACAGCAATATCATCTATAAACTGCCCCCAGAAGAGACCTATTTCAGCCTCTTGATGTCTTTATATTTTCCATGCCCAGATTTCCTCAAGGTTATATGTGAAGCCCTGTGCTTAGTTTAGCCCTAACTTTATTTAAGGGGAAAACAGTCCCTCTGAGCATTACGTAAGTGCTGGAATGACTGCACATCCCCAGGCTCATCTGCTCTGCATTTGCAGCCCCTGCAACCCCCTGCTATCATGGTGTCTGCTGGGCAGAGAGGTCTTTAGGGCAAGGCAATCTCCCACGGCCCAAAGCTCCAACACTGAAACCTGCTTACCTACGACTGGAAAAAATAACAAAACAACAACAACAAAACAGGAGAAAAGTTACTAACAAGGCAGTCTCAGGGAGGACTTTTATTAAGATGAAACCAATGACAACTGAATAAGAGAATTAAACCTCACATCTGTGATGGAAACGTGTCGCTTGTTAGTACTGCTCTCCAACCCCAGGCTCTTACCCTACCCACCTTTATGCATGAATTGCAGCTCTTAATCAGAGCAATATCAGGAACAACACCTTTTAAGCAGGATGCTCCTGCTTGCCTAGCAGAATAAGCAGCAAAAGCTTCCCTCCAAGGTGACTTCCAACCGGAGCAAGCATTGCTCACCAGCTGGAGCAGGACCGGCAGACAAACATATCTTTGCTGCTACAGCCCAGTTCCGTCCAGGTCTGGACTCCAGCATCAGTAGGACCCCAAAGTGTTACCCCCACCGAGTACCTGGCAAAATACATAAAAAGGTGTTTTGGCACCAGGCTCATTTATCCGTGGGCACTCTCCCCCCTTATCACTTTTGCATTGTGCAGCACCAGAGAACAGCTCAGCTAGCTCTGCACAGCGCTGCAGTCTCCCCGTGCACGTGGGGCAGACATGCCAAGTCCCCAGGGCATGATGCACACCTGGCAGCTGGCACTAACGAGCAGTCCTACCCGTGCTGCCTCCCTGGCTTCCTCTCCACTGTTTGTGTCTCCTTGCATGGTTTCTTCCAGCTATCAGCTGTGCAGCAGCTCTGGAGCTCAGTGTTTTAAGTAACCTGTCACGTTTCCTACAAGACTGTCTTAGCGGGGGTGACGCAGGAGATCAGGTTGTGCCTAAGTAGCGTGGACCATCTGCTGCAGTTATATACAAAGGCCATAGCTTTGAAAACTGGAAACAAAATCACGTCACTATCAGCTGCACTCTTCTAGCGTCTTCCCTGTTGAGGCTGATGCAGCAGGACACTAGGAGAGAACATGCATTGTAGACAAATCAGTTCAACTGGCTAACTTGATTATGCCTCAGGTGCTGCCCCCACAGACTGTGCCCCCATCACATGCCACAGCAGAGATAGCCATGCTGGCCCCCAACACCTGATCTATATGCAGCAAAAGGCGGTGTGGTACGGAGATAAGCCCTGGGCCCCAGGGGTAGCACCTAGCTGCGGTCAGACTGATCACCCACTGCTGTTCCCTTCAGCAAGCAACCTGCTGGAGGGCCCCCACTGGCTCTGCAGCCACCCTGCTTCTCACCCCACGCATGCTCCTGGACGCTGTGCGGTGCTGCACAATGCCATCCTGGCCTGCCCTGGGCGGGCAGTAGCACAGCCGATGGCACAGCAGCACCGTGCACTCCTTCAAGAGAAGAGCGACATGAAAAACAGCTAAAGGTGACGCGCAAAGAACAGCTCCTTGACAGACTGAAGGCTGGCAGCTCTCTTTTTGTGATCTCTCTGGAGGATCAGACTAGCATTTGCCAAAGCCCTCCCCTTCCACCTCTACAGCTGTAATAAACAGCTGCAGCTCTGGTCACAGCTCCCAGTGTCATCATCCCTCCAGCAATCCGCAGCTTCACGCCTGCGTTAGTTGCCTTTGGTGAAGCAAAGAGTTGGCATGTCAGGGATGGAGCCAGAGAAAAACTGTGTGCTGCTGCATGTCAGAAGAGCAAGTAAAGAAAGCACCTTCTTCATCTCCCAAGTTACGTTCCTGAAGCGTAGTTCGTGGTATAATTCCTGAATTGCGTACACCCTTTCCCAGCACATACCCATGCTTTAATCATTTGCCCTTCTCAAAGCCTAGGTGAAATATATGCTCCAGGATCACCCCAAATAATCAGCCCTAAAAGCCAAGTGCTGTCCACTTTGAATTATGAAACAAACTCTGCCAGTTTTTAGCCATTCCAGTATTGTCCCAGGGCAGCATTTCATTTCCGAGGTACAAGTACACAGTTTACTGTAACCAAAAGCATTACTTAGATTAATTTAGCTTATGGCACAGAAGCACAAAGATACCAAGCCTCTTCAGTTATTTTTGAAAAGCATGAGGAAAAAATAAGTAGTTTGGCCTTACAATGGTGTAATGTACAAGCTACTTCCCTCTGTCTCTAAAGATAAAAATCACCCCCAGGCTGCTGATGAACTTACCAGGTACATGGTAACGACTGGGGAAAATTCATCTGAAGTATCAGACAATACAAGTTGCTGTGCAGGGTTGGCAAAGAAATTTGAAAGTTTTGAACCTTGACTTTGTGAGTTAGGGAGGGGAGAAAAATGGGATTTCTACCTGTGAGAGAAAACGCAGCAGAGTCACTGTGATCTGTGCAAGCCATTAACCGAAACACAACAAAACAGGATGACAGCGGGTCCGCAGGGACCCAGGATACCACCAGTAGGTGTTCAGCGCTGCAGTGAAAGCACCAGGCAACTTTCCTACCAGCAGACAGCTATTCTTACAGCACACAGTGGGCTGCTGGTGTACTCAGCCAAATCCCTCGCTTTCTAGAAACAGGAACATGCGAAGCAGCGTGTTGTACAGCACAGCTTATCTGCTGTTCTGGTTGAAAGCATTCTGTCTGCTTCCAGCACAGAAGCATCTCCCCTTCACCTGCAGGGCCAGGACCTGGTACTGCCAGTGCAGCCTGGCACGAGCCACAGCTCCCTCTGCTCCTAGCTTTTGCTCCGTCGCGTCACCTATTCACGTCCCCTGCCAAAACACAGCGCTGAGCTGCTGCCTTATTGCTGGTTGCGTTAATTAAGCTTCATGACTCCCCCGTGAGACAGGCAGGTGACACCATCCCCGTCTCACATCCGTTGGATGGTGGAAGTGGCTCACCAGGGAGACCAGGTGTCGGCGGGAGCTCCGTCACCCCGCGGGAAGGGCTGCGGGACACTGTGGCCTCCAGAAGCAGGGACGGGCACTAGAAGTCTGCTTCCAGCCCCGGTCCCTGTCCCTCGGCCGTAGACTGAGCAACAAAAACCAACTGTCACTGAAGCCAACTGTCACAGTGGTCAGCGCCAGCGTTGGCCTGAGCTGTCACCTGAACAGCAGAGCGCTCTGCGGGTCATAACTGTGTGTGAGGGCCGGAGGGAGCACAGCAAGGTGGCCACGAAGGCGATGCTGAGCGAGGAGGCGGCGGAGCAGCAGCAGGGGAAAGCTGGGGTGAGCGTGCAGCTCCACGGGGCCCCGGCTCTCGCCTCAGCACCCCACGGCTGGGGCAGGCGGACGAGCCCGGGGGTGTCACGGCGGACTCGAGCAGCACCACTCTAAGCAGACGCGCTGCACACGAAGCAGATATCCATTTTTTTCTCCCCCCAACAAAAACAACAACAACAACAAAATGGGAGCTGAGGGCGAGACGAAAAGCCGCCCGGGGCTGGAAGGAGGCGCACCTCTGGAGTCACAGCTGCCGGCGGGGCGGGCCGGGGGCGCAACATGGCGGCGGGGGGCGCGATCCCGCCAGCGGCCGGCGGCCCCGTGAGGGGCACGGCACGAGGGGCACGGCACGGAGCCCACGGCACGGAGCCCACGGCACGGAGCCCCCGCGTCGGCAGCCGGTAAGAGCGGGGAGGTAGCGGGGAGGGCGCGGGTGCAGGTCCCGCCGCGCACTCACCACAGTGACGGGGGACACCATGTCGGCGGCGGGGCGCGTCCTGCTGCCGGTGCCGGTACCGCCGCGCTGCCCTGCCGCCCGCCTGCCTGCCGGGGTGCTTTTTTAGGCAGGGCTGACGTCAGCGGAGGGGGGGCCCCGCGGCCGGGGCTGGGGGCGGCCCCGGCCCGGCCCCCGAGAGGGCGGGCGGGGGCGGGCAGGGGCGGGCAGCCCCCTCCGGGCCCCTCTTTCGGCCCCGGGGCAGGCCCGAGCCCCGTGCTGGCCCTGTCGGAGCCGCCCCACGCCGTTCCCCCGGTTCTCCCGTTGCCCTCGCCTCGCCCGCGGTGGCCCCCGCGACCCCTGGCCCGGCTCCCCCGGAGGCCGCCGAGCTGCCGGCCCCAGCCGGGGCAGGACGGGCACTGAGCAACGCTACCGAGCGGGACGCAGCGGCTCGGGCTGCTTGGGGTGACCCCGGGGCTGCCTTCGGTCTATTTTTACTTGAGGATTAATATTTAAGGATGCAGGAAGCTGCTTTTCGTGTAATATGATCTCGTTCAAAAGTTTCGCCTCATAACAAAACAAACAGGTACTTAAATAGTAGATGATTGAGTAATCTGCTATTTGCAGCCCGAGCAGAAGTCATGCTCGGTATTTATCACATCGAGGGAACATTTTCTTCTATAAAGTGGAAAAAAAAATATCTGTGCCATTCTTTTGCAGCCTTTGTGCAATAAATTGGTATCACGTTTCCGAGGACAAAATGTTTGCAAGCAGCAGTCCCAAGATCCCACCCCAGCAGCGCGATTGCTACCAATGGAGACGTGTAAATAGCAAGCAGGCAGCCTTTGGGCCGTCTCCACCCGATGGCACTGGGATGGACTCTGCAGCCTGTGCGTCGTTTGCCAGTCTGAGGGAATTCTACCCCAAAAACATACTGCAGATCTGCACCATCAGGTCAGAGGAGCGTCACAGTGAAATCTGTGGCAAGCAAACCTCAATCAGGTCAAACGATGTGGTTCTGGATACAGCATGGCCACGGCCAGGGGATTGAGAGCTGGTCTTACAATTTCAATTAAAATAGTTCATAGGGCAGTAACATTTTCATTAGGCAAGAAGAGAGGGATAAGCTTTTCCTTTTCCAGGGAGCTAGATGAATTAGAGAACTGAAAGAAATTTCACAGCTTGTCATGATGAAGGCTTTGCCCTGCTGAAATCAAGGGGGCCAGTCCCTAGTGGGAGCAGCACAAGGCACTGGAGGTATTTAGGTGTCAAAGGGTGCCATTGGTTTGATACTGTATGGGATTTTCTGGGGGCCTATGGACTCTCAGAACTAGGGTTCCTAATTGCTTTCAAAAATCCTCCTGGGAGCTTGATTATGTCTTGGCATTTAAATACCTCCCCAAAAAAATCTGTTCCTTGGTCCCTAGCCAAACTCTTCATCTGCTTATCTTGGCCTTTTTTTAAGCAATGAGACAGGCATTACAGTGGGTAGGGGCATGTTTGTATTTGGGTATCGTCTGTGGTGCTCCAAAAACAGGAAGAGGTGATTGGGATGGATGCAGCTTTGCATTTATCCATTTGTTCTAATGTCTTCACTGGTTAGCAGCTGAAGCTTTGCCTGGTCTCACAAATCACGTATTTCTATGTGTCATTGATGCAAACGTTGAAAGTATGTTAACATTTAGACATGTTTTTCCACATGATGTTTAGCTTAAGGAAACCTACCTGGAAGTGAAGAGGAAACCATGTGCATATCCTGACTTTCCTGTCTCAAACAGTTACTGGGAAATTCATTCTCATTAGTTTTGCCTAGGGGAGTTTGACCATTTGTGATTTCCTGACAGTTATTTCTCACAAACCTTTTGAAACTAGAGATTCAGAAGTCCTAACAGCAGATATGGCATTTGTATGGAGTGAAGAGGTGACCCCCATGTCAAAGATTTTGCAACCTGTATATGAGGTGATTTTTTTGTTGTTGTTTATCTAATACTGGATTGATTTCATGTCATTCACAAGATTATTCACATGATGTCCGTTTTTTCACTATCAGATTCAGTGCTGCATCAAAGATAAGTGATTCCTTCTAAGTCAGGGACATCTTGGAGTATTAATGAGGAATTTGGACATAACAGCAATATCTTACATTTTATCTAAATGCAATGTCATAGAACAGGACCTGGCACAAATCCTTTTCCACTGTAGAAACAGCATTCCAAGCAACAGATGAAGGAAGCAAAAGGAATAGAGGGTCAATGGCTTTGTAACACAGCAAAATTTGTCTTGTTCTGTACATGCCATACCTTTTTTTTTTTTTCTTTTTTTTTTCTTTACTGGTGTTGCTTCAGTAACCGGATTCCTCCTTTGCAGTCTCCTGTCCTGATCAATGCAGGTGAGATAGATCTTATGGGGCTCACCACGTCATTTTGTTCTCAATCAACTGCAGGGATTTAAAACAACAAAGAAAATAGTTCCAATTTTGTGGAGGTGGTATTTTTAACTCGCTATCAGTAGGCAAACAGAGAACAGTAATCATACAAGCATAAATGTATGGGGGTTGGGTATAGCAAAAGAGCACATTAAATATTTCTTTGCACGTTCCTTCCTGAAGATGCTATTGCTGGGCCATGCCTGTGGTCTGTGGGGAAAAAAAGCAAGCAATAAAAGTCCCATCTTCAGCAAGGCTGCTATGCAGCCATTCATTTTTCTGAAGGATCCCATGGTGTTCAAACTACTGCACATAGCCCCATGGCTCTGTGTGCATGCAATGGCTCCATGGCTCCTACAGGCATGTTATTTCTTTATAAAAACAACAGCCATATGTTTCAGTGATAGCTTGACCTTTTTTTCTTCCTTTCTCTGTTATTATTCCACCAGTTTATTCTCCTCTTGGAGAACTGCTAGTCTGTGGGCCCAACAGCCCTGCCCTGAAATCCATCAGCGAAATCCTTTTACCCAGGTCCCTGAAGCCCTGCATCAGGGAGACTCAGGACTCCACTTCGTTAGACACAGCCCAGACACATGCAAAAAAAAGACAAGCACTTCCAAAATGTGATTAGCCTTGCAGAGCGTGGGTCCATGGGTATTTGTATATGAAATGTAGCATATGGATTTTTATGGGAGGCTACATCCAGCAATGGCTGGAGCAGCAGCAAAATACATCTCATGCTCAGGTGTCTCTGGAGAGTGCAACCTGCCCTCGCTCTGCTGGCATGGGCTCTGCCAGTGGGCCATGGGGCACACGCTTTGTTTTGTGCTTTTGTATTAATGCTAGACCTGAATAATAACAATGAACGCAGATTTACTCTTATTAAGAAAGTGCCCAGGAATTAAACTGCTGAGGAATCACATGAGATGAGCATGAGTCCCTGCTGGCTGCTCCAAGCACAGTGCTCCCAGATCCGGTGCTATATCCAGCCAGGCTTTCTGTTCTGACACATCCAGCTCCATGTAGCTCTGTTGTAGCTTGCATGCTGGTCACTGCACCAGTTCCTGATCCTTTTCATGTCAAGTAATCTGATGTTTCTCCCTGCACAAGGATGTATTGGGCTGTTTCCTTTCTGTACAGATTTATCTCCTGAAGGCTAGAGAAATTCAGAAAGTTGCCTTTGCTTCCCGCATGGGCAATTCCCATAATGATGATAAAAGTATTAAATTTAGACTTCAGAATTAACATCTCAGTGAAATAGAGTGGGGGGGAACTACAAATTCATGCCTCCTGAGAGCACTTTTTCAGGCTGTTTACTGAGCCAGAAAGGCAACACATCATCTATTTATAGGCTTTGTATTTGAAAGTTTTCTTCCCAGACATAAAATCAATTTGCTGCCGGGGCTTAATAAATGTGTGTGTACATGTGCGCGTACATGTTTATGGAAGAGGCAGTCTTTCTAGAGATGAGCATGGGTAGAGCTAAGCAGGATCCAGAGCACAGGTCCCTTATGGGACTTTATTTGCTTGTGATTGGTTTATATTCGAAAGCCCATCAAAACAAACACATTAAAATCTGATCAAGAATATCAATAGGGAAGGAAATATATCATCCATTCTTTTAAAATTCTCTGTTCTACAGCATGGAGGTAAATCACAGAATCTGCATTTGCATTTGTACAGTTTGTATCCCTGCGGTATCCTTTAAAGCTATTTCAGACACGTGACAATCTCTTCTGAGATTGACAGGAGTGACATAGAAGCTCTTAATCAAACTAAAAAATCCATAACAACCTACCTCAAATACTAATTCTGATTCAGTTACAATTTCTGTTCCTCGCTCAGGTGCCCAATTTCCCAGTACAGAAATCCATCCAAAAAAAGCTGTGATTTATCTAGTGATCGATTCACCAGTGATTTAGTGATATAATTCTCCACAAGCAGGAGGTGCTAATAGCTGCCTTGTTGCAATATGCACAAAAAACAGTGAAAGCTTGTCTTGGGAAACATCATTAGATGATTTGTAGGAAAAAACATGGCGCAATTAAATGGTGAGATTACAAAACAGCACATAGGTAGAGAAAATGCTTTAATGTCTATTTTCACTGAAGCAATCTAGCTGAGCATCTGGAAGAAAAATTGTACCTGTGATGAAGGAGAAGCCTGCTGAGATTATGTCAGCCCAGCACAAAGCTAGGTGCTGGCAGCAGGCAGATGAGGCCACCTTTGAGGCAGATGAGGTAACGTTTAGGTCTTGGTGGGCTCACACCCATCGTGAATGCCCCAAGTCACATGGGATGAGGGTCAGTGGGAGCTGCCAGGGAAGAGTTGCGTTGTGGTCATAACAGCGGTAGTAATGTGGTGTCCAAAAGTGGCGGGTGGTCTGAGAGGCCTTAGATACCTATTTTTCGGAGAGCGTTTTCAGAAATTTTGCTCTCTTCTCTGATATTTTCCAACGCTCTGACGTAAGTTGCAGTATCCAAAGTCACTAATCACCTCAAAGCCTTGTCTGTAGGCAACAGGCATTCTCTGAATTCCTCTAAAATCAGTCTGAGTCACTAATGAGTTCAGGTGAAGTTTGTTACCACTAAGTTTATTTAAATCCAATCACTGTTACATTTCCCAGAGAAAAACACTGTCAGCACTGCCAGCAAGCAGTACGGTGATTTTGTATCAGCAAAACTGCCATTGATTTTAGGAGCTATTTATTGCAGATGTTCCCACCAACCACTTTCTAATGGAATTTTAACAATTCGGTAGGGTCACTCCAAGGTCTTGAGGAAGCAAGGGAAAAATTCGTCCCTTGTAGGAAATGCTCCTCTCCAGCAGTGCTTCCAGTCACGGTCACCAGTCAGATGGGTGCTCTTCTCCTTGTTCATATAACTACTTCTGGTGAATCCTGGTCATTAATTTTCAAGGCATACTTTGTTCTTTTTTGATTCAGCTTACCCTGCCGAGGTATATACAGTTTCACCTCTGTCTTATTGAATCCCTGAGCTCCTGGTTGCTGGAGACTGGGAATATACAAAGCAAGTACATCTAGACTTGGTGTGTTCGGGCTCTCTAGCAGTTGGCTGCTGTCAAACTCAGGACAGATGAACCCTTGGTCTGGTGCAGTACATCTTACCTTAAATTAAAAGCACTGTTGTAATAACTGGTCTAAATATGCCTCTCTGCTTGCTGTCCTGTAAAAAATGGTCTTTTTCATTTTTGTTAAAATCTTGCATGAGAGGAAATTTTTTGTTTGTTTGGGTGTCCTGTTCCCAATGGTTTCACTCCTTTTTCTTGTATGTGATGTCAGCTCCAAAAGTGTTGCATGGGTATGTAGGCAAAAATAAGAGGTGTAGGACGGGAATCATGCCTGTTTTCAGAGAAAATGTTAGTATATCGTAAAAACAGGAGGGATTAATGCTTGGGTTGGTGCTGAAAAAGGTGGCCAGAGAACGCTCAGGGCTGGGCTGGTCCCAGCCTTGGCTCTCTACATCCTTACACATACATAATACACGCTGCCTAAAAACTACAAGGAACACAGCACTTGACATGCACCTGTAATTTTAGCTGAGACTTGACCCGAGTGCTGTGCCTGTATCCCTTGGCATGCTATCGAGTGCAACATAATACAGCAGATAACAAAGGATGAGGGCAAACGAGCATGTTGAATAAGTGACAGCATCCGTCACTCGCAAACCATCCACCACCTTGAAGTGAATCGAACCTGGTGGATTTTCTGAGCCACGCTGGCACAATTATGTGTTACGGCAAGGACTAGAAGTGAAAGGAAAGCTGAAAGGAAAAATATGTGTGAGGTTTCTTGGGTCCTTTTGCAAGGACTGGGTTATATGTGCGGTTGGAAGTACTCCGTACGATGGATAGCAGGAGGGAAGGAAGGAGGCAGCACATCTGGTAAAGAATTAAATGAGACCTGGCCTTTCATCCAGGCTCCTCATCTGACTCACCAGGTAATTGTGAGTGCATTTTAGCTTTTCGACACTTGTCTGCATCAGGAAACAATGGCTGAAAGCTGTCTTCTTCAAACCAGTCTTTTCTCTTTGCAGCAAAATAAGCTTGAATACATCTAAAGCCAGCCAAAGCACAAGCCAAGGAGCATATCCTCTTTTTGGAGATCCATAATTGTACCTGCAATTAAGTGAAGCTGTGCTGCTCAGGGACAATACAGCCCCCAGGCAGCTGGAAGTGTGACTGTGGGCAGGGAAGGGATGTGAGGCAGGGCCCCGCTGCGAGTGCAGGCAGGGCCGGGCAGCTTGCTCCGAGCTGGCCATGCTGCTGAATTTCTGGCTAACACCCGGCCTGGGCTTTGGGGATCTTCACAATGGTGCCACAGTTCCCTGTCACTATGGAAACTGGGATTTTTTTTTTTTAAGGCTCTGGTGTAAGAAAGTGCCTTAAAACTGCAACTTGTGCTCTGTTCTCTTCCCTGATTCTTGTGTTGCCTGGTAGAAGCCAAAGGCTCCTGGAGGCAGGCCTGGCCTCCTTAAACGCAAAATCTGGGTTCCCCTTCATGAGTGAGCCACAGCTGAATCAGCAGCCAGTTTTACCACAGATACAGAGAGAAGCCACAAAAGCTGTGAAGTCAGCAGGAAAGTCCCCAAAAATAGTTCAAGGAACTAAAAACAATGTCAAAACAACATGGTGCGGTCCGTCTGTCCCACCATCACACAGCCCTCTAGGGTCGGCCAGAGGGGTGTGCAAACAGATTGCATACAGCTCAGGTTCATCTGAGTGTATTAAACAACTTCAGGAGGAGCTTCTTTAAATTTCTCTGTTCTTTACAGTCTTGCCAAAGCTTTTATATGCAGCCAAACGGCAGTGTTCGATTATTAAAGGAATCAGGCTATAGTATGGGGGGCTTTCCCATGTGTATGTGCTCTGCATACCTGACTGCGAGATCTTTCAGAGTCTGATTCAAACCCAGCTGAGATGAGAGCAACCCAAAAGATCTTTTCTTTCCATGTGTGGGCAATAAAAAGGTCTTTATTGTAAACGGCTTTGTCTTGAAGCCTACTATTCAGTCTTAGCAGTGTTCATAGCCTGCTGAGTAGGTCATACTTGGCTCCAGTGAGCCAGCCTCGAGCAAAAAACCTGGCATTTTGGGCCTCTCACCACAAAAATCGCACAAGGGATCTGCGTATGGGCATTGGTCCCAGATGTAGGCCAGCCCCAGTAGTGCAGCCCTCATTTTAATGGTCAGCATTTTTGTATCCCTGTCCAGCATTACAGAATCACACCTGAATCTTGACACCAACACTTATCACCTGGGAATCACAAAGTACTTGCAACCTGTATTTGTAGCCCCTAGAGGCATCGTTGGAAACCTAAAAGCCCTTTGCAGAGGCTCAGTGAAGACAGATACTTCTATCAGTCCTGCTCCTTTCCAATTTCATCATTGTGCCCACGTAATTCTCCGTGGGGCTCTGTTGAATTAATAAGAAAAAGCTGAGGGCTGGAGAAGTCCAGGAGGGGGGCAATGAGCAGCTGAGGTGAAGGAAAGGAGGGAGGGAAGTTTCTGAGCAAACTTTAGCACTAGAGGAAATCCTCACTTAACTGCCTTCCTGGGATGAGTTCAGGAAGCCCTACGTAGGGCATACCCCACTTGCAACCATTACAGACACCTAATTAGCAGGTGCCAGTGTCCAGGATGTGATTCAGAGTAATTAATTTTCATATACAATTGGCAGAAGGAAATGACTCCTCCAGGGAAGCCACAGAAAACCAGGTAATTATAAAGTGCTGGAAAGACAAGGCACAGTGTTTCCTTCTCCCTCTGAAATGTAGGCACCCAAAGTCCTCTTCCTCATCATGTCCTGGAACAACATACACATGTTTAGGAGAAAGAAACGCAGGAACAGAAACGCTAGAGCCCCATACAGGGCTGACCCACTAACAACTCGTGTAACGTGTAAGTAAGCAGCTGGGCTTGCTTTTTCCAATGAACCTAATGCTTCTCCGTTACTGTGTGACCATGCTGGACTGCTTGGGCCTCTCAAGCCTTTTCACCATCCCTTCCACTTGCCATGTCTGCATCACACTGTGGAGCCCTCAGCTCTGCAAAATTGCCTACAAGAATCTTGAGGAGAAATGTAAGTCCACCTGGAACGGTGCCGGAGCAACGAGGCACCTGTCCATGCCCAGAGTTACAGTCTGGAGCCAGCTCCGGAGCGCAGGGCAATTCCCAGTCCAAGTGCCGGAGGCTCCCCTTGTCCGAGGTCAGCGCACCGTGCCTGGGTCCTGTGTGACGTGGTCAGGGACTACTGGAGAGTAGTGGTGGGAAGGGCTTTCTAAGCCCCAGGTGCCTCCAGCAGCCCCTTGACCAAAGGCACAACCGGTGGCTACCAGGCCATGTAAGGGAGCCTTTGCAGGCCCCTTCCGCTGACATTTATTTTTGGTCTGTTTTGCTTTCTTTCCCTTCGGGTTTTCTCTTTCGCTGGGCGTGCTGTCAGGCCCTGGGCACTTTGCCAGCACTGCAGTTCAGCACTGCTGGTCACGCTGTGCCCTGGCCTGGGAACTTGTGCTCCCGGCATTGTTGTTAGAGTCTCCTCCATCGCCCTCCTTCACTCACCGGTCAGATCTGCATGGCGGCAGTTTTCAACAAGCAAATGCAGATGTGCAACCATCCACAGCGACACTTGTTGCTCATTCCCATCGGAAGCATGTTCAGAAAAGAGAAGTGAGGCAGGATCCATGACCAGCTCCTCTCAAAAACTGCCAGCTGTGCCAAAGTATCAGGACAGGAGTGTCTGGAGAGTAGCTTATGATAGCTACTGGCATTGCCCACATACCGGAAATAGCACTTTTTTGTCCATTAATGTCCTAAATGCTGCAGTACAGAAATGGAAGAGCTCCTTTTTCAGCCTTACTGCCCCTCTGCTTCACCTGTTTTCCCCTGCTAATCTGAAGGGCGTAGCCTTGGATTTGAGCTAGCATTTTTTTATCATAAATATCTACAACAGCAGTCTAAATTGTAATGATTTCCCATTCTTGCAAATATGGAAATATTTTAAGCTCATTAGAGACTTTTTTTTAGTTCTTCCACATGTATACCTTAAAAATGTCCAAGCTTCAGACCTCTGCCTGTGTGTGAAATACAGGAGTATTAGAAATAAGATCAGAAGTAGGCAAAAATGGTGTGACTGATTCCTTTGAGAAACAATTCCAGCTCCTTAGAAAAATAGTATGGTTACTGGTGTTTCCCTTTTTGGCGTGGCTGACCCTGACTGCCTTACCAGCAGACTGCTTTTTAACAAGAACTTTTCTTTCTAGGAAAAAATACAACAGTTGTAACTTGCTCATTGGACCGTGGCTTATCTATATGATCCCAGCTGATCTTTGACTTTTTCTTTGCCTCACCTTGTGCAAGATTGATATGGTTTAAATTGGATGTTTTATTTAGACCATTAAAGACTTAGATAAAGAAGAAAAGTGATTTTACACAGAAAGATCTGGATGCTGCCTACAAATTCCTGTCTCTGTTACTAACCAGATGTAGCAGGCAAGTAATTTAAAAATCCCTGTTTTGGCAAGTGAGAGATAGGCAGTATTTAGGAACTACGGTCTAAGAAAATCATTCAGAAGCACATTAGACTGCACTCAAAGTTCAGTCTTACTGAACTACTAAATAGCGTGTCCTTGTAGTTACCATCTTCTGTATTTCTGCTAGGCACAGAGCTAAGTTGGCTTCCTTCTAATCTTTCTTCCGTTCTGCAAAAATAAGTGCCAATAGAAGATAGATAGTGAAGATCAGCATACTCTTTACAAGTCCAAAGTTCTTCTCTGCACTATTATCAGTATCATCATATCTGATAGTTTTGTATTTTTCCTGTTTGGCACAATGGAAGATGTGTTTGTCACCACAGTCTGTGAGACAAGTGGCCAAAGCATAAGGGATAATATATCCAGCATAAAGAACTGAATCTGGGCTTAGATCAGGAGTAGAAGATTTGTAAATGTTTGAGAGGCTTAAAGCAGTTTTGAAACTTATTGTCTAAAATTAAAGATAGGTTTTTGCATGTTTTTAAGCTTTAAAGCCTTTTCAGTTTTAAAAACTTGTGGATGGCTAATGCTCATTTGTTTTCCTGAGGTGGAAGCAGTCAGAAGATGACAATGTGGTTTTGCTATGAAGTAAACGTGCTGAGATCAGCCCATATCTCTATCTAGAACTGCTGACTTTGGGCTATACTGCTAAGTGCTGGCTTTTCATCTCATGATAACTTATGTGTGTTCATGCTGCTGTGAAAAAGTACAGCTCTGTTAGCAGTTAAGGCTAACCTTGTAGTTACACAACAGCATGGGATACTTTCCAGGAGGGATACCGCACTAGCACTAATGTTTTGGTTTGAGTAGTGGGAACAAGGATTTGCTTCAACCTGAACTGGAATGTGTATGTTTTTACTACACTCAGTCATGAATGGTTGCTCTCTAACAGCAGCATATGAACCGGGCAGCAAAAGTCCTTTCAGCTCTAGCCTCTCCTCCAAGGCTGGACATTGCATCCGATAGTGCATCTATGACCAGTGCATCTCATAGTGCTGAAAAGCAGAATGGCAAGAGCATTAGGAACCTTTGAGCCCTGTGAGACATGTGTGCATGATCTCTTGCAAACAGTCATCATATCAGTGAAACACTGGAAAGATTTTTTCCATGCTGTTGGTGGCAGAGTCCATAACTGCTGCTGCGCAAGCAAACTGAGTTTGGTAGAGACACCCAAGAGTAAGCCCTTCCTTTCAGATTAGCTTTCCCCTTCTGTTCATTATCAGACATTATCAGACAAGTAAATGATTAGAGAATATCGTATTTGTACAAATAAATGTGACATTGCATCTCAGCAGAATGGGAGGCATATCTGGGAGTGGGGATGGGGTCAGACGCTGAGGCTGCACTTAGGTTACCTGGATTTAAATCCCAGTTCTGCCACACCCCTTCTGCTCGTCTCTCACCATCTGCATCTTGGTGTGTGCCTGAGCAAGACACAGCACAACCTGCACTGTGGCTGGCATTTCTAAGTACTCTTGTCATAAATGTGGTGTCAACTTCTGCTTGCTAGTATTGTGCCTGCAAGAGTTTGCATTTCTGCAGCAGTACCATTAGTTTGATGAAGCTATCTGAAATAACAGTAATACAGGTGTTTTTCATTTTACATCCTTAACCTGTGCTTATTAAAGCATTTATGGGAGGTCTGATCTGCAGCCTTTTCAGATTAATGTAAGTCCGTGTATTCACCTCCATGGGCTTCAGATCAAACCCAATGAAATTAATTACAGAAACAATTTTCAGAAAAGAAACAATGAAAAGAATATCATAGTACTGGAGGATGCAAAAGAGAAGAGTAGTAACAAAGCTTAATCACTCAGATCTGCTTAAAGGCTTTTTAGTTAAATGATCAAAAGTGTTGATGTAATTATAGTGGATACGATGGTACAAAAATGAGATTTTGCATTCAAAAAAAAAAGTGATTAGATTAGATTAAACCATGACATGCTGACTTTTGAATAACTGCATATAATTGACTTTATAGCAATAAACCTACCAAGAGAATGACCAACCTGTTGCTGAGAATACAGCTGTAAGCAAAGAAGATGTAAATAGTAGGGACAACCTTGCTAAGGTACAGACTCTGGGCACTAACTCAACTGCTGTGGTCGAAGGCAGTGGTTTCAGAAGACAACATATTTGGCAGCAATATCGGTGAGCACTATTTTCCGTCCCATCTCCTGGGGGATGCTCTGTCTCACCCCCTTGCTGCTGCCTGCCTTGGTGCCAGCACAGACCTTGGTATATCTTTTCCATGAATCACACAGGGAAACTGAGTGTGCTTTCAAATGTGCGCATGCAGAAACAAGCAAACATATTTTTGCTGGGTTACTTTCTATCACAAATCAAGTGCTAGTATTGACAACAAGGCCAAGACAGCACAAGGCAATGAGAAAGAGGATGGCTGGTTGGGCTGGGGGCAGGGGCTGGTGGGGCAGCCCTCAGCATTTCAAGTTAGCTTCTCCTTTGCCAAGGTCTCAACAAAGATTTCACGTGACCTAATCACCAGTAATATCCATTCTTGGGTTTTGGATTGTTTGTTTGTTTTAATGCAGTCAGATGGTGTTTTTACAGTAACCATTTGCTTAACAAATTATTTAACCTAGTAGGAAGTGATGGAGTGCTGATTATTTATTCACCAAAATTCAGGAGTCTACATCTAAATTCTCCTCATGCTTCCTTTCCTAGCATGTCATTATTCCAATTGGGAGAATGCTTAAGATATTTAAATAATCTCCCATTCAGCTACATGTATGAGAAAATGCATTCACTCAGTACAATAATGCAATTGTGCCTTTCCTCTGAGATGGCAAAGCGGGTTAGTGGAGCCATTTTGAGAAACAGGAACCGAAAAGCAAAAGCACTCACAGAGACTGGGCACAAGAAAACATAAAAGCAGATAGCAAGCATGTGAAAAAGCCCCTCTGCATTCACAGACAGCAGAGAACAAAGCTAACAAAGCAAATTGTGTGAGATGAGAAACCACAGCACTCCACCAGCTAGGGAAATATGTAGATTTGGGTTGACTCCTTCTCAAACCAGCCAGGAATACAGAGCGTGAGTGGACTGATGCTCTTCTGCCCTTCACTGCTGCACATCAGGAGCAACTATGCTCAAGCAACTCCTTTCAGCACAAGTACACTAAAGTAAAAGTGATTTGAGTGAAAAAAGTTTCTGGCCCTAAACAATAGGTGCAAAACCTGGCCATCAGCCCCTGTAGCTAGTAATAGCCGCAATATGTTTGTGGCACTGACCTAAAAACACGAAGTCCCAGGGACAATTATCCACAGCACAGATGCTGGGACATTTACTATAGAGCCAAGAGATCAGCAGCAGAAGAGGGCTGTGTTTAACCAAAGAGAACAAAAAGACATTTTTATAGTTGTTTATGTTTATTTGTTCTATAAATATTGCAGCAGGGTTCCTTTTGGGTCAGCCAGCAGATCTGATTAATTTATTTTTCAGTTTCGTTTTAGTGCCTATAAATTGAGAAGTGACTTGGGGCTGCAATGCACAGCAACCACAGCTGCTAAAAATACACCACAACCACCCAATGCACACAACAGGGTTCAATCACCGCACTCCCCTATACCTCAGCTCCTTAAAGTCCCTACACACGGGCAGATTTGTGTATATGGAGGCATGTAAACCTGCTGTGGCTGTGACTTACTTTGTCAGAGCAACATGGGGAAGGAGGCAAGGATGACCAGGAGGCAACGCGAGCCGCTCAGCAGACACACGGCTGCCCCGTCCCACAGAGATGGGAGGGGAAGCACTTTCCCGAGGGAAAGCGAGGATTCCAGCCTTTTCAGTGTTGCACAGCATTATTTCCAACTGCAAACAGTTATTAAAATAGCAGCCTATAAAATCAAGATGGAGAAGAAAGCAGAGGGTGTGACAGGAATCATTTTTGATGGAGTTTTTTCTTGTGAAGTCTCAAGCCCAGAAACAAACCTTACAAAGCAAAGTAACAACTCTCCCCTTTCCAACGGTGGGCTGCAGCCTCTCTTATCCTTACAATTTGCAGACCACCAGGAACAAACCAGCTCCAAAGAAGAGCTGTTAGCTCACTGATGTCCAAGGTCACCTCGCCTGAGTTTCTGAACCCAGGGCTCTCTCACACGGGGCCAGGGGAGCTCCAAGCAGGGTCTGCCACAGGCGCCCAAGCCCAGGGCAGCAAGTAGCCTGGCTTGGCAGGGGCAGAGCCAACGCTCTGCCTGCTGCCTGTTGTTCTCTGAGAAACCGAATTAACGGAGTGGCCTGGCTGGGGCAGGAGAGCAGCTGCAAAGCCAGGATGTTGGGCCAAGAGGGACAGGACAGCTATGGGAGGTGGGGTAAGGCTGGGGGAAGTCAGGGAAGGGTTGAAAAAAGGGAGGGAGGGAGTTTAATCTTGCATGTGCCAAAGCAGAAATGGGGCAATGTGTGTGTGTGAGTAGGGGTATGACCTTCTACTTTTGCATTTAACTTCAAGCATAACTCTCACCTTAAAAGTCAGTGGTTCCAGGCCCTGTGACATACATTGGCCTGGCCCCACTAACGGACCTGCTGCTTCAGAAGGCAGCTTTTGATATTGCAACTGGGAGCAATTTCTAGACTGGCAAGCAAAGGTCTGGGCAACATTTGCCTACCTAGTGACACAGTTTATACCATTCTGCTTGGCATATTCTTTCTCAGGCCTGGAAATGAAGAGAATTTCAAAGGAAAAACACAAAGGGCTTGGATTTGTGCAAGCAAAGTCAACATTGACAAGCTGACAGGATGCAAGCCAGTAGGGTGGAGACTCAGTGGAGATCTCTGCCGTTAATGGTCTTCCCTCCATTTTTTGAAGTGGCAGCTACCCGGAGTTACTCATCCAAGTAACTTCAGTTACAACAGCAGTGCATCAGACAGCCAGTGTTTCCTTCCTCTCTCACAGTCCCTGTCCTCCTCACCACTCTGGGAAAGGCAGAAGCTTCTTGGCTGGTGCAAGGGCAGCCAACAGGGTGACATGGCCTAGCAGCCCAGCAGTGTGGCAGGACAAAAGTCCTGAGGAGTCCTGTGTGGGGACAAGGTATCCCGACCTAGATGTGACGTATCTGACACTATATTACATTCCTCCTAGGTACTGCCTTGTTCCTGTCTGTATCTCCAGCTGCCATCGCGTAAGCCATTCCTGCCATATCACTTCCTGCATGTGGGGGTATTTGCATGAGGTATGTTCCTAAGACCACACTGTGGGATATGTTTGTGTTCTGGATTAGTTTAATGGAACCACAATATAACCTGCAAGACAGCTTCCCAGCTGGTAAATCATGTTTAAACAGTGGAAAACAAATACACTTTCTTAATGCTCCAGTCCTTTTACATCTGGTTGCTTAGCATTGCCCCTATCTCCTGTCCACTTTGCAGTGCTTCAGCAAAATTGCCAAACAAGCTGGCCAAAAATCAATTGAACAGAGATCAGAAGAAAAAAAAACAAATGAGATATAGCAGTCACTGATGGTATACACAGGCATATCAATTTGGCAGCTAGTCAAACTCCTTGGAGCAATCAGCTGTGCTCATTAAATGTCAGAGCTGTGAATTTGCCCTGGGCAATATCAGCAAAAGCTTGAAAATGGCCCAGCTCAGTTGAAAGAGATTTTCTTCCCCCAAATTTCAGGTAAATAGATGAATGAGATGTCAGTAGCAATTCCATACCCCAATTTTAGCTCCAGAACCTGATGTCTGTGCCACAAAGCCAGGGTGGAAACTTGGAGGGGGGTGTTAGCATGGAAGATTCAAGAAGCAGCACATTTTCTGTATACACCTAAACTTGGAAAGAAACATGCTGCCATTATCAGGTTTGGTTTCCTTTGGTATCACAGCAGCTGATGTGTTACATGACAACTGCCAGGAGGTGACATAAAATAGAAGACAACCAGGGTGAGGGAGAGAAAACCTATTTCTTCTAGAGGTCAGCAAAGAAAGAGCAATATCTCCCTTCCCTGCTAACACTGCTGAGTGGTGCAGGAAGAGGGAGAGCTCCCCAGTCCTGCTACGTTTCTCTCCTCTGCACCTCAGGAGGTTCCTGCTGCTTTAGGTTCAAAAAGCATAAAGCAGAAGAGCCAATGGCTTGCTCATGTCTGTAAGCTTTGGGAAAAATCTGTGGAAAGAGTTTATACTGTCTAAGCATCACAAAAGTCCTTTTTTTTTTTTTTTTTTTTTTTTTTTTTTTTACCTGGCAGGCCACATTTATGACAGATTTTAAGCCAGGTATTATGATATTATTCAGATATCTTTATGGAAATCAGTGAGGCCTCCCACCAACAGACCAGTTACCCAGTATGGCCTACGTTGTGAAACACACGCTTGGCTAAGAGCTTTGCCTCACTGAGGACCTTGGGATTTGACCTTTAATTTTGAATGTGTGACTGTATAAACAAGCCATCACATTTTGTCTGCACTGTGCTTGTCACAAAAAACATTCACACAGAAAGGACCTGGAGGTAAGTAGCATGCAGAGGCCATTCTCGTAACACCCAAGCTTGGTGATTTCTCTGAGGACACAAGATTCCTTACCCTACCTCAAAGGTGGTGAAGTGAGCTCTGTCTGGGTGGGGAAGAGGGTTAAAAAGAAACCTTTGGGCAGAGATCCTCTGTCCCACTGGGAGCTGGGGCTGACCAGTTGTGTGGGCAGAGCCCTGAAGCACTCTGCTGATCTCTCCATAGGAGAGTCTTTGCCTGGGATCTTCATACATTTGGTTATTTGGAATAACATCCAAGAGACAGATGGTCCCCTGCTTAAGAAAGGCATATTGCTTCTGGAGTGCAGCATTACTGTCGCATTAGATAGGAGTCTCCAACACTGTTCTGAGAAATGCTGCCTGCTCATATCACATTTCAAAACATGCAAATAAATCAGTGACCTTTGCTACCAGCAGAAGTGCTGTGTGGATTTGTATTGAGACTGGGAGAGTGGCTGGCTGGAGGGGACCAGCACACCAGCTAAACCATGTGCTGCTGAACAAGTACACCAGGAAATTTCTTTGGAGTGAAAAGTTCATGTCAGGCACTGCATTTCTCTAGCACTGTACCCAAAGGGGATCAGTATCCATTCAAACACAGCAGCATCTCAAGAAGAAGAGGCATTTAATAAGTGAATGCTGAGTAGAATTTACAATGTATACAAGACTGTTATCTCTGTTTTTATTTACCATAAAGGAGGGTATTAATTCTCCACCTCTAGCATGCTAGCTCTAAGAAAATAGGTAAAACTGTAAATGCAGTTTCAAAATCTGCAGCAATTTGCACCTTGTTGGATCAGCAGTTTGTGTGATAAAGGAGCCCTGACCTTCTCACCTGCACTGGAAAGTCCAAAGGTATCATCAGAAGGTTTCAGGCTTGTTTACCAAAAAGCAGAAGTGCAGAAATCCACATAGGGAGGTAGCCTAGGAATACAGGCCAAAAAAGACGTGACATGGTGGAGGCCTCTGACTACAAATAACACCCCTCACCCAGCTCAAACCCCATCCAAAGGATGTCTCCTCTGAGTGATGTGAACTGCATCTTGCTGAATCTAAGACTCAGTGCCACAGCTGCAGTGCTTCCTGAGATCCCTCTGACGCTGGAGAAAATGTCTTGCCTATTATCTTTACTGTTAAAGCCTGGATTTCCTGTACAGGGGAAGTCCTCATGTAAAAAAGCATAGAAAATGCTTTAAAGAAGGAGCAGAATGTGCTCAGATTTTGAAGCAGCTGATCTAAAGGCACTGAGACCCTTAGGGAACCCTGGGCCACAATAGTTGACATTTGAGGCAGGAAATGATGGTTTATTTAACTAACTGAACTGAAAACTGCCAGGGAATTTAAACAAGGGAAACAGAATTACTGAGGGCAGCATTTAGCTAAGGAAGGCATGCAGGCCAGAGCTCCTATGATCGTGGGAAATACTGAGAGATTTGACATCTGTAAATGGTAGTGGCCTCTGCTTTGTCATTCATCTAAAAGACAGATCAGGTGGGCAAAGGATCCCAGGAGGGTGTTACTGCTGTTCCTGCTTGCTCACTGTGGCTTCTTGCCCTGTCTGGTGCTTCTCCACAGTTTTCCTTCCAGCCAAAGGCCTGCCTTGAAGTTTCTAAGATATAATGGCACAATTCTGGCACTGGGCTACTCTGCTCCTATTTTTGTTTGTTTTCAAATGTTTCACTAAAAATACTTCTGAAGACATTTGTTAAATAAAAACAGATATATATCTCTATTCAAATAATGGCTTTTTTTTCAGAGGTTTTCTTCACTCTTCTCAGCCATGTGCAGCAAACTCTAGGATTTGTCACTTTCTGTAGTGATGAATGATGTCCCAGAGTTTGACTTTGGTAGAGGATCTGGCTACAGAAACCAAGCCAAGAGGAGACAACCTTCGTCAGACAACTTCAGGAATAGCAAAGGAAATTGAGAGAAAGCCATAGCATAAAAGCATTCATGATTCATCACTTGGTACCTGGAAGGGGAAAACAACAACTATGATCAGTTTGGGGGTTTCACAAACCACATCTGACTTTGCCAATGCCTAGCTGGTCTCAAGGCAAAGTTCCTGCAGGTGAAGTGCTCAATCTATGATCTACCCCAGCTCTGCCCATCAGGGACATTCCCCATGGCCCAGATCTCTGCTGCGCATCCATCCCCCTGCCTCCCTCCAGCCCTGCTGAGGGCCAAGGAGTCAGTGTTTCAGGACTGGAATTCATTGTCCCAGCTTCACTTGATCCCATTTAACAGGGAAAATGGCAGGTAGCAGTCCTTCTGCAGAGCAGTGACCTTAACCTCCTTCTCCAGCCCACTGGGAGGGCAGAGTTGAATGAACAACAGTCTGGTTGCTCTGCTGAAAGCCATGGCCTTGGGGGAACTAACTTGTTGTTGTTGTTGTTGTTTGGTTTGCTTTCAGCTGAACTGTTCCTGGCTGGCCAGCTTCATTGTGCAATTGTACAAATATCCGTGCCAGCACAAATAAGGGATGATGGAAAAGCCAGCACTGCAGGCAGACCAGGTTTCTTCTCTCAGCAACTCTGCTAGCTTAGGCTGTCCTCAAACGCATGTGGGCCACCTGCTCCAGGAAAAGCTTGATGTAACCGCAGCAAATGTGGTTACATGAGATTATTATTCAGACTCTCCTGCCATTCTGCACAGATCCTAGCATTGGCCTGCTCCTCCTTGTAGTGCACTTGGCTTAATTTCTGTGTGCTGCATGCTTTTTAAATATTCACAGGGCACTATCTGGAGGAGGAATGAGTCTGTAACACCAAATCATCTCCTGCTGAGCCCCACTGAATCATCACGACCTTGGACAATTGATCAACTGATTTTGTGTTATTTATGTTACCCTAAAGGCTACATTTCATAATTTTAAATGTATGGATTGGAAAAGCTGACAACTCATTCTGCTCAACCTGTTTAGTATCACTGCACTTGTTTGAAAGGCTTACTTTCAAGGGAGAAAATGTATCCAACTTGCAGAGACCAACTTCCTTTGCAGCTACATTGAATAAAAAGTCTTCAAAAATTTAGAAACCGATTTAAGCTAACAAAGTCAAGGAAATAAGTGTTAAAACTCAAATTCCTGCTTGATGGTCTATTTGTAGTTCATCCAGTGGTAATGAGCCAGATTCTTGCCTAGAATAAATGGGCATAAATCCACTTAAGCCATGCAAGAATGTTGATTTATGCTTGCTACAAATCTGACCTTTATTTCAGTATTTCATGGTAAGCTCCAATCCTCTTTACACTGCTCATTTATTGGAATGGAATTAGATTTACCAAGGTATGCTCAGACAAAATGGATTGCTTTTCCCTTAAATTTTTGTGCCAGGGATAAAATTGTGATCTGTTTCAATGGAAAACTGTTAATAAGGTAGCTTTGTTGAGGAAAAGTCAGAAGTGATAGCCTCATTCATTTCAACACTACGCGTTATTTATTTTTCAAAGCTACACTGAAAAAGTACAATATGCTCCACAAATTACAAAGTCCTTCCAGGAAATCTGAGATGCATCTGAAGAATGGAAGTTGAAAGAAGTTTAGCTAGCAAACAGTTGCATAAAAGCTTAAATATATAAAGCCAAATTATTTGCTGAAGGTGTACTGGAATGAAAATACCCTTTTGTTTGCTTAACTGAAACTACATTGCTCCGAATGACCTTACATTCTTTATTTCTAAGTGCACGACCCCTGCACTGAGGTTCAGCACGCTGCAAGATGCCAGACTTACCAGAATATGCTAATCAAGAATTTATTTTATTAGTTTTAAATAAAACACTCTTGATTTTTGACTATAGTGGCTGCCTGGTAAATACAACTTATCACTGAGGAGAGCCATGCTGAGAAAACTGCGTGTGAGATTATACTACTGTAAAGTGCTCAATATGGGGGCTAGCTCAGAAGACAGAGCTCACGCAGGAGGCAGCAGCCTGTTTTCTAAATTCTTTTTCACACAGGTAACATCTTATGCTGCTGTTTTCAGTCTGCACTAGTTTCCTGTTGGTGTTTGAAGGATTAATTTGCAGTGAATTGTTTTCAGCCTGGCCACCAGATGAAGAACTTCTCTAACACGACAATACATAGGGATTTGACAGAGAAACATTAAGGTTGGTATGGATGAGGCACAAATGGCAATATGCAGATGCAAAATCATCAAGAAACATCAAGAAAGGAAAAAAGACAAGCATGAGCAGATGTGCCAAAATCAGCAGGAGACTGAGATCACAGCACACACTGCCCAGATTCTCGAGGCACCTGGGTCTCATTTAAATCTCGATCTGTGAGGTTACCTCAGGAGGCAGCCTGACTCCAGCCCTGTCTTCTAGGTGGACCTTGGACCTGTGCTCTAGCTTTGTCTTCAGCCCCATGGTGGGGGCAGCAGGTAGACCTTGGATCTATGAAGCAGCTCTGTTTCAAACTTTGTCTCTGGTCCCATCTCCTGCTGCTCCTAGATGGACCCTGGACTTGATCCATTAACTTGCCTTGTTTGTACCCTGGACCTGGTTCATTAATTTGCCTTGTTTGGGCCCATTAATTGACCCTGTTATCAGTACCCAGCTCTGAGGGACTGTGCCCGTGCCGGCTCCTGGCTTGTACCAGAGGGGTCCTGGCCGGGTGATGTGGCCACACACATCTCCATCATTGTGCGTGAGAAAGAAAGAGTGAGATCTGTCTGTGAGAGAACCTATGAGTGAAATCAATTTAAAATGAAACAAACTTCCCTCTCTTTGCATTGCACTTTGCTACATTAGCCAAACATAAGCAATGGAAACACTCAACAAAATACTTTGATCAGATTGATAAGTGCAGATGCGTTGTGCCCTCAATTTTGGAGTTTGTTCCTTGATAACATGCAAAAGAAATTAGATTTGATAATAATGGAGGGCAGGGGTACTTGGTAACCTGGACATGAGTTTCTCTGAGGCAGGGAGAGGCTGAGATGAAGAGGTGCAATAGCTAGACAGGGGTAAAGTTTCAAGAAGCAGTTCATTTTAGGTTGCTTTCATTTGGCAGCGTATTATATTTTTGTTTTCACATATAATATAATAGTGATCCGTAAAAACAGCCAGGAGCCTAACTTTCAGAAACACCATGGTCCCAAAAACTGAAGTAGATCTTCCAGTCAGACTCTCAGCACTGTTTAGGAAATAAATCCAAATATTTCAGTTGTAAAGAAGATGCTTTGGCTCCAGAACAATGTGAGAAAAATGTACAATCCATTTGATCTGCTTCAGATGCCACAACCATCTGCAACTGCATGTGGCAAACACACATTTCTCAGATTCACAGGCATGGATGATTGCAAAGAGCATTGAATACTTTCAGTAAAATAGATAAACCTTTAATATGCTCTTTTTGTTATTTACTTCTCTCCCAGCAGCTCTCTGTGCTAAGAATTCCTCCTTGAAGACCCCATGGGACTCGAAACCCACAGCCAGGCGATGCAGAGCCTTTCAAGGCAGGAGATATTGTGTGCAAAAGTGCCTGACGAGCAGCCAATATGAACAACAACGGCTGGCACCAGAAGAGGGTCACAGATGCTTATTTGAACATGCTATTGTGCAATATCGCCACACGGTGTAGGCTCCAGCTGCTGCTATTGGAAAGACACCAGCGCCATCTGCCTTCGTAAAGCCAAAGGAAACCCAGGAGCACAAATAAGGAGTGAAAGTCCTGTATAGGAGCTCATCTCCCCCTGCTCTTCGGGGATTCCCATGGGCTAGCTCATTCATTTCTAAACTTCGGCTTTGTAATATCCACCGCTGTTCTCAGTTCTTATAGCTTATATGTATTTTTTGTTCTCAGGTAGAAAGCACAACTCGTGTCACCAGTCATATGAGCTGGCACGCAGATGCCACCACAATTCATCTTCCTGGATTTGGAGGCTCCGTGCAACACAGAAGGACCGAGAAGGACTCCTAGCCCAGTAACCACAGCCAACACCTGTGCATCTAGTTCTGCATGCACATGCACGTGCTCTCCACTGCTCAGTGCTGCTAACTCGTGCTTTCTGTGCAGCTGAAACACCATTTTCTCATACTCAGCATTTGTATTCCATGCAAATACTTTGTCTCTTAGTCAGGAGCTCAGATGAAATGCAGACAGCAGCTTTTGGTTCAGGGCAGCTCCTAGGGCAGAGAGCTTCCCAGCACTGAATGAGAAATCAGCTGGAAACTGCTTGTCGTGTTGGGACAGTTTTCTCTCAGTCTGGGTTTTCTTATCTGGGATGCTGTCCCCAAAGCCTCATGATTCTCCAGCAAACCAAATCAGCCTAATCCTCATCATGGAGGAAAGCTCTTGATGCTCTGCAGCCAGTCCTACATGTGCTGTTTGATTTCCTGTTAATGCTATAGTATCTGGGCACAAGGTTTGCATTTCAACCTTTAAATACCAGTTTTTCATGTTTACTATGATGGCATGGTTTTGCTTGTTTGTTTTTTTTTTTTTTAGTGACTTTTAGCCACTTTGGAGAGGAGGATGTTCTTATAAAACAATCTTTACTTTGCATCTAATCTCCATAATTCTTATGAATAGCTACCTACTATCTATATATGCGTACACCTCATACTATAGGTTTTTTGTCTATTTCCCATATATTTATTTTTGTGGATTTTTGACATATTTAAGCAACAGGCACTTTGAAGATATTTAAGCTAACTAAGCTACTAAATAAACTAAACTAAATTAAATACAATTACTTTTTTTCTATTCTTATTTCTCCTCTGGTTAAGAGAACACTGCAAATACTTTGCAATGCCTCTAGCTGTTGCTATTTGGTATAATTATCCTAATTTTCTGGCAGACTTACTTTTAGTTTTTTTGTGTGTGTGTTTGTTTGTTTTTTTCTCATGAAGATGTTAGTATTTTCATCAGTAATGTCCTGATTTGATAGGTGGTCCACAGGACCCCATCCTTTCCTGTAATTATGCTTGTTCATCCATTGACTTCAGGGTACATTAATGCTCACATGCAGTGTCAGGGTGCTGCAGGGCTAACCTGGTCGTGGAGGCACAAATGTGTTTGCTTGCACTTATCTCCGTACCAGAAAATCTTGTAGGCTTCATTTAGAGCATGAAGCTGAAAACTGTCTTGGAAAAATATATATATATATATTATTTTGAAATTGCTCTTAAAGACTAGTGAAGTTTGTTTCTTCCTCTCTTGTATGTTTCTGTCCCCAGTGTACAGCAATAGAAAAGTGATGCTTTATGACTGCTCTGGATTTGAAATATACACATTTCAAAGCACTGATAATTTCAGAACACCTACAGAGGAGTTCATGGTCTCTAAATTTAGTCTGTCTGTCTTGCAGTCCTGTGCTAGGAAGTTGTGCCACTTCCGTGACCAGCTGACCCATTAAACAATGAGCTGCTCGAGTTAAACCTCTCTCTCTGACCCATTTAAGTACCTAGAAAATTGAAATGAGTACCAGTGAGATTACATTGTCCAGAATAAATCATGTTAAACAAGTTCATTTCCAGCAGTGACTAGGTAACTGCTCCTGTGTATAGCAGAAAAGCCACCGATGCAGATATCTTGGTTTTAGGAAGCCTTCTAATGCTGTCTCCCGTGACTAGCTGTCTCATAAGCAAGTCACAAACTGTGAATGGACAACTGGGTGCAAAACTGGATCTATGGAATATTTAGCAAGAGTAGGTCGTTAGCTTGGCCAGACACATCAAGCAGAATTCTGCAGGAGCATTTCCACAGCACCAACTTGATATTTTTTAAAAGATAATTTGGAATGCAGAGAAGATAAATTGCTTACGAAGCACACTGGCTGGGAAGGGCAGCAAGTGTTGGAGGACAGGTCTACGACCTCAAGGAACTTGGCAAAGTACAGTCAGGGGGAAAATGTGATACAAAGGACATGCTTTCACTCGCTGCTCTTGGCAGAACTGACAGAACACAGACGCAGGTTGTGGAATTACTGGTCTGATAGCATCACAGTGCATACTTGGTGGTCAGCATGGATCACAAACTGAACAGGAGTCAGCCACCCCATGCCACCACAAAAAACGTCAGATAGCACCGGGGGGTATATATAAAGGAATATTGTTTCACAGGCAGACGAAGCTATTCTTCTGTTATGCCTGGGGCTAGTAAACCTTTGGTTGGTATATTCTGCTTTGGCTAGAATAGTGATTTAGAGGTTTTATGAGGAAATAATGGTGGAACTGGAGTGGTTAGTCCTGTAGAAGGGGGAGACCTGGTAGGGGGTCCTTGAATACGCACACTGTGTTTCTGAGGGAGAGAGCAGCACACTCATTTGCAGAGAAGGCTCGTGGGCAACAGGTCTGGGTTACATGCTAGAAACAGCCTTCCCATGGTGCAGCTAAGGAAACAGAGGGAGAGATTACTGTGGGGTATGACAGCCTTGTTTTGCTAGTTTTCAAGCGCAGGTTGGACATGTTGGAAATGACCTACACATAATTGATCCTCCTTTGGGGGCAGTAGGAAGGAAGGAGACACTTCCCAACCCTGTTCTTCTGATGTTCTTGTTTGGAGCTGAAGGTCATAATTTAGACACCTAAGTTAGATGTCTAAATTATACATTGTGAATACCAGCTAATTATCAAGGCTCTTGCTTTCCATTTCTGTTTAATATGTCATTAGGAAAAATTCTTAGTAGTCAATGATTTAAATCTAAAGCAGCTATAATGCAGGCTGGCACCATGCTATACAAACTCTATTTGTTCAAACCTGTGTTTTCCAAGTCCTAGGCTTCTTTTGAGCACATACTGCCAGCTCTGCTAACATCTAAAAGGCTTATGATCTAGAGACCTGTCTGCTGGACATTAGGATGACCAGGTTTATTTAATAAAGGCTTTATTGGAACACCCATTTAACGTACTGCAGAAAGGATGATGGATGAAAAGGGGAAAGAATAACTCACACAAATATTACTCATTCTGAAGATGCTAAAACTCAGGCTCAGAACAGTCTTTGATATTTGACCTCTGCAGATGGCCTGTAATTAAGACCTTAATCCTCTAAACACTTAAACACACTTGAAGTTAATAGGATTAGTCACATGCCTGAAGTGTGCATGGTGAGCAAAACTGTTGTTGAATACAGCTGATTAAAAAACTTGCAACAAAGGCATGTTTCTGGTGGAATAGTGTCTGATATTTTCTAAGCATTTTCAAACCAGTTCTAAGTGATTTCCTAATGTGATGATGTTTAATAAAAATAAAACTTAACCAAGTTGTAGCTTTAAAATTGTTGGGAAAGAAAAAAAAAAAAAAAAAAAAGGTAAATCAGTCTGAACCTTTTCAGAGGCAGAAACAGAAATTACAGGTTGGGGGACATTTGAGAGAGGTTATTTTGGTTTTCCGGATGAGACAGGTCTACATTCACTGAATTTTACAATTCTTTCAAAGGCAATTTGAGACTAAGCATGCACAGAATCAGACAGATCAGTTACAAAAAGAGGAAGAAACATTTTCGCCTTTTTTCTTTAGCAGAAATATCAGTTTGGTTTAAAAGCACACAAGTTGTTCCTCCTCTGTCCCTGACAGACTAGCTGTTCTTGGGAATCCTGTCCAACTTACTTGGGATAAGATTGTCACATTGTAAGCATGTGAAAAGATGATGGAAGAGCAAGTACAACTGGGGAAGTGATTTAAGATATTGCAAGGATAAAGCTGTAGGCATACACGGCACTGAGGTTCCCATTCATTGTTGGAAATCTGCCAGACAAAGAGTCTGGAGCACAAGGCATCGTGCTGATACTTAACGTGATAGATTTTATTTTTGTTGCCATTTACACCATGGGTGCAATCTGGGAATCCCAACAAAGCTGAATCATTCGTTACCGCCCTATAAAGTGCCTGCTGCATACACATACACTGTGACCTTACGTCTCCCATTGGTAATAATGTAGATGCAAATCCCCTCTGCTAAAGGATGTGTGGTACCACAGTATTGTCATACACAGGAAAAGGTAAGAACTGTGGTTAAATGTTTCCAAAAAGTGGCACACGGCAAACAACTGCAGTGCCATCCCCTGGCTTGCTCAAAAGTCCTCTTTTAGAGGCAGGGAGAGATTTCCTCCACTCGCCCTCAGGATTACAGTCAGCAGAATGAAGACTGCATTTAGCCAAGTATTCCTGCCAACTCCAACACAGACCAAAGTAAGCAAATAAAAAAGCCCAAGAGTAACAATCATCACTCTGTCAATACTGTTGTTGTTATACAGGAATCTGAGTCACACTAAGAGGCCTCTCAAGGAAGGGAGCAGTGGAGGTACAAGAAATTCAAGACGGAGCAGGGAAATTCTGATTAAAGAAGCACCACAGCAGCGATGAGATGGCAGATAAGACCACAAGAATATGGCATCATAACCTTTTTGACAGCATCATGGGGGAAAACAGAGAGCTGAAAAAGTGAGAAACATTGGTAAACCACTGCCTGTAAAGGAAGGACAGACTAGAAGGTCTTAAACCAAAGCATTACTTAAGATGAAAATGTAAAGAGAGTAGTAAGGAGGGCGGAAACCAGAAGATGTAATCTAGGTCTGAGTCAATTAAGAAGACAGTGCAGCCTGTTTCTTACTGGGGTCAAAAAAAAAAAAAAAAAAAAAAAAAAAAAAAAAAAGGCAGGAGAGGAAAGATGTTCTTTCAGGGTGAGGGGTTAAACCAGGACTGAGGCAAAGCGACGGCAGTGGGAGGTGAGGAGGGGCACGGACCCCACACAGAGCCACCAGCACAGGCCCCGCAGGAGCAGCCCCACACCTCCTCGGGCTCAGCACCAAGCTGAGCACCGCAGTGCCTCGCAGGGGCAGGGGCAAACCATCCCGTTCCTCTCCCCGCTAAGGGCCACAATGGGTGTCTTCACACAGTGCTCCTATGGGGTCAAAGCGACACCCAGAAAGGAATTTCAGATACGGAAAAGCAAAGTGACAGTGGGGAAGAGCCACAAGGGAAACTGGTAAAGGCCGAAAGCTGGAGGAACTGAAAGCGGGGCGTTACAAAATAGCACCGAGGCAAGTGAGAGCACCACTGAAACCATCAGGAGGGGGAAGAAACGTGAAGTTGGAGGCGCGGAGAGCTTCCAGCGTCCTCCCCGTCAGCAGTGCAGGGGGAACAGAGAGGGGAGAGCCGAGAGCAGGAGCCTGGCGGAGCTGCGGGCTCGGAGGCACCCGTCACGTCGGAATTTGTGCCGAGAGAGCACAACGAAAAGCACGTTGTGTGAGAAGCAGCCCGGAGCAGAGAAACTTTTATCGTTTCATTTATTTATTTTCAGAGGAACCAAGGCGGCAGGGGTCAATTCGGAGGAGGGGGCGCTCGCGGGTGCTCCTCAGGGCAGCCCCAGCGGCCCCCGCCCGAAGGACAGGGACGGCCCCGGCCCCCCACCCCTCGAGCCGCCGCTGCTGAGGCGCAGCGCACGTCAGGGCGGAAGTGACGCGCGGGCCGTGACGCCGGCGCGAGGCGAGGGGGGAGGCAGCGGCGGCCGGAAGCGAGCGGCGCGGGGCGGGTCGGCGGGGCCTGCGCCGGGCGCTGAGGGGAGCGGAGCGGCGGCGGCCTCGGCTCCGGCCCCCGCCATGGATTTCCACAACATCCTCGTCATGGCCTCGGAGCAGCAGGGCCTCAACGCCGTGCCGGTGAGCACACGAGCCGCCGGGCCCTTCCCTCCCCGTCCTCTTCCCTCCCCGTCCTCTTCCCTCCCCGTCCTCTTCCCTCCCCGTCCTCTTCCCTCCCCGTCCTCTTCCCTCCCCGTCCTCTTCCCTCCCCGTCCCCGTCCCTCCGGGCCGCCCGAGGCACCGGGCGCGGGGCCTGTGACGGGCGGCGAAGGACCCGCGGGGGCCGGGCCGGAGCGGGGCAGGTCCCGGGGCCGCGCCGGGGCGGGCGTCGGCGCTGAGGGGCGGCCTGCCGCGGCTGCCGGCTTCGCTGTGCCGCGGCTGCGGGGCAGGCGTCCGGCAGGTCGCTGCTTAACGGCCGGCACCGGGGCCGCGGGGGTTGGGCTGCGAATAACCCGCGTAGGAAGGGCCGGGGGCCTTGCGGTGCGCCGGCGTCCCGGGTTGCGTGCCTTCGGCGGGAGCAGGCTGTACGCCGTGTGCGCTTAGGTGCACAGATATTGTCTTATGGCAGATACCAGCCAGGGAAACGCTTGGCCTGTGTGCGCTCTAACCAGGCGTCGGAGTTCTGTGCTTCCGTGGTGAAAGCAGCGTGAATGAGGGCAGGTGGAGGCTTTTAGCATAAAAGGGATGGGGAAGAGTAAAAGCGTAGCCTTTACTTCTGACACTGCTGAAACAGACGCTCCAGGATCCAGGTTTGTCTCGGACTCTTTGTGTCACTACTTAAACTTCGTTAAGGTTCACCAGGGTTGTGACCAGTCACTGCTGTGGACCGACCACCTGGTAGGTACGCAGAATTCATCAGCCTCGGCTGTGCTTTTAAAACATCTTATAAGACATTTTGTATACATAAAATTTATACATCTGTATACGTTTAGTCTACATTTGCAAATGTATACATTTGTAACACATCTGTATTCAGTCTGATCAAGTTTGCCTCTGAATCTACATAGAGATGTTATTTGTAGCATAAATAGGAAAACAGGGACTACATAAACATGGTAAGGTATTTAAATGCCTGGTTTATCACTTTTAAAACTAGGTGTTTGTTTCACAAAGCTGTTTTGGAGTGGTTGTAGTAAAATCTCTTTCAAACTCTTTAGCTTTCTCTTGCATTTTGTATGTGCTGCACCACTCTTTCCTGTCACACAGTTATGAATTGCGATGATGAATTGGTGAAACATCTGCCATGCTCCCTATCCCAGATATTGTGCTAGGAGAGGCAGTTCTACCCATTGTGCAATGGGTGAGGGTTTTGTTACTGCTTTTAGAAAAGGCAGGATTAGGATTTACCTGATTAACTCATGCAGAGGGAGTGCAATTGTATCCATAGCTGAAGCAGGGTTGGTTTCTTGCCTCTCTTGCATGTCAGTGGTGCAGCTTTTAACTAGCAGATGACCTTGGTCTCCAAGCAAAAGTGGAGCTGTGCTTGGCACTGTTTGAGGTTATCTGCAGCTGTTGGGCTTCAGAAGAAGGCCTGTGAAGGTTTTTTGATCTGTCGACATTTAAGTCACTCCACTAGAGTAAAACTAATGCATAAAATTCATTCCTATAAAAAGCATATAAGTAGCCATATGTATTGTTTGATTAAAATACTGTACAAATTACAGAATTCACTGGTACATAATGTTAATGGCTTTCCAGAAATGTTGATTCCGGCATTAATCAGCAGATCTCCTGAGTTTCCCTTTGAGGAGTTTAAAAGAATCTTTACAGTGCACTGAATTAGAAATTCCATGCTTACAGTAACGAAAGAGTAACACACAAGTTACATGTAAGTTGACTTCTATCATTTCTACTTTGTAAGAAATGATATGGTCCTGTATCATAAAAGGGGGATAGTATTGCATCATGTCCTTGTAAAAACAGCTCTGCTTGTTCATCTCCCAGTGGAAATAGGTTAGAAAGGAACACTGCTGAAATGAACCTTCCAGGGCCCTACTAATTGCATCAGGTTGGGTTTCTAAATAGAGAAATATCTAAACTAGTGTATTAATTACGTGTCGCTCATAATCTTTAGATCAGTTGTTGAAAAATGTCTCTTTTTCACGTAGCATTCTGGGGGGGGGTTCAGTATTGTGTATATTTAGCTGTGTTTATATTCAGCCTTTCATTAGGCTTGCAGTGTGGGCTGGCTCTGATTAGACATGACACCAGTCACAACTGTTGAACTCGGTTCGCTGTAAGTCCTGCCTGGGCACCCCTTCTCTGCGCAGTGAGATCGGTACACACTGTTACAGGGTATAATTGATGTGGTGAAGCACTTTGAGGTCCTTATGGAAGATACATCTGGAAGTATGAAATGAAATAACAGTTACTTAAAAGCAGGAAAAGCATGCTTAAGCACCAAGTCATCCTTTTATTTTGTCTTGATTCTGCAGTCATTAATAATTTATTAGAAACAGCCTCACCTAGGTCACTGTTCCTTTTCGCAGTGGGTGTATCAGTGGACAGAACTTGAAATCTGAAACAGATTTAACCACAGAGAGGTGCCCTGAAACTGAAACAGCTCATCATCCACGTCAGCACAGGCTGAAGTCTGGCTTTAAGTCAGACTGATGCACAGGAGCGTGCAGCCTTACAAAATAACCTCTGCTAAAACTGACAGATACATGCAATTATGGAAACTTGGTTTGTGTTTCACTCCTTATTATAAACTTCCTTTAAAGTGCAGTCATTGTAAGTGTTTGGGAAGAAAAACCACAGCGGAATCCAGGAGTTTGTTCAGAGGACCAGAACTTGTTACAGAGCTTTCCCATGACACTGTAATTTACAAACTACTGAACGTTTGCCTCCAGGCAGGAGGAGCCCCTCGAGAGGTAGAGGAAGGGTGGCTGTGAAGCGTCGGTCACAGCTGTGGAATCGGGCTCCTGTTCGATCTGCAAATGCTTATCGTGGGGCTAAAACCTGTCTCGTAACAGGGCCTGGCAGTGCTTCGTGCGCCGTATCAGCGCCCACGAGGACAGCAAGATCTGTCATAAAAAAGCTGGCAAGGGGTTGAAGAGGGCTTTTATTTAGCAGCTGGACTTGACGGTTAAGTTCCAGGCTCTTGCCAATGTTGACTGAGTTTTCCCTATTCCTGATCTCTTTTTGCATAAATGAATGAAAATGGGGACCACGATACAGTGCATGAAGGAAAGAACAAAGTATGCCTTCTTCCTGTGTGAAGCAATATTCAACAGAAGAAATTTGTGTTTTTTTTTCAGTTAATGGTTCAGCTTCGGTCTTGTGACAGCAGTTGCAAAATCTTCAAGTGACTTTTCTTTTTTTTTTTTTTTTTTTTTTTTTTTTTTTTTTTTACTTTTTCATACAATTGGTGACCTTGTTAAGTGGGTTTTGAGAGTTGAGAACAGCTGACAGTTGGAAAGCTCTTATCCTGACAGTATTTATAAGGGTGGTTACAACCTGCAGGGAACGATACAAATTGAAGCCTGCTTGGTAACTGCCATTGACTGTGGTAACTCGGTGTTCATAGTGGGAGCTGGGGAAGCATTTTACACACGTGTGCCAGGGAACAACAGCTGCGGGGCGAGTTAAGGTCCGCAGAGCAGAGGTGGGGGCCCTCCAAGCGCAGGCCAGGAGCCGACTGTTCAGTGAGGAGCAGCAAACACGGGTGCGGGGGCTTCACCTGAGCTGTGTGCTCGCAAGAGCTGTGCTGAACTTGCCAGTGTAAAGAGTGTGAGACAGCCTGTGAAAGCTGCCTGTCCTTGGTAGCACAAGTGGGGATTGCCTCCAGCTCAGCTGTGCAGGCACGAAGCAGAGCCACTGGCACGTACAGGTGCTGTGCAACAAAGTGGGATGGTGCAGGATCGTCACCTGTATCTCACAGGGCTCGGGTTCAGAGGCAGGCATCGCTGCCTGGGTGCTAGTTCTGATGGGGCAGGTGGGGAGTCATGCAGGGTTCACGCAGGTGAAGGGAAATGAGAAACCTCAGAGGAGAGCTCCTCCAGGAGCACCATTCGCTGATGGGAAGAGGCTGTGTTTCCTGAGGGGACACGGTTGAAGAAAGGCACTTCCGCAGCCTTCCCTTTATTCTTTGGCTAAAGCAGTGACTGTTTTGTCTCAGCAATCCTCAGTGAGCTGTCGCAGGTGCTACCTGGTTAATCGCTGTTTGCAGTTTGAGAAGGGCACTGCTCTGGGTAGCTTGACCTGCTCTCTTCTAGGGCTCAGTGTTTGTTTCCCTGTTACTTAACCACCTCTGTGATAACAAAGCCAGGTAGTGCAGCTGCCGCTGCCTGGCTGCTGATGGAGGGACGTGCCCTGACTCAGGCACTTCTGCCTGGAGTCTGATGCATGTTCGTTTGCACTGCAAGTTGTGTGTTTTATCGGTGCTTGTGGAGCGCGTGCGTGTTCCAGTGCTTTGAGAAAGATTAACTTAAGCAGGTTATCGTACACATTTTTAATTGAAAGTGCACAACCGTGTATCAACAGCAGTGGTGATTCACGGTACAGAGCTTTCTGTGTTCATTTATGAAATAATGCTTAGCTGTGGTTTCAGCTCTTAGTCAATACGAAGAAATGCTGCTGCCAGGAAGACGTCAAATCTTGAATTTTGCACAGTTTTTCACATTAGTGGCAGTGAGCAAACTGTGTCTGTCAGGCTGCTTCACAAACCTGCTCCTGGGTAGGACTGTTGGTTGTGGTGCAGCAAAACAAAGCCTGAAAACTGCTTCCCCATCACTTTAATTCTTTATAAGGCTTCCTAATGGGATAGATCAATCTACGTTAGTACCTGCTGTCTAGCAGTTTTCAAAAGTGCTCCTTCTGCCTAAAACTGTTTTAGAAAATCCTTCCTTTTGTCTTTGTATTTAAAAAAACTGCAACTTGAATAATTATACCAAGTTTTGCCAAAAGAGATTACCAATTGTTAAACGTGCCATGTTTAACTTAGTACAACACTGACTTACGCCAAAGATCAGGGTACTACGGAGTACCTTCAGTTGTTCCAAAGGCACTAATTTGCTTCAATATCCTTCAGAAAGGATTTTCCCTGATGATGTGGGGATTGCTTTGTCTCTCTATCTGTTCTGATTTAGACTGTGCATGCTGGATTGCTTCAGGCCACAGAGTCAAGGGTAAAGTGAGCAGAAACTGAGAGGAAGTACTGCAGTACAGCTGAGGTCCCCTGAAATGTGAGGTCTTCAGGATACTTGTGGTAAACAGCCCGGAAGAAATGGGGCTGGAAGGGGGAGTGACTCGGCTTCCCTTGCAAAAAGGGGCCCAGCTCCGTCCATCATCTTAGCCCTTAAATGGTCCTAGCTGTCATCATTGAGTCTAATGATTTTGATCAAAAGTAACCAAAATTGTTCAGAGCTGAAGCTTCTGGAGTGATAGGGGTTTCCCAAATCAGTTCCCAGGTTGTGGCAAATGCTCTTGTGCATAGAGGAGTTTCAGTAACCGAGTTGGGGTGTAGTAGCTCAGTGATGCGCTGAGGAAACATCTCAGGGTACAGTACTGCAACGCAGAAGGATGCCGTAGCTTCCGAATTTTGGTCCCTTGGAAATGAGTAAAGTGCCTCCAAACAGCTGGTGTTGCAGCTGCCCTTCTTGGAGCCAGATTTGGCTACATTTAAAAGTCTCTGAACCTTGCCTCACAGTATCTGTGTGCACAAGGTAATACATGGCGTTGCATACTGTAACATCAGGTAACCCCAGTGTCTCTTCAGGTGGTGCTGTTTCAATGAATCAGATTAGACCTAAGGCTTCCATTGTGTGTTACTGAAACCTACAGAAAGCTGTGCTACTTGCTTGCCAGCTTATTGTCTTGTAAATACGTGGATGAGGAATCTGTCTTCGCTAGATATTTTCTTGTCTTTGTTAATTTTCATGATTCTGTACGAGGCTTCATAAGGCTTAACTTACCTTGTAGGTCTTGTCTGGGCTTATAATAGGGTGTAGAATAGGGCTTTCACAGGGTGTTCTTGGAAGCAAACAGCTCTAGTTATCGTTTCCACTGCCAAGCAAAAGGATGTTGTATCAAAACCTGCCGCTTCTCTTTGCGTGTAACTGTTACTAAACTCCTCAGTTTCAAAAACGTTGTACACCTCACCATTTCTGACATGCTTATTTGTTCTTTGCAGAAAAGATACAGTTTGGCTGTTGGTCCTCCCAAAAAGGTTCCAAAAGTCAAGGGTGTTGAGTCTGCAGCAGTGCAAGCATTTCTCAGACGGAAGGAAGAAGAAAAAAGAAAAAAAGGTAACTGCTGAAGCAGCCCAGAACATATCCTGTGGAAGACTTTCATTGACTCTTTGAGACTTTGACCCTGTTCAGGGCTCTTGCAAAGAGGGTTTTACATTTGCTTCTGGAATTCATGCATATAACTGCTGTTGCTGAAGGATAGCCAGTGGAAGAGTCAGGGCCAGGGATGTTTGCATGCTTTCCAAATGATTTAAACGTTAAACAGCTACACTGGTATTTACTGGTGGAGACCGAGAAGTAATTAAGGTGGAGAGAGATTTCAGGAAAGCATCCTGAATTTTTGTTAACATTACCTTGAAATGTTTTTGTGTCAAAACCTGGTAAGAGTTCTTGATGTTGTTGCCTTAATCACCTCTCTCGATAAAGCCCAAATTTTTAAATTGGTGTGGCAAAAGCTTTACCTAAGCCATGTGTTTTTATTCCTGACTTTTATTATAACCAAGTCTGATGGAAAGGGTGGCCCAGGATTGCCTTTCTCTCCTGGGCCAGTTGTAAGCCAGCTCCTTATCCCTGCTGCCAGGTCCATGCAGAAGCAAGACTGAGCATGAAACACATTTGTACTCACAGTGTACAGTCATGGCCATTGACAAATAAAATAACATAGGCAGGGCATGGAGCCTTTACAGGAACCCATATAAAATGCAGCATGAGTAGCCCAGTCCAGTTTCTAGGAAGTGATGCTCAGGAAACCCCCTTTTCCCAGGTCTTGCTGGTATTTTGCCCCCATCCATGCCATTGGTCTCTCTAGTACGTAGCCCTCAGACCTCACTTTATTCACCAGCTAGTTCAGCATGAATTTTGTCAGTAGATCACACACAAGACGCTTAAGATAAAGAGCATACTCATGCAGAAAATAGATAAAACAGTTCAGTAGGAAGATAGGGCAGGCTGTGGAGGTGATGCACAAGGCGCTGCTGAACAGATAGTGACCTGCAGCTTGCTCATCTGTCTGGCTGCTTCCCTCCCTCTCCTACACCTGTGCCTCAGCCTGTTTTCCAGTTCTTGTTCCCACACCCCAATACTCACTCATCCTTCCCTTTCCCCACCTTCACTTAAATTTTGTATACTCAAAATATTAAATTTTGTACACTCAGAATTCTTTTACTCAATCGCAGAACTCCTTCCCTTCCCCAGAGATCCCACCTGTCCTGTACCTTTTTAGACAGCAATTCTCCTTAGTTTGTATAGCATTTGACAGCGGCTTCTGTTGAATCATGTCAGCCAGTTTTGTAATAGCAGTAGTTGGGCATAATTATTCACCTTTGTTTGTGCAAGTACCTGATTCAGGTGGATCAGGCTGCCCTGTTGGTAGACCTGGATCACTTTCTGGTCTGTTGTGAATAGCTGTTAGCCAGATATCCTTAAGCTACTGTCTTAAATGGTTTATCAGTTGGAAGAAACTGAAATAAAAAGTAGTGCTTTTGCTTAACTTTCTCCTGATTTTTCTCTGACAGAATTGGAAGAAAAAAGAAAGAAAGAACAACTCTTGGCTAGACGTATTGAACTGAAACATGACCGGAAGGCAAGAGCCATGGCCTCACGAACAAAGGATAACTTTTATGGCTATAACGGCGTTCCTGTTGAAGAGAAGTCTAAAAAGAGGAGGACTTGTGAGAACGTTGCTCAGGCTCCAGAGGCTGAGTATGCAACAGAAGATGAAGCTGAGCAACTTGAATATGCTCAAACAGAATCTGAGCACGAGCAAGAAGAATATGATGAGAAACCATCCAAAGCTGCTCTAAAACCAAAGGCACCTCCCAAAAGTGCACCAGCACCTCTAAACTTTACAGATCTTCTGAGGCTTGCTGAAAAAAAACAATATGAACCGGTAGAAATAAAAGTAGTGAAAAAGGTAGAAGAAAGACCCAGAACAGCAGAAGAATTGAGAGAGAGGGAGTATTTGGAACGCAAAAATAAAAGAGTAGAAATACAGAAAAAGAAAAATGAGAGGGAGATTAAGAATACGGGAATATCCAGTTCTTCAAAAAAAGTGACTTCTCTGAAAGAATGTGGAAATGCCAAACTTAGCAAAAGCTCAGTAGATAAACATTCCTCTCCAAAAGGCAGCCTTTCTTCTATGAGCGGTACTGATAAGAAATCCAAAGCACCAGCATTGACTGAAAAGCCCTCCCGGTCATCATCTTCCAGACCGAGTCAAATGGAGAAAGTAAAAACCTCTCAAAACGGTTCCTTAAAAAGCTCTACTGCTAGCAGTCATAGTAAATTACCTGTCAATGGTGTAGGAAAGTCTGGCTCAAGCTTTACTGGGCAATCCTCAAAACCATTGGCCAACGGGGCTCAGAAGCTGCCCTCTGCTAAAGAATCCAGCCTGAAAAGGCCTCCCCACACAAAAATGGGAAATGCCGCAGCCCTCCAACACGAAGTCAACTCCAATGCAAAGCGAGCCAGCAGCAGCTTAGGAAAAGGAGGACCTGGGCATCCAGGTGGTGGTTCAAGTGCAGGCCTGGGGCGATCTGGCAGCAATTCTGGTGTGGGACCAGGAAGGCCGGGGAGTGGTTCAAGCCCAGGACCTCGGCGGCTGGGCAGCAGCTCAGCTGCAGGACCTGGAAGGCCAAGTGGCAGCTCAGGCGTGGCCCTTGGGCGACCAGGGAGCAGCTCAGGTGCTGGACTGGGGCGGCCAGGCGGCAGCTTGGGCAGCGGGCCAGGAAGGCCGGGCAGCAGCACAAACACAGGACCTGGGTGGCCGGGCAGCGGCACGGGAACAGGACCAGGAAGGCCGGGAGTCGGCCCCAGCACTGGACCTGGGCGGCCGGGCAGCGGCTTGGGCACTGGACCAGGAAGGCCGGGGGTCAGCCCGAGCATGGGACCTGGGCGCCCAGGCAGCAGCTCAGGAACAGGACCAGGAAGGCCAGGAGTCAGCCCAAACCCAGCACCTGGGCGACCGGGCTTGGGTACAGCTGTAAAGCCTAAATGTACTGTTGTGTCGGAAACAATTTCTTCTAAAAACCTAGTCACAAGGCCTAGCAATGGACAGATAAATGGAATGAGACCTCTACAAGGGCATAGACCGGTGTTCCGTTCACAAGGTATGAAGTTCTGTAGCAAATACTTTTTTAACTTTATTTGTTCCATATTTTTGTTAAGTCGGAGTTGAGGTCAGTGGGGGTCTCTGACAGTTGTAGATGCAGTAAGGAAGACTTGCACAAAATAACATATTTGTCTTTTAAAGAGTGTATTTAACAGTGGAATACTTCTTTCTGCTTTGCAACTTCTTGTTTTCAGCCATTCTTAGATCCCTTGAAAGGAGGGCTTGGGCTGTAAGGTCTTGATGAAAGAAAGCTAAGCAACCTGTGATGGACAGTGGGATACGGATGGTTTTAAAGGAAAAGAATTAGAGGATTCACTTCCTGCATTGCTCAACTGTTCTTAGCCTTTAAAAACTCAGTAAATAAGATAATTTAAATAACAGATGCTTAAAGCAGCACGTGAAAACTGAAACAACACAGCAAACCTGTGGCTGTTAGTTGAGTGCTTGGGGAAATTCACCTTATCAGTGAGTAGTTATAAAAATTCATTTCTGAGCAGGAGCAAGCAGTATGGATTCTAGCAATTAGTACCAGAAAACCCTGACCAAGAACATAGACTCGTGTCTGGTAGTTTGCTCAGGATGCAGCTGATGATAGTGATAAGTAATCTTCTACAGCACAGCATAGAGGAAGTATTTCCTTTCAGTGAATTTGAGAATTAGCTTGAGGCAGAGGTTTTCTGCGTTGAAGCCCAGAGGTAATAAAATGGCTGTGCCCGAAGTACAGCAAGGAGAAGTACTGTTAAGGTAATGTTATGTTAATGTTAATTCATCTTTTTTTATTCCCTTGTCATTAAGGTATTGGGAGACCACCTATTGGTTACAAAAGACAAATAGACGACGATGATGATGACGATGAATACGACTCTGAAATGGATGATTTCATTGAAGATGAAGGCGAACCCCAAGAAGAAATATCAAAGCATATTCGGGAGATATTTGGATATGACCGAAAAAGGTATGAGAAATGTCAATTTTAAGCTATTGCAAAGTAAACAACAGAACAACAAAGATTAATATAGTTCAGTGAATAAAAACTTTGGAAATATGTGGAGAAAAAAAAATTTTTTTTTTTTTTTTTTTTTTTTTTTTTTTTTTGCATTGCATTGCAGAAATTTAATGGGCGTTAGAGCCCCTTCTGTGCAGAAGGGATTTTGACTTTTTACACTGCTTGCCATGTTGGGGCGATAATATTTGGGGGGCAATCATATTTGATGCAAGCAGGACATAATTTATGAACAACATGGCTTCTTCAGCTTCTCACCTACCTAATCAATAGTAACTCCTTCCTATCATAAGGTGTTAATATGCTTCCTATGGCAGTCGATATTTGAGAATTCATGAATGTAGCTGCCTGAATATGAACTGGTAAATGCAACAGTGTTAACAGTTCTCTAAGAGGATCTAAGGCGGCATACTTGTAAGTCTAGCAACTGTTGGAGAAAGAAGACTGTGGCTTATTTAAATACTTTCCTCGTGTCTGACTAAGGTATAAGAAAGCATGCATTTTAAAGACTTCTAAGTCAGATTCTTTCAAACCGTTAATGTAAGCATATGTGGCAAGATAATCTCTCTTTCTAAAATGATGTGAATTCATAACTGAACTGTACATGATGGTGTTTTTCTGTGTGCTAAACACTAATATTTAATTTCCAGATATAAAGATGAAAGTGATTATGCCTTACGTTATATGGAGAGCAGCTGGAGAGAGCAACAGAAAGAAGAAGCTAGGAGGTATGCATGGATTTAAATTAAAATAGAAATTGGGAGATATGTTTATTTTCTGAGTCATTAGGATATTTGCTGCTTTTTATAATGGAGGCAAATAAGCCGTTACATTTTTGATAGGAAAGCTTAGGTAAAAGGTGAAGCTCAGACAACCAGAGTGCCGGTGGAATAGTGGGTACATTAAAAAGTTCTGTATGTTCATTCTATGCATTCAATGCACCACAAACTTTGCTAATAGAAATTTTACCAACTTAGTCCAAGAAGTCTTCCTGCAAATACTTTGAATTCTGGCTGAAATGACAAACCCTTCAATTTTTCCCAAACAAGATTTTTTGCTAGTTCTTGAGGACTGAGAAAAGATTTATGTCTTGAGCTATATACGTGTGGTTTGTGTGCGCATGCATATATAAAGACTGCTCTGACACACGTCTGTAATCAGTGATTTCAAAAATGAAGACTAGCCTTTCTTATTGGTTTTGGCCTCTAGACCTGTGTAATTCTTAAGTAGCTATTACAAAACGTGGCATTCAAGAACTGGACCCTTTTTGTTTTTTTTCCATGCCTGGTGGAAGATGTCTGCAGTGCCCTTACCAAAGTTTTGTAGATGTTATGGAAGTTTTTTTATAGGTAATGGAAAATACTGGAAATACAAAGTCACAATTTTTTGTCATTCTAAGTTTTTTATATTTTTCATGGAGTGCCTCAAGTATTGTAAACTTGCATCTTTTTAAAGTTATAGTCAGTGTCCTTATTCCTTCCTACTCTTGCAAATAGCTGCAGCTCATGCAAAGCTGTAGTCTTTTAAATGGAAAAATAACTGGAATTTTACAGCGATACTGCTATTTACTGAATTCTGCATTGAAGACCTAGAGTGAGGTTTTGCAAAGCTTAGTACCTCACTAACTTTTAGCTACATGTGCTAACATAAAAGACGAGGAATTTCATTAAAACAGTGAAACTATTTCCTATCCTCAGCTATTTTTCACTAAGTTTAGTTAAAAGTTTAACCTTTGACATGAGGAGCTTTTTTCTAATCAAGCAAGCCCACTAAAATTACTAATTCTAAGCTGAAATGGAAAATGATGCTTCAAGCCAGAGACTGATCGCACAGATTCTTGTTGTTTGCTCTCTTAATCTGGATTCTGCAGTTTCCTGAATTCATTGACTTCCCCCTGCTTGTTTAGGCATAAAATCATTTTTAGAGCCTATTCTGGAGCAGTTACCCCAGAGCAGCTGAATGATGACAGATGGTCATGTAGTTGACCCTGATATATTTTGGTGCAAACTGCCTTATGCTGCTTCACATTGAGCTGTGGATGCACGAATGCTCTGAGTAGGCCTGCAAATGAGGCAGGGACTGATCACAAAACAGTAGCTCTGTGACACCCATTGCTAGTATCACACTGGCAAGACTATCCAGCCATCATCCATTGAAGAGGAGGTCAGTGACCACTGATACTGTTTTCAGTATCTCTTCGAACATACTGACTTCTAGGAAGGTGAAGGAACTGCACAAGGACGTAGCCAGAACATGCCGTATTCAGCAGCATCTCTTCCCTCTGCTGGTTCCCCAGAGTCCAGGCAGCCAGCTGGGCTAAGGGGAAGGCAGTGTCATTCAGGTAGATGCCTCAAGTCAGGAAGTTGCCACGAAATCTCTTGCTTGATAGTTCCACTCTCAGTCTTGCCAATGAAAGAGGTGTAGGCGGTCCTCAGAAAAGCTGATGTGAGTCAGTCCTGATATGAATTGCATGTAAGAGTTGCTTTGGCAAGAATTGATGGATGTTTCAGCAGCTTCTTGTCAAAAAGGAACGACCTTTCTTAGCAAAACTTTTTTTTTTTTTTTTTTTTTTTGTAATGGTCATTTCTTTAAAGAAAACTTTAAATTATTTTCCCTCAAAAGATTTGATTCTGCTCTAATGATGAGACTCTTTGGGGTGTATTCTTTCTTTTCTTATTCTGTAATCTTGCTATAATTGAAGAAAACTTAGTCATTGAACTGATCTAAATCTTTGTTGCTCAAATCAGCTGTAATTTAGGATTTCTTTTCTTGGGGGAGAAGACAAATTGCATGTTTCTTGAGTAGCAGTTTGTAAAGGCTTTCAACTTATTTGGCAGCTTGAGACTCGGTGTTCAGGAAGACCTAGAAGAATTGAGACGGGAAGAGGAAGAACTAAAACGCAAGAGACAGTCTAAGAAGCTGAGGACACGTTAACTGACTTATGGTGTTGACTTCTTTCATTTTTCTGCTACCCTCTGCCTCCATACATCTCCTCTTATTCTACTTCAGTTTCCATTTGCTTGTTAGAAGGCAAAAGAATATGTTAAAGGGATGGAAGAACTGAAAAATAAAGGCTTTAGTTTGACTTAAATAAGATATTTATTTTTAATACTGCCAGGGTTGATTTTTTTCTATGAAGAAATTAATGCACTAATGCATATTATTAAGTAGAATAAAATTAATTTCCATTGATTAAATCAGTTCAAGATGCCAGCAGAAATATTGACTAGCTATGCACTGACTTGGAACTGTGTGGGCCCATATACAAGTAAACCAATTTTGCATTCACTTGAAAAGAAGGAATAGCATTCTTGTTCCCTGATTATTATTTTTTTTTGAGATGTAGAGAAACTGCTTTATACCCTGCTTTGTCTCCTGAATTGAGCCTCAAAGTATTGAAACGTTATCTTCTGTACAGAAGCAGCTTGGGTGTAAATTCAGCCATTGCCACAAATGTTCAAAGCAATAAAGTGCTTTATACTTTCTGATGACCTATAAACAGTAACTAAACTAGAACCCTCTTATTTCTGAACAGGAAAGTGCACGTCACTTGCAAAAATTGCACAGTTACGGTTGCAACCCAAAGGTTAGGCTGGCTTTTGCTGTGTCTGGAATTTCAATGCCAATCAAATTCAGTAGGATAAATGCACATCCCGAAGATAGGAATTTCTAGTGTTTGTATGTAACCCGTGCTTTTGGGCTCAAGCACATGCTTGGGAGTTCCCTTCCTTCCCTGTCAATCTTCACATTTGTCTAACAGCTTCTGCTGCTTTTACAAGCTGTGTATAGTGCACGTGGTTTTTTCTTGCATTAAGCATCAGGTGTGTTTAGTGATTTGAAATGTGGAGCAGTTATTTATCTAATCAGGTTTGCTATTTGGAAAGCACACTTCCAAAGCATTTTTAACTCTGAAATTAATAACTTCATATTAACTGGTGAGTACTTCTGATTAATTTAATCAAGCCAAAAATCTAAAATGCATGTCAGGAGAGTTGGTTCTGTTACCTAATGCCCATATTTGCACATTATTTCTAACTATGCACTTAAAGACTGTAACTGAATTTGTTTACTACCAACACCGGGTTCATTTAAGTCAATAGGGGTTGTATTTGAGAGTCTGAAGCTCAAACCTGGTGTTGCAGCTACTTTGATTCTCATGGTTGCCATTCCAAAGCTCACCAGTATCACCATGCAGCTTTGCCTCAAGCTGCAAGACTTCACTGATAAAGACCTCCAGCTTTAGCTGCTGAATCTATATTATAATACTAGAAGTATTCAGAAAAGTATGAAAAAGGGTTTGGAAAATAGTGAAGGAACCTTTCCTACCAGAGCGCTGTTTAAGTGTTCTTCCTGGAAAGAGTTCAGACAGCAACCCATAAGGAACAATCTTGGAAGCTGCTGAAGTTTACACATCTGACTCTTAATGAGAGAAAAAACAATTTGCTTTTTTAAGACATTTTTTGTTGATGGTGTAGCATTTCACTGCCTTAGCAAAACACTGACATAAGCTATTGGGATGGATTCTATAAACTAATTCAGTATTAGCTGTCATGGAGCCCAGATGATAACCATCATTGCTCCTCTGTATTTTTAACTCTCTAACAAAAATTGTTTCTCAGTGTATACACTTGAGACCATTCAAGATAGTGTAATCTCAGTGCTTGTCTAAATCATGTTGTATTCACTCTGCTTAATGGGACCATCTGAAATTTCCTGTTGTAGTTCCTAGAATTACCCAAACGTGGCAATGACCTCTGGGACCATCATCAAGTTGTGGTTTGTTTTTTTGTTGTGTTGTCTTTGGTGTTTTGTTTATTATTATTATTATTATTTTATTTTTAGTTGGAGAAAGGCTCTAGGTCTGTCAACCCAGACAACTCTATCAGTTGCAAGCAATTTCCTGCCTGGTTGGAAAAAAAGTCTTGTATGAAGCAAAAGAACCATATTGATTCAAAATTGGTTCAGTTTGGAATTAAATCTGCATTTCAGATAAATATAAGTTAAATAAATCCTGATTATTTCATCATTTTGTACACAGTTAAATTTCCTAATCTGTAAAGCACTTTGTCATTGGTCTTTTAGATGGTGACTGGAATGTACTCTGCTCTGCCAGCCTCCCTAAGACACTGTATAACTTTTCTTCGCACAATAATAATTGCTTAATTTTGTTGGTTTCATATGAAAAATTATTTAAGGACACATTTGTAATTTTACAATCAAGAAGTACTTTCTCATGATTGGCATGGGATACTAATGCTTTTCAAATTTTGTATAACGTTTGGGTTTTAATGTTTGCATTTGCTGCATATTTGTAAATCGTCTAGGAAGGACCTTGTATCCAAAAACATGTTTGCTGATTTCCAGATGAATATTATTAATCTAATGAGTACTTCGGTACTCATCCACAGTGCATCAGAATTTGAAGTTAAGAAAAACTGAAAGAATGCTTATATTGGTTTATGAGGATCTGATGTTAAGCTAGTGATTTAATTGTATGTAATGAAATTCTGGTTTGGTTTTTAGATTTTAATTCACTGTTTGACAATGTGCCTTTTATACTAAATTGTGTCAAAAAATAATGAATGTAGGAGTATAAAAAGGTTGGTCAGTTTCTGCTATCTCAGATTCTATATCCTTAAACTTGATAGTGTGAAATGGTGACATACTTTGCATAAAACCCTTCCAGGTCTGGCTTTGATTGCACAATTACAATAGCTACTTCTTTACTGATAACGCTAAATCAAATGAAGGGCACTTTCTATTGATGACTACTTTTTGAAAATGTCTTGTATTTACACTTGAGCTGTGTTTCACTTTACAGCGGTCTTTTTGGAGGCCAGGGTTTTGCATATCACAGGAAGCCTTACTGTGCAACTCTGTGCTGTGCATAAAAAATAAAAATCTTTCAAGAAGTATATGAGATCTCTATGGAAATCTGGATTTATTTTTGTGTAAAGCCCAAAATATTGTCCAGGAAAACTAATTTTCTATTTTTTTTGCATTTTGTAACATAATCTAGTAGCTGATGCATATTTCTAGATATAGCGTGCGTATTTCTGGAGACCAAAACATGTCAGAAAGAAAATAAATATATGCAGAGACTGGTGTTTAAGTTGTGATGAATGTACTTGTATTTATTTTGGTGAGTGGGTGTGATGCAATATTGAAGTGTTAGTGTGTAAATAAGGGTGCTTCTAGTTTTAGCCAATGGTTTTCTTTGGGGATATCAGTTGTGCACAATGTCTTTTTACACAATGTGACAAATCAGGTTTAAAAACGTACATAGCTTAACTGTTTTCTGGTGCTGTCAAGAAAGTGTATACTTTTGCACACACCAAATGCATATAAAAGTTTTGCAGAGTATGTATACAATAAATTACAGGCATTAAACATTTCACTGCTATTTCTCAGTGGTTTCCTTTATGGAAGACTTTTCAGATTGTTTTCTGCTGTTTTCCTCAGAGATGTCACACAAAACAGCATTAGGCTGAATGTTCTCCAAGAAAAATTCTCTTGTTCTCACGCAGCCAGCAAGAAAGTAGGAAAAATTGATGGAGTCGCTGAAGCACTCAGAAAAGAGCTGAAATTCATTGGCATCTCCTACAGTTTAGTCTTCTAACCTAATTTATATTTGAAGGAAGGAGCATGCATTTTAGAATGGTAATAGAAACAAGCGTACAAGCTGCCTTTCATCTCTTCCAACGGGAGTACGGTGTTTCATAAGCAGCATCCTTCTTGGATTCTTCTATTCCCATGTGAGGAACCTGAACCTCCTCTACTGCTGTCTGCTGTGCAACTGTTGACTGCTTTGACAGTTGGAGGTAAATACCAATGATAGTTCTAATTAGCCAGCACTGTGAACTACTTCCAAAGAGATAAATGAATACCCATCATCAAATTGAGCCCATCTGCCCGCCTTCTCTCGAAAAGGGAACACTTGCATGCTCTTGTGCTTAAATATATATATATATATGCATATATAAAGTCACTTAGCATTTGATTGGTGCCCAACCAGCACTCTGCTTTGCAGGCATTAAATCCTAGCCTGTTGGTTCTTGCCTTGTATGGAATCCCCCTGAGATTTTTAACGCATCTTTGTATATATAATCAGTCATTATTTCAAAGCAAATCTATTCTGTTCAGGCAGAAGGAAATTTTACATTGAGTTACCTTAATCTGACCAATAAAGCTATACCTCTCTGAAAGCAACAGAACTATTTTACTCAGATTAAAAAATAAATAAATCCCTACTTTGAGGGCAGTTTTTAGTTTAATTTCAAATAACATTTTAATTCCATAAGGCAGAACTGCGATTCATTCATCCAATAAATGTTCTTTTACCTACCAGTTTAAATGCACATGGAAACATTTATTTTTCCATGAACCTGGGAATCCAAAAAAACTTCTGACATACCCTGGTTAACATACTTTGTGGGATGAAACTAAAAACAGAAGAGGTTCCTGAGGTAATAATACATAGCCCTAATTTAGTTCTAATCTCTCTGCCTGCAGTTAATGAATGCTTTTCCCAAACCAGCTGATGCATAATTTCCTTTGGGGATTTTCTCTATTCATTTTTTTGTGCAAGTCTTTGTTTTTACCTAGATCCTGTTCCCCACATCACCATTTTTTTTACCTTGGATGTAACATCTGCCCACCTTCTCTGTGTTACTAAGTTGAGAAAAGGCTCATCTGATGTCATCCCCTATCATACCATGCATGAATGCAGCGACTGACAAAGTTTTTGTTTTTGTTCCCTTTTCCTTACTAAGGGCACGGGCTTGCTTCTGACTTGAAAAATACTTCATGAGGACAGTGTTGCAGGTTTTATAATGCACTCAGAATAAGAGTGTATATGTAATCAGGCTGAGCATAAAAGGATGTTTTTCAGTGCCTTGGCTATACTCTTCAACATTTTAACCTCTTATGTGGACTTATTTAGGAAAATGTAACTAGCTTCCTTGAATGATGCAACAAAGGATTTATGTTTGCTCTGAGTTTGTCTTCAGCTCTCTGTCACAATAATTCTCCCTGCCAGCTTCTTGTTTTTGGGTCTCAGCATATTCAGTACTTGTTCTGACAAAGAAGTGGTGTATATGTTAGAGCAGTACACTTATTGGTTGACCTGCTGCCCTGAAACTGATAAAGGACTCTGCTTGTAATTGCTTTTTGCACGGGAGAGGCAGTAACAGGAGGCAAGCTGCTCTATCCAGGTCTTTATCTTTATGGAGTGTGCAGGAATTTTGTTGAGACCTCTACAGGGGTGTAAAATATGACTGTCAATGGTGTGTAGACAGCCTGGTCATGTAAGGTGAATCTTCAGAGTTCAGGCAGAGCGACACACTCGTTAACAGCCCTCTTCCCCCAGCCACAATGTGCAAACCCCTTATTAATATCACTTCTGTTTCTGTGCTGTGCGTGTAAAGGGAAGGCAGCGAAGGCAGCATGCAGGAAAAATGAACCATTTTGTGGAAGACTGATTGATGCCTCGTGCAGTTGGCAAAGAAGTCTAAAGTTGTGCGAAACTGCTGGTTGAAATAAAGTCTTAGCTGGATTGTGCTTTTAAGCTGATAGGTAATGGAACTGTATAAAATGAGCACAAGGCATGTAGCTTCCATAACTTTTAATTTCTGTTCCATTACTCTTTAATTTGGACAGCTCATATTATGGCATGATTTTCTCCACTGGAGAAAGGTTCCTGAGAACCTTTTCCTTTGGCTTTGCTTAAAGGTAGCACAGATACAGAATGCCCAAGGGTAACCAGAAGATTAAGGCCAGTGTCTGAAGCATGACATTTTAGGACACGGAATATGATGCCATTTTCCTCTTGTGTAAAACTGAATAAAATTCACAGGCCACATGCAGTAGAACTAGCTCCATGTTCCAGGATCCTCTCATTTTTTGTTCTCTCCCTCAGCACCTGAGAAACCACAGCTTATTTTCTGTCCAACTGGCCATGTCTTCCATCAAGTCTCAAATAAAATATCTCAGTATTAGATGTTTAGTGCTGACAAAATACTGTTTGTGAATACACAGGGCAAGTTTTCATGGAAATAGAAGCTCTTAATTTATTAAGACTTCGATATGTTGGTTGTCTACTCAATAAATGCCAGTTTAAGGAGATTTCTGAAGCTTGATTGGTAGTAATATATGCAAAATGCTAAGGCACACCTAGAAGAGCACAGTATTACCAGTCCTGCTGGCTTTACCAGATGATTTGTGCTTAAAGTAAACGTGCATGTGAAAGCTTTTCTAGAGCAGGGCCAGTGCTGGATAATGTAAGAGCACTGTGGTGGAGACTTGCATGTGAGCTGCTGGGCAGGCAGATACCATTTACTGTCTTGAAACCACCCACAGATGGCTTCAAGATGGGGCTAAGGCAAGCCGTGTTTATCTTCAGAACTGCATTTAACAGAACACCCCTGCTGCTCTTGGAGCTATCGGTAACTCTCCAGCTGGCCACGTTCAACCTCACTATCCCCAGCACTTCTAGCCTGTATCATACTTAGACTGACTGCAGTGAGTGTGTATGCACAGAGCAGTGAAGCCAATCACCTGCAGAAAACATCTCTAGAAATGGCAATTACACTGCTAGCTTTCTTTTTGCTTAATGCAGTGGGAGGTACTGGGTTAGGGAAGTCAGGAGCTAGCTTACAAAGCTGAAATACAGGAGGGAACTTCAGTAATGAAAAGGTAGAAATCAAGTCTTTAACCTGTGCAATCTAGTATAACTACCGATTTAAATGAAACTATAATTTTCATCAGATCAGGTTGGGTTTATAATAAGACTGCCATCTTTTGGAATAGTGTTTTTCTTAAGTTGCCTCTCCTGGCAACTTTCTGCTCTGTATGTCAAGAAGCACTTTTGGAAATGGCAACCTGTGAGATGATGTGGGGGAGGAACTGCTGGAGGGTGGTGTATGGGGTAGCAAGGCCATTATCTGTGTGGGCAGAACACCAGCTTGCTAGCAAGATATTTAATCACCTCAAGATTAGCTGGCAGTAGGATATGTAATTCAATATGGAGTTATTCCTTGCATATTATGTTTAGAGCAGATTTTGAGTCAGAAGGCATAGGCACTGTTCTGAATTTAAAGAAGACTTCAAACAGTGACTATCAAGAAATCTGGCCCTGTAGTTTGGGTGCACGCTTAGTCAGGGATGACCTGTAAGCCTCACGGCAGTGGTGTGCTACTCAGCCTTGAGATGACAGTGGTGTGTCACTACCAATGGTATATTGTTACTGTTCCAATTTCTACAATTATTTTGGCTATATTGCACATATAGATTTTGAAAAGTGTTACCAAGTGTCTAACCTATTAATAACTAGGTATCTTTCAGACTTGCCTAGTTGTCATTACTGTGAAATACACAAAAATTAAAAAATGATTTTTTTTTTAGATTAAAAATTTAAAAGTACCTTATTCTTAACCATTAGCCTCTGCTAGGACCTTTGGGAGTGAAACAATGATTTTCAAGCTGTCTTTTAAAGGGGTTTAGGCAGATCATTCTGTAACAGTTCATCCTGGAATTCACCGTATTCCACCCTTCAAAAAAGTACACAGCCTTCAGGTCTGTAGGAGGCTGTAGGAAAGGCAGCTGTTGTATACGTCCCAGTCCAGAGTTCTCAGGTCACGATTCCTCCTGCCACAAAACCCAAGTGGCCAAGGATACCTGTTGCTTTTTAGAGAGGCTCTTTACCATAGCATTTCTGTAGGGCTTGGGGACTTGCTTGCTGCTGCCATTTTGTGCATTTTGCCCTTCAATCGCTCTCCTGCAGGTTGGCAGCTTCTGCACAAATACAGGCTTCAAGAAAGGGCAGGACTGACCAAAGGGAGACGGCCAGGAAGGAGGAAAGGCAGTCCTCACCATAACACCTCTTCAAAGAGTTGGACATCCTACCCTACAGGTAAGACTTGTCACATGCCTCAGTGTTTCACTGATGGGAGCAGCCAAAAAGAAAAAAAAAAAAAAAAAAAAAAAAAAAAAAAAAATGAGAGAGAGAGAGATTATGTCTGCTGCCCTGGGAATTTGGAGCATCCCAGAGAGGCACAGCTGGCATCCTTGAGGTGCAGCTGGGTAACTCAGAACTGCTGAGATACCCTTAATAAGCACAAAACTTCCCTTGCTACCACCCGGAAAAACAGCAATTTGTCTGTGAAAAGTAAAAATCAGTCTGGGAAGGCAAAAATTACTGTATCGGCTGCTGCGAGGTGGTGTCCTACGCCCCCTTACATCTTTAACAATGCAGAAGTGACTGAATAACTCGTTGCCTACCCGAGGGGAGCTTCTCTGCGAGTGGGGTCTGGACACCTCGGAACCAAGTCCCTGTCCTTGTCCCTGTCCCTCGCTGACTGGGAGCAACTGGGTGGGTGCTGCGGCAGCAATGCTTCAAAAATATCATTTAGCGAGAGAGATACGCATGCATACGGGCAGTCCAGAAGTCAGCACGTACTTGAGCGGTGGTGATTCACGGCGAATTGCCACAAGTACTTGCCGAGGCGATCGGCTCCGGGGCAGACGTGCTCTGCAGCGGAGCAGGGGATGGGGACAGGCAGGGCTCTTTTCCCGGCATCGAGGCCACTCGAGGCAGCCGAGGGAGCCGCCACGAGCCGGCAGCCCTGTGAGGGACGTGACGAGGCGGAGGCGGAGCCAGCAGCGCCCCCTCCCGGCCGCTCCAAGGCAGCCCCTGGGGAGCGCGAGCGACCAGGACGGGCAAACAGGGCGGGGCGCGGCAGTTGGCGCAGGCAGCGCGAGCAGGGAGGGCAGGGCGATCCCGCCCACAAGAACACCTCCCCTAACGGCTGTCTGGCACTCGCTGGACCGCCCTGGTCCTCGCGCCAGAAAGTCTGTAGGCACCCAGACGAGCCGGCGTGGAAGAAGACCGGCCTGGCTGAATAGAGAGTTGTGGCTCGAGCTTAGGAGAAAAAAGAGGGTTTATAATCTTTGGAAAAGAGGGCGGGCCACTCAAGGGGACTACAAGGATGTTGTGAGGCGGTGCAGGGACAAAATTAGAAAGGCCAAAACTCATCTGGAGCTCAATCTGGCTACTGCTGTTAAAGACAACAAAAAAAGTTTTTATAAATACATCAATACAAAGAGGAGGACTAAGGAGATGTACTGGGTCTGGCTGGGATGTTAACTTTCCCTGCAGCAGCCCATACAGTGCCATGCTCTGCACTTGTAGCTAGAACAGCAGTGTTATCACACCAGTGTTGTGTCTGCTGCTGACAAGTGCTGGCACAATATCAGGACTTTCTCTAACCCTCCTGGGGGGTGGGCAAAAAGTGAGAAAGAAACATCACCAGGGCAGCTGACCTAAACTAACCAAAGAGATATTCCATAACATATGATGTCACACTCAGCAATAAAAGGTGGAAGAAGGAGGAAGAGGGGAGGGGTGGGCTTTCGTTGCGAAAACATCTGTTCTCCTCGCGAACACCGGCTACGTGCGTTGAGGCCCTGCTTCAAGGACGTGGTCAGGCATCGCTCATTTGTGGGAAGTAGAGAATAATTTCTTTCCTCTGCACTTCCACATAGCCTTTACTTGTTTTGTTTTTGCTGTTCCCTTTCCCCCTCCCTTTCCCCTTTCCCTTTTTCCCTTTTCCCCTTTAGTTGAATTGTTAATTAATAATATTTCCTTAATATATATATATTTCTCTTTAATTAAATTATCCTTATCTCAACCCGTGAGTTGTTCTTTCCTTTACTTCTTCCCCTCCTCATCTGAGGAGGGGGAGTGAGAGAGCTGTTGTGGTGTTCAGCTGCCTAGCACGGTAAAACCACCACAGTCCTTTTTGGCGCCCAACGTGGGGCTCGAAGGGTTGAGATAACAATAAAATTGATTACAATTCTACAACTAACACACTTACTTGCTAGTCACCATGTTCAGTGTCCTGTTAATATTGGTTGGTTTAATCGCATGTCATGCAATCCATGTCATATTCTCTTTTCTCCTCTGTAGTCGATCTGAGAATATGCTACAATCTGTGCTCGTTTTTTTGAACGAGCTGTGCTGCCAAGCTCTGGCCTTGAGTTTAATCTGGCAGTCAGGCTCTGCCCTGTTATCATTTGGGTCTCATGGAAACTATCTTTTAGAGAATATTCAGAATTACACTGCCTTCTTTTCCTCATCTGGAAGTCAGTTTATGAATGATATCAGGAATGGTAGTCAGTTCATGAATGATATCAGGAATGGTACCGTCTCCTTCTTTCACAGTGGGCTAATTACAACAGTTTTTGAGTATTTTGAATATCCATGTGTAACCCATATATTGCTATTTCTAATTCTGCATAACGGGGCTTCTTTTCTCTCTAAGATTAGCTGATTGTTTAGAAAGCTTACCTGGCAATCTATCCCGAAACAGTCTTATGGCGAGTGGCAAGGTGTGTTGGAGGATATAGGCAGGTACCTGTCTCCCCCAGTAGTTTTGAACTTCCACCCCTAAAAAGCACCACAGTCCTTTCATGGCACCAACGTGGGGCTCAAACCCACGACCCTCAGATGGTGAGTCCTACACTCTACCGCCTGAGCTAACTGGGCACCTGGTTATCACACTGGTGTGATAACGCTGCTGTTCTAGCTACAAGTGCAGAGCATGGCACTGTATGGGCTGCTGCAGGGAAAGTTAACATCCCAGCCAGACCCAGTACAGGAGAATCTCCACCCTTTACTGGATGCAGGGGGAAACTTAGTTACCAGAGATGAGGATAAAGCCGAGGTGCTTAACGCCTTCTTTGCCTCAGTCTTTAGCGGCAAAAACAGTTGCTCTCTGGACGCCCAGTACCCTGAGCTGGTGGAAGGGGATGGGGAGCAGAATGTGGCCCCCACAATCCACGAGGAGATGGTTGGCGACCTGCTACAGCACTTGGATGTACGCAAGTCGATGGGGTCGGATGGGATCCACCCGAGGGTACTGCGAGAACTGGCGGAAGAGCTGGCCAAGCCGCTTTCCATCATTTATCGGCAGTCCTGGCTTTCGGGGGACGTCCCACTTGACTGGCGGATAGCAAACGTGACGCCCATCTACAAGAAGGGCTGGACGGTAGACCCGGGGAACTACAGGCCTGTTAGTTTAACATCAGTGCCAGGGAAGCTCATGGAGCAGATTATCCTGGGCGTCATCATGCGGCAGTTGCAGGGCAAGCAGGCGATCAGGCCTAGTCAGCATGGGTTTATGAAGGGTAGGTCCTGCTTGACGAACCTGATCTCCTTCTATGACAAGGTGACACGCTTAGTGGATGAGGGAAAGGCTGTGGATGTGGTCTACCTTGACTTCAGTAAGGCATTTGACACCGTTCCCCACAGCATTCTCCTCAGGAAACTGGCTGCCCATAGTTTGGACTGGCGCACGCTTCGTTGGGTTAAGAACTGGCTGGATGGGCCCAGAGAGTCTTGGTGAATGGAGTCAAATCCAGTTGGAGTCCGGTCACTAGTGGAGTCCCCCAGGGCTCGGTACTGGGGCCAGTCCTCTTTAACATCTTCATCGATGATCTGGATGAGGGGATTGAGTGCACCCTCAGTAAGTTTGCAGACAACACCAAGTTAGGTGCGTGTGTCGACCTGCTCGAGGGTAGGAAGGCTCTGCAAGACAATCTGGATAGGCTGGACCGATGGGTCGAGGCCAACGGTATGAAGTTCAACAAGGCCAAGTGCCGGGTTCTGCACCTGGGGCACAACAACCCCAAGCAGAGCTACAGGCTGGGAGATGTGTGGATAGAAAGCTGCCTGTCAGAGAAGGACCTGGGAGTTTTGGTTGACAGTCGGCTGAATATGAGCTAGCAGTGTGCTCAGGCAGCCAAGAAGGCCAACAGCATCCTGGCTTGCATAAGAAACAGCATGGCCAGCAGGTCCAGGGATGTGATTGTCCCCTTGTACTTGGCTCTGGTGAGGCCGCACCTCGAGTACTGTGTTCAGTTTTGGGCCCCTCACGACCAGAAGGATATGGAGGTGCTCGAGCGAGTCCAAAGAAGGGCTACGAAGCTGGTGAAGAGTCTGGAGAACAAGGCTTACGAGGAGCGGCTGAGGGAGCTGGGACTATTTAGCCTGGAGAAGAGGAGGCTCAGGGGCGACCTTATCGCACTCTACAGGTACCTGAAAGGAGGCTGTAGCGAGGTGGCGGTTGGTCTGTTCTCCCACGTGCCTCGTGACAGGACGAGGGGGAATAGGCAAAAGTTGTGCCAGGGGAGGTTTAGGTTGGATATTACAGAATATCCCTTTACAGAAAGGGTTGTTAGGCACTGGAATAGGCTGCCCAGGGAAGTGGTTGAGTCCCCATCCCTGGAGGTCTTTAAAAGACGTTTAGATGTAGAGCTTAGGGATATGGTTTAGGGGATGATTTGTTAGTGTTAGGTCAGAGGCTGGAGTCGGTGGTCTTGTAGGTCTCTTCCAACCTAGACTTTCTGTGATTCTGTGAAGTCAGCTTCAAGAAGCCAGCGGCGCCCCGCAGCCGCCCTCAGGCGGGGCCGGGCCGGGCCGGGCGGCGCTGGGGCGGCTGGGAGGTGGCAGCCGGCGCCATGGCGGTCGCGGCGGAGGAGGCGCTGAGGAAGCAGCTGGGCAGGGTGCGCGGGGCGGGAGGGCGGCGGGACAGGGGGCTGGGGTGGCGGGGCTCAGCCGGCCCCGCAGCCCTGGGGTCGCTGCCGGGGGAGCGGGGTTTGTTTAGCTGTCTGCTGTGAGGCTGTGTAAGGTAGCTCGCTTGGGGACCGACTTCGGCGGGCTGGGGACGAAGTGTCCGGGGCGCGCAGTGGGACTTCGGAAAGGGCTGTCAGGGGCCTGGGGGCTTGGCTGATGGTCCCAGCCTGCCATCTCGGGGCTCTTCAGGCAGGGATTCGTTTTCTTAGCATACCCCTGAGGTAAAACTTTGTAATTTCCATATGAGAAACTGAGCTATGCATACCTAACGCCAGGCTCACAACGTGAGGAATTCCGTATCTGATACACCTCAGAAGGACCTCACAACCTATTTAATAGGAATAATTAATACTTATTTAATAGGAATACATTTTTAATAGGAAAACAACGTATTTCGTAGGAATATATCTTTTGTATTACGAATATGGGGTCAGCTAGGGAGGGATGGCTTTGGTTCGCAGCAAGGTGTGTCAACACGACCGTGTGGCTGCTCCTCGCTTGGGCACCTTTCAGTTTTCAGTGCTTGACTTTGCAGCATCCCGTCAGGCAGAACACCGAGAAGCTGACTAAAAGGTGTTTCTCATCTGCAGCTTTGCATTTTCGCATGCAAAGGGAAAATAATGGTGCTGTGTAAGCAGCTCTAGCTATGTATTGTTCTGGTTGGGGGTCCTACTGAAAAGCAGGTGGGTTTTAGGTGCGGCTTTGTGGCAAGTAGCACAGTGAGCCTCGTAGGGCACTCAGGGCTGGCTCAGCCCCCTGTAGTGGCTGTCTCTGCTCACACAGACAAGGCGGAGGAATGGTATGTGCAGAATGAGGTCAGAAATTGAGTTCTCGTGTTGCAACATCAGCCCCGTGATACTTTCAAAGCTTTTTTTGGTACCAGCTGTTTAAAGCATTTATCTCATGCCAGAGCTATTTATAATGCTACAAGTAATTGTTGTCTGCCCCTTCTTGTGTTTCCACTTTTTTCTCGGTTACATCTCACTGTCTCTGGTAATGAAAGAAATGGCCTTTGAAAGGAAACTTTTTTTCTGATTTTTTTTTTTTTTTTTTGTCTCTCCCTGCTTTTCAGTATAAGTTCAGGGACCTGACCATAGAAGAACTGAAGACTGTTAACAAGACCTACCCTAACTTCACGTTCTCCATGAACACATACAGTAAGAAGTGATACAGTTACTTTGAATGATTCTTACTTGCCGTAAATTCAGATTGTGTATAATGTGTCTTCCAGGTGCATTCCTACCTTTATTCTGACTTGCAGCAAAATTCCTCTTGCTATGTGACTATTTTTGAAGAAAGTATACATATAAAAACCTAATTTTAATGTGTCAATAATTGTAGAAGGTTGATTTAAAAAAAAAAAATTCTTTATGTGTAACAGCATTTTCCCACATCCCATGATTCTATTTTAGGAAATTTTATGTCTTTTGCTTGTCAAGTCTAGTTTCTAGGTTCCTTCAGAAAGACTGAATGTTCTTATGACACCAAAATTTCAGAGGAGAAGTGATTTTCAGACTAGTGATATCCTTAGTTTTACCAGCGCAGTCTTCATTAAGATTCCATTAAGGAATTATCACAATGGAGGATGGTGGGTGGGGTGGGGACAGATGGACATGACGGACAACACTTTTGTAACACTGGGGACTAGAACAACATATTTGATTTCTAAAATAAAAATAACAGTGTATATTTGTAGTTGTGGTGGGATTGTCATAGTCATTTTGATTTTTAACTTCAGCCTTCAAGGATGGATCCCAGAAAGACCTCCTGAATTTCAGTGGTACAGTTCCAGTGAAATATGGTAAGAGTAATTGAATGTAATTTCCTTACTAGTTATGAATCTAATTGTAAATTTGCTGGGTACCGCCTCCTAACAACATACCATGCTGATTGGTCATGGAGAATCTTAGAAAAATGTGTGGCTGAAGTAGTAAAGATGGCTTTTCTGCTCTGGCAGCCAGACGGAAGAAGTGGGGAAAAAGCTAGAGTGCTGCTACTCATTTCTGTCAGCCAAAAGGAGTTAAGTTTGCTCCTAGATGTGTTGTAAATGAAGTGGAATGTTAAAATCAAACATGAAAACAATGCCTCTAAATTATTAGATTAAGCTGTGTTAGAATGCATATACGAGATGAGGTGCCCTTTCTCATTTTGGGTATGCTCAGGGCTAACTTACACACACTATAGGATCAATTACAAAAGAATGTGAATGAATACAAGTCTGTGTCGTGCCTTTGGGATTCTGGTGTTGGTTTCTGAACTGTAGCTTCATTAAAGGTGGCTGTAAAGGATTTTACCTAAATTTGCAGAAGCTGCTTCTGTCCCCAAACAAGTATCTTAACGCACACATAGATGTTAAAATAAGACATGGTAAGTCAATTAAATAAAAAATCATATAGTGCGACAGATTTATCTGCCTAGAAAACTGGACACATTGGATGACAGAGAATACCCAAAGGAAAAAAAAAAAAAAAGTACAACAAAAGAAAAAAGCTTACGTTAATCAAGACTCAGTCAGTGGCATGTCAAGTTGATCCAGACAAGTCTGCTGTTGTAAAGTGGCCTAAGTAACATAAATGCTTTTGAGTGCAAAACTAGAAAGTGATTTGTCTGGCTTTTTTTCTTTGTTATTATGAAATGTGAATCACGTGCACACACCTGTTTTTTGTTTCTTCTCAGTGCAGAGGTTGGTAATGGTTTTTGGTTTGTGTTGAACAGGTAATTCCTATAACATACCTATTCGTCTGTGGATTTTGGATTCTCATCCCTTTGCTCCCCCCATTTGCTTCTTGAAGCCAACTGCGAACATGGGCATTTCAGTGGGAAAGCATGTTGATGCTCATGGCAGGATTTATTTGCCCTACCTGCAAAACTGGAGCCATGTAAGAGGGGCAGCAGGGGAAGGAGGTGTCTGGGAATAATGTCTGAGGTTATATGGAGAATAGTGGAGAAGGGTGGATAGGGTTTGGGGCTTTTTGTTTTCTACATTGCTTGTTAAATATGTAATGATTATGGAAAGAGAAGCAGAATGTTAGTACCTCTTGAAATTACAGCTTTCAGCCAGTATGAGGTGATCATAAGGAAAACTGCAGTTGCTTCTAAAGACAATTATTTTAGGCTGAATAAAAATGGGATTGAATTTGTTACAAAGTATTGTAAGGCCTGTGTGGACTCTTTGATGTTTTCCCCTTTGTTGCAGTGAATAATGAATAATAATAGGAGACAAACTGAGTATCCCTGGAAAGTTCAGAGGAAATTCCGATGTTTTGGGGATGTCTTTTTTCAATAGAACTATGCAAATCATCAGAACAGAGATTCAAAAATCAGTGCTGTTGCTAAATAATTTTATGCACCATTAAATAACTTCCTTAAATATGACTGTCAGGCCAGCGAAAGTGATTTAATGAAAGCTAATTTTCAAAAAAGGATAGGATATTTTTTCCATGATTAGTAGAGAAATTCCCATGAGAATTGTTTCTATTGCTCAAACTTCTACTGTCTTCTTGCCTAAAGAAGAACTGAATCACCAAAGTGGTGCTCAGTTAAGCTCATTTAAGAAGGAAACTGTCTTTCCTCTAGCTAAGATTTGCTCTGTTTATATTATTTGATGTAGCTAGATCAAAGGCTTTCATATGTCCATGGATGCTTTCAAAAACTAGTTGTGCTGGTCATTTAAATTCTGTAACTCCTTGTTTTTTTTACCAGGTTTTGAATAGCTATGGCACTTTATGAAACTGCTCTAGTTTACAATTGATACTGGTACATGACAAAGCTAGTCAGCTGTTTTGTCATCTTACTGTGTTTCAGCCTAAATCAACTATTGTTGGATTAATTAAGGAAATGATTGCAAAATTTGAGGAAGAGCTCCCTCTGTATTCATTGTCATCTGCTGATGCAGCCAGGCAATCAGAACTTCTCTCCTACATTGCAAAGATTACTGAAGGTGTGGATATTTTCATATATTGGTGATGTTCTAACACATTGTACTTATTAATTGTAGTACTTATTAATTTATTGTTATTATTTTATATCACAAAAATGCCTGCATAACATGAACATCTGTTTTTTTGGTGCTTGCTTCACAAAATTCATTGTGAAATCTTGTGAAAGGGAAACATGATTTTAGAATAAACATGTTGATTTTACCCCATCACAGTCATTCGTTCCCTCAGGTCTCAGTCACTCGCGCTCTCACATCGGCAGTCGCAAGCCCTGAGACCTGTCTGCCCGCAGGGACTGGGGAGCAGCAAAGAGGACAAGGAGTGCTGGTGCTGAGGCCACATTGTGTCTCTTGGGTTTTTCCCATTCAGTGGTGGCAAGCTGATTTTGGTCTTGTCTCTTACACCCTTTAGGAGTGGATGCTCTTTAGCATCTTTTGCCTGTTTTATCTCACCTATTGTAAGTCTTGGGCAAAAAAAATCCTGAATTTCACAGTTCTTATGATTTACTTATCTGGGTATTCTATAGCTCCAATACTGTTCTTCATCTTGACTCTTCAGGTCAGTCCTTTATTCTTTTAATGAAATCACAGATGATCATCTGTGGCAACTAGTGCAAATCCTTCCCTTTGAACCTTTTTCTGCTGTTTCGTCTGGTAATTGTGTACACAGACACATTTGTGAGCACACATGTATGCAATACATGTTTCCAATCAGTTGGTCGATCTTAATGTTTCTGTTACAAATCTCTGTGTGTTATACTCAGAGTGGGAATTGTTGCATTACCAGTACCATTGGCTAAATGACCTCGGGTCATTGTATTTTAATCAAACTTGATTTTGAATATCTTTTCAAAATTTTAACTATTTTACAGATGTTCTTACTCTGGTATATACTCATGCCTGGAGCAGTAGCAAAGGGAGTATTGTTTCTGTGGTCTTGGTGTCTAGCTGCTGCTTATTATTATGCTTGTGCATTCAATTTAGTGAGAAAACATTCCTATTGAGAGAGGAGTATGTGTGTGGTACACCTTTGGAGTTAGGATGAATTTTCCATGGTCAGATTTGACCACTATTTTGAAGAAACTTAAGTAAGTTGGTTTAACTCTAGCCGTGATCCTTTACGAAGCATTGATACTTGTGTTGATACAGCATGGACCAGCACATCAGTTTGTGTTTTCCTTTTAATTGTAGGAGAAACTGACATGAAATCAAAGAGTAAAACTGGTGGAGACAAAAATGAAGGGCGTTCCAACAAAATTACTGTGATTGGAGCTGGAGATCTTGGCATTGCCTGTGTGCTAGCGGTTGCAGCAAAGGTATGTAATTAATGTAAATAGCTACAGACCTGATTAATGTAGAGGCTTCCAACCTAGTTCTTGGTGTCTGACACACAGAACTAGCTCGGCATTTTCAGTAGTCGTGTCACTGCTTATGTCACTTGCCTCTTCCCTTCAGTTAATGTATAGATGCATAGAAGCATTAGTTTCTGCTGTGTTTTCTCAGTCAGCTTTTGTAAATACCAAGGGTTGAATTAGGAATTCACTTACTTTGAAAATCCTTTGTTACTAGGTTGTTGCCTAAGCTGCGGCCTGTTAGAATTGGGGTTTCCTGGTCACCTGGAAAGGGGTTTTATAGATGGTCTGCGCTGTATTGCAGCTGTATGCTCAGAGACAATGTTTAATACTTCCTAGAGATGATTTTGTTAATTTGTTTCATAATGCCTTATTTTCCAATTCAACTCATTAAACTAATTCTCTTTTTCTTGTGATTTGTCAGGAATTTTGGTGAGGTCTGCCCATATTGCTTATTTTATACACAGTACAACAAATGCTGTTTTGAATTGGAGACAGAGCTGTTTTTATTCCCACCACTGGGAAGAATAAATTGTTTCATTGTTGAACTGTGTTATTCTTTTAGGGTGTTGCAGACAAGGTGGTTCTTCTGGATCTTTCTGAAGGTGCAGCAAAAGGAGGAACCATGGACTTGGAGATCTTTGCTCTGCCAAAAGTGGAGATCAGCAAAGGTATTAGGTCTCATTGCTAGAATGGCTTTAGTCGCAGAGGTGAGGTGATGAAACTCGATAGCTCTTCCACGGTAGAAGGTGGAACTGAATTGAGCAACATCTTTCATCCTCATTTTTCCTTGATTGCCTGTGATGTTTTTGTGTTCCTTGGACCCTCCACAAGACAGAACTGGGGAGGCTTTCACATCAGGCTTCTGAGGTGATTTATCATAGTCTGGGGATAGGGATGCGTTCTGGTTACACCAAGCATCTTAATTATTCCGTTTCCACCTGACAGTGCCTGTTCTACACCCTTTGATCTTACCTTGCAGATTTTGCTGCGAGCACATTTTTTTTTTCCTGAACCCGGCTTGTTGAACTGTACCACAAATCTCTGTTTGTGCTTTTGTGCACCTGTTGCTTATTGATGTTTCTCCCTGATAGTGGAAGCTTGTACCTTGTTGCTGGTGATGCTATTAGTAACGTCACAGTGTTACAAAGGGCTTCTGTACTGTAACCTGTTAGTGTGCTTATGTCTAGGTTTGGGGCAGGCTGGTATTATGTCCTCTAGTAAGCTTACGCTCTGTAGGTGTGCTAGGCCTTTGCTTTGGCTACAGCTGGTTTCAGAAGTGGTATTACAGTCAGGTAACATCGTAGGCTAACAGAAGTAGGCTTTTGAAACTCTTCTTATGGCTGTCTACGCATCCTTCACTGAGCTAAAAGAACAAATAAAGGATAAAGGAGTTAATTCTCTGCCCTTCTTTTACAAGCCAGAAGAAAAATGAAGCAGCCTTTTCATGGGTGGATTTTTTTCCCTTGCCAAAAAAATTAAGTTTAGAAAGCTTATATGTCAGAACTGTGTAAGTCTTGTCTGGTTTGTACTGTGTAGCGTTGGGCACACTTCAGTCTCTCTTCTGTGTTGCCTGCTATGAAATGGGAAGAGTGGTTGTGAGGGAGAGCTGTGTTTTACAGGTGCTGTGGAAGTGCCGCACATTCCAGATTGGGGTGGTGGGGTTGAGACATGAGGGGAAGAATCCCTAACTTAAGCTGTATGCTGCAGTTAAGCATTTAGGATAGCGTTTTGGTTTGTATCTGAAACTTGATAAAGTAACATAATTTTTTAAAACACATTTTGTTTACATTTCCAGATTTTTCTGCTTCAGCTGATTCCAAAGTAGTGGTGCTCACGGTTAACTCTCTGGGCAGTGCTCAGACCTACCTTGATGTCATACAAAGCAATGTGGACTTGTTCAGGGGAATTATCCCAGCAGTATCACACTACAGTCAGAACTCTGTTCTGCTTGTTGCTTCCCATCCAGGTGCGTTGGTGCTTCACCTAATGTTCTGTCCCTGCAAGGACTTTCTGTTTGGGCTGTTTTAAAAGTGTGTTACTGCAGAATGCACCCACTTAGTCAGAAATTCTTGCTACTCTGAAAGATATTTTCCTTTTCAGCATTGAGCAGGACACTGTCTTTGAGGGGGTTTTTCTTAACTGTTACCAAGATAAAAGAAAATAGTGTACTTTATTTTGTTTAAAAGGTATGTATTTCTGCATATTTCTGTATGTAGCTTAAATGACGCTGTACCTACAAGATTAGCATCCATTAGCTGCTGTCTTGTCAGCTGTTTTGTGTGTGCGTTTCTCCTGTGCAGTAAGCATAGATGTGTGTGTGTCATGTGCCATGTGATCAGACTCGCAGACTGCTAATATATGTAAAGTAGTGTCGTTAGTGAACATTGCAGCTGTATTTTGGGGGAAAATCTAAATCTCTTGGGTCAGGAATATTCTGAAACAAGAAAACCAAAAGAACAACTTAAAGGGCAAGAAGTATGTGTGACCTCGTCTGTCCTGTAAACAGGCTGAAGACACTGCTAGCCCTTTTCTAGTTTTCAAGTGCTTCTTGGCCTTCCTATCGTTTAGAGCTGTGAAAATGGAGAAAAGATTTCCTGCCTTATGTGGGGGAAGAAACTCCAGCTGCATTAAACTTAGAAGCACATGAGGGCTTTGGTATAGGGAAGCACAGTGACTCATTTTGAAGTTTCGCTTAACTTCTCCTGAAACTTCACTTGGTCTGTGAATCTTCTTTGCCTCCTCCCCATCTGATCTGGTGTTTTGGTTGAACAGAACTTCTGAAGTGTTCATGCATGCATTTGCCTTTTCTAAAGAAAACAAATCCATCCTGAGTTTTGTAACTGACTAATAGTTTGCCGTTAGTCTGAGGTTTGATTGATCCTTTATTGTCAGCATATTTTTCTTTCACATATAGTTGAAGTAATGACGTATGTGTCATGGAAGCTGAGTGCGTTTCCCAAAAGCAGAGTTATTGGAGTAGGTGGCAATCTGGATACCGAGAGATTTCAGTATACACTCACAAACCTTTTGCAAGCACAGACGCTGGGAAAAGATGCTTGGATTGTTGGTGAACAAGGGGAAGACAAAGGTAAAGTGATACGGTGTCATGACTATTTTAGTGTCCTGACAGCACCTAACTAATTGAGAAAAGTATTGAAGGTAGTCATGAGCAGGGTAGTAAATTTTTCATAATGTAGTTCAAAAGAATAAGATTCTGGTCTGTGACCAAGTCTGAAGACCTGGGGTGGTAGCAAAAGTATTTTACTTTTGTCACAGTTAAAGAAAATGCAACCTTAAATGCTTTTAAATTGGTGTAACGATGTAGATGAGATATATTGAAAGAGGAAGGAAGTGTGGTATAATGTATGGCAGGGTACTGATAATGTAAACAATTTTGCCTATTAATTCATTTTTAAGCAAGTGTCTCGGGTCAAGTGCTACTTCAGAGTTTTATTTCATCTGTCTAGAGACCCTTAGCAGGTCATCAACTACATTTGTCTAGTCATAGGGAAAGGAAAGTTTGGAATCTTGCCTTTTTTTTTTTTTTTTTTTTTTTTCCCCACCCTGTCTGATCCCTATTTTAGTCACTGTTTAGATGTAGATTTAAACACTATATTTGTTTCTATCTAGTACTCTCTTGGACCAGTTGTAACTCACATGCAAATCAAACCGAAACAACAGCTGCTCGTAATTCAAAGGAAAATGTGGCTAACAGGTAACACCATTATAATCTTAGGGTTTTTCCTTCATGTTCAAATACTTGAGGTTTGCAGGGTGTTTTTTTTTTTCTTCTGTTTTTCGTGAAGAGGATGAAGTTTGCTCTAAAATTTTTCACATACTGAGTTTCTATGAACGTGTAGGTCTGTGTCACTTGTTTTTATGTAAGAGTATATACCTGCTGATTATCTGATGTTTTTAACAATGTTGTGTCTACAGTGTTATCTAATGACAAGACAAGCTTTGTAGGATATACATGAGAACATCAGAGCTGCCGTTTCAATTATGTCCATTAAAAAAAAAAAAAAGGGCAAGCTTTCTGGCATACTTTTCTCAGAGTTTGTGCAGAAGCAGTTTACTTCAAAGTGATGTAGAAGTTCGGACCAGTTTACCTGATTTATGTATCCTCTCCTTGACAGAGAAAGGCATTGTTACTGCTGTGGGTAAAATATATATTAATAATTTATTGAAAGAATGGCTTTATTCTCTTCTGTTGTTTCCCAAATAAAGAGTCATGTTTTTATGATATGCTTATATGTCTGTAGGGTTTTACATATGAACCAAAAAAAGTAATAATTTAAATAATGAAAATCTAAACATCATTTTCTCCCCTTTTTGTGGTTTATGTAGAGCTATGGAAATCCTAAAGGGAAAAGGTCAGAGATCTTGGTCTGTTGGGCTCTCGGTTGCTGATTTGACTGACAGTATTCTGAAAGATAAAAGAAAGGTTCATTCTGTATCCACCCTGGCAAAGGTAAATGGGTCATTTAATATCTTTTGGTTGGCACTGTAATGATGTTATTTATACTAGATAGCCTCTGTTCAGAAGTAGCACTGTTTTCATTACTTTCTTCCAACAACCACCTTCACTTCTAGTCCAAGTGAAGCATAAATCAGTTGTTGTGTTAACCTGAAACCAATATTAAAAGTGGATTGCTTTACCCCAAAATACAAATGTTTAGATGGAAAACGTGGTCAAAGTTGCTGACCAGCTCCAAAGGAACAGCTGGATTTGGCAAATGAAGAGAAACGTGTCACAATTTAAGTGCTCAGTGTTGAATGTAGATTTTTGTGGGGACCGGAAGAGTTAATTATTATTTAGGAAAGTGTAAATTTTCTGACATTATTTTATTTGACCAGCTTTGAAACAGCTGTTTTTGTTACTTCTTGATTCTTTACATTGAGGAGATTATTAAGCTCCATCTAACTTAAAATTGTAGACTAGACTTTGTGCAAAGTTTACCCAAGAGGCTTCACTAAAGCTCTAAGTCATTTCAAATGAGTAAAAAAGAGATAGAAGAATTTGTTGGTCACTTCTGTGTACAGGACTCGGAAGGGTGGTTCACATTCTCAGTGCAGGGAAGTTGAGCACAAAAGGCTGCTCACAGTAATCAAGTACAGATACACAGCTCATTTCACCATTGTGTTTTCAAGTGAAGTTTTTAATTCTTTACGAACTAAATGCAAAAATAGAGGAATCTCTTTAACTAATTAATGTTTAACTGTAGTTTGAGTAACTACATAAAGTAAAATTTCATGTACAGATCCTAAAAAGAAACAAAATCAGTAGTGTAAACTTGAGCTACGATGATGTAAGTTTGGTGAAGTCTCTCACAGAATGAATACATAATCAATACTCAAAAAATATTCCCAGGAGAGATTTTTGTTTTCCCGAAGAAATTCCAAAGCTAAATTGTATCTTGTAGTATCAGCTTGGCCTGCATTGTAAAGCTCTGATACATTTATATTGGGAAACTCGTCCAAGTGTAGCATGCTTCAAGATATTTTTTAATTCACACTGTAATATCTTACTATTTCTGTATGGTAAAGCATTGCACAGGGTCTAAAAAGTGGAATTTGAGCTATACAAAATCATGCCATGTGATGAAATACCTTGCTTAATTAACATTATCAAGTTACTTTGTGCTTCCGTGCTTCGGATAAAGATCAGCAGAAATAAATAACTGACAGTGTTCTCCGCATGTTGTTTCAGGGATGTTGCAATATAAACAGTGAAGTGTTTTTAAGTCTTCCATGTATTCTTGGAACCAGTGGAGTGATTGAAATGGTCATACTAGAAGAAGATCCATCAGTGCAAGAGAAACTGCAGAGCAGTGCAGGATCCATTCACGACCTTCAGCAGCAGCTCAAACTGTAAGCACCAGGGAAGCCGCAGCGTCTGCTCACAGAAGCTGGAGATCTGCTGGGCACAACTGTTTGCTCAGTGTATACGGTTTTCTATATAAGACAAGTTTATTATTATTATTATTTTTAATTTGCCTACCACGGTGCTTTCTTTATTTAGATTTGGTTTACGTTATTTAACACTGCACTGCCCGGTACAAATTTCTGACTTGAAAAGTGCACTTTGGGTAACCAAAACCTGGAGGTTAATGTGCAAGTACGCTTTATGTAAATTCGGGTGATATTTGTCTGCAGTATTGCCTTTTTCCCCAGCTAATGACGGCCTTGTTCTCGGGTTATTGCTGACTTCACACCTCAGGAGGAAACCACCTAGGACAGGAGCTTACCCAGCTCCTCGGACACTCCAGCGAGAACCCTTCTTCCTCGCTCTAAGTGCTGCCTAAGGGACGTGTGTAGCACATGGTTGGCTGCAAAGCGGCTCCTGGGGCAGCAGGGGCTGCGCTTCAGGAGCTTGAACTTTGGTACTTCATGTCTGATGTCAGTGCACTCCATCCTTGTGGGTTGCGAAGAAGGGGGATAAAAGCCTGCTTTAACAGTACGCTGACGAATTACATACGGCTTTCTGTTGTACGTTTAACGATGCCGGAGGCTTTCTGGCCGCGCCTGGCGTTATTCCGTGGGGGCGCTCCCCGGGGGCAGCCGGGGCACCACGGAGCGGATGGCGGCGGGGGGGGGGGCGGGGCCGGGCGGAAGGCACCGCCCCGGAAGCGCCGGCGGGGCCGGGCGGAAGCGGCCGGGCGGGCGCTTCCTGTTTGGGCCGGGGGCGGGCGGGCGGCGCCGCCATGGCGGTCTCGGAGAGCCAGCTGAAGAAGATGCTCGCCAAGGTAGCGCCGCGGGGGGACGGCAGCTGCCCCCGTCGGAGGGGGGGCGCGGGCTGAGGGGAGTGGCGGCGGGTCGGGGGGGCGCGAGGGCGCGGGGAAGGGAAGGGAGCCCTAGGGTCAGCGTCGTGCCTCGGGCCCGAAAGCGGAGGGCGGCTGAGGCGCTGTGCCTCGCCGGGCTCTCCTGGAGGCGCGTCGTGACGGCTGCGGTGCTGCCGGGCGAAAAGCGAGCCTCGGCCAGCTGCTGGGTGACGGCCCCCGGGGTGCCCTGAAGTACCCATCTGTAGGCACCTGACGGGAGCCGTGGGCTTTGTTTTGGGGGCTGCTGTTGTAATAAAGCTGGGTCGTACTGTTCGCACGACGTGAGCGTGGCACGCGATAGACGAGGATCTGATCAGAATCTGATCAGAACTGGTGGGCCTTCACCTGCAAAGGATCAGAAGCACTTCTCTCGTTGGCAGCTCAAAAATGAATGCTGAACGCTAGCTCGGTACCAGCAGGTGACTGCGTGTGTTTGTATTCCCTTGTCCTCTATTAACGAGTGACTGACATGCCACAGGGGAGGGGGGAAAGAATCAAAGCTGACCCCTTGTCCTCAGCTCTTTCCCATTCCACCCTGCCTCACACCCATTTTATAGTACTCAATGCCGTCTGACTTTCTGTAGGTAAGTTCAAGGAAAGGTGCAGTGAATTGGGCAGTTCAGGAGAAGTTAAGTTACTATTTCAGCACTTTTCTGTATTTTTCAAGAATAGTTCCACTTTCCGTTCTATAGAGGAAATCTGAGGAGTAGGCGTGGCTGTGTGTGAGATACCAAAACATTAAGCCCCAGCTTGGGAGAACACAAACAAGTAGTTTAACTTAAGGTGTTGACCTGCTGCCTGATCCTGGCAAGCTTCATCTCTTTGCAGCCTGTTACCTGATATGTAGAATGAGGAAGATGCATTTGCCCTCTGATACTTGAGGAGGAAAAATAAAAAACACACATAAAAATCAAGAGTTTAGAGTAATCAGTTTTAGTTACCTTTATAGAGATTGCTAGGATCTTGCATTTTCCAAAGGGCTTTTGACATTTCTTGGAAATCCTCAGCTACTTGCTATATGAACACAAAAAGATTGTCTTGTAGTATCAGTATTGCTGTGTCTGCTAAGCAAGCAGGCACAGGTTTTGTCTGTTTTTTGATTAAACTGACCTGGGACCCCTGTACTACAAGTGGACTTAACTCCTTATTCCAAATCCTTGATGTTTGGTAGGAGCTTCTGTTAGCAAAAGCATGTTTTCGTTTAGTTCTTTTAGTTCTTTTGATTGTGCCAATCTTCTTGAGCCTGTATCCTGTACCGTAAGGTATGTTCCTATAAACAGCCCCCTCTTTTTCACATGGCTGGAGAAGTGCTCTCACTCCTGCTGTAGAACCACATCTGGTGATGGGGGCACGCGCTGCCCTTCTCCAGCCTGGCCTCACTCTGCTCTTGTTTGAAAATTGCTGTTGTGGGTAACGGGACTGTTTTGTGACAGATTTCCTCTTTCATGTTAAAATTTGAGGTACTTTTCACTTGCTTTCTGGGTTACTAAGCTTGGACTGGAGGAAGGCCTCAAAATTGTCCTGTGTCAATAGATACTAGATGTTTTATCACATTCGTTGATAAGTAAAATCCTGGAGTTGCAGCTTGTTGTAGACTAAGGTGTTAGGGCAAGTGATGGTGCATGCTCAGCCCAACTCCTCAAGTAAGAGTTGTGATGCCCAGTGGTAGCATCTTTGTCAGCCTCTGTAGATATTAGAAAAAAAAGTGTTAGTTTCCAAGTGTTACAACTGAGGAGTGTTTGTTGGAGCAAAGGAGACCCTTAGCCATGGCACCAGGCTTTGTTCTTGGATAACGTTGGAATTCATTTATTGCCAGCGTCTGCGTGCGTTGGGTTTCAGGCTGCACTGTGGCAGGTCAATGCCAAATGAAGGGATGCCGTCTGTGGGCCCTGAGACCCCTGAAGATTGCCTTTTTACAGAGCTGCAGCACCGGGTGAAACCAGCTCTCTGCTGGCCAGGAGCATCTCCTCCAGTGTCTGGGGGTTCTTGTTCTGAGACTTAAATCTGGGCTGAGACGTACTCCCTGCTCCCACTGAAAGCAAGGGGATGAAACTGCCGGTATTACTGATAATATGGTGCCTTGAAATGTCTGCTTTCTAGTTAGTAGTACCAATTGATTAATGCTGTGGTACAAGTACTAAGAAAGTGGTCTGCGAGGTTCAGATCGTGCATAGCTGTGGATCAGTAATGTTTAAAATGTCACACTATTGGTTCAGCGATGCACGTGGTTTTTTGTTGTTGTTTTTTAGATCCACAAATACTCTCATGGCCAAGGGTATTCTTTTGTTCCTCATAGTTATCCTTTGTTTTCTTCATATTTGTATTACAAATTGTATTAGCAACTTTACAACTGTGTGAAATTCTTTAGAGCATTTCTACTCTGTGGTTATTGTATATGTCCAGAAGAGGATTCAATAATTTTCCTTGCTTTTATAAATGAAGTAGATTTAATTTTATTGATAATGGCATGTGGGTAATTTTAATTTCAATCAGAAGATAGGTGTTTGTCAGTTGGAAAGGCACGTGGCAGTTTGTTTGCAGAACTTCTGATAAATACCATGTCTCAGTATTTGGCTTTGCTTAAAATGTACCATTGGTTATGGTAGGACATCAATGAAAATGTGATAGCTTTCCTAAAATCACTTGATGTGTGGACTCTGATTTAAGAATAAAAGCATCTTAACGTGTTAAAATTGGGTAAATTATATAGAGAGTGGAGTGCAGAAGAATGTCCATATATTAGCAGTGTAAACTCTCATAACTGCAGGTTATTTTGTAAAACAAAACCAGATTAAATTACAGTGAAGCTTTAAGCTCTAAAAACATTCTTTCTCCTTGTTTTCTAGTATAAGTACAGAGACCTCACTGTGCAGGAGACGACCAGTGTTATTACTCAGTACAAGGACCTCAAACCTGTTATGGATTCATATGGTAAGTCTGTGTGACAAAGTTCTTGTTACTGAATTGTTGTTTTACATATATTCGGTAGCTTTCGTAGGAATTAAGGAGATTAAAGCTAGAATATAGAATTTTAAGATAATCTTTTTGATCTTTGACATCAACACTTCCCTGGAAGCAGACGGTAATACAGAAAAGTTAGCTGATGTGCCAAGGAGTGTTGCATTCTGCCACTGTTAAAATTTATTTGATCGCTGAGAGGTTGGTACTCTGGAAATTGCTGGTATCTTACGAACTGTGGGGGTTTTACCCTGCTGAGCAGCTAAACTCCACCCCAGCTGCTTTCTCACTTCCCCTCCTCAAAAGAAGAGGGTTCAACTGCCCAGCAGGTGAACCCACCACACAAAGTCAGCTTTGCTGTGATACAAAGACATTTTTGGAGTACTGTCTCTTTAGAAAGTACAGGAAGTTAATGTACAAGTACATCATTAAAAATGAATATTTGTGGCAGTGCTTTAAAGTATGAGGAAAGCAGTCATGCATATAGAAAACTGGTATGAGGGGGTTTGTAATGTAAATTAACAATGACCTAATCACTGTCAGCTTTATTTTAAAGGCTTTGTGTCAATTTCGGTATGTTAAAATGCTATTTAGGGTCGGTTTCAGAGGGTTGAGAGTGTGATTTCTCAAAATACAGTGAGCCAGCATAGCTGCTGAGGTCACCTTCCTTCTGATCACCCTCTGTTAGGCCCTACCACAGGCTGCCTGGGGAAGCTGTGGCTGTCCCATCCCTGGAGTTGCTCAAGGCCAGGCTGGATGGGGCTTTGGGCAGCCTGGGCTGCTGGGAGGTGTCTCCGCCCGTGGCAGGGGCTTGGAATTAGATGACCTTTAAGGTCCCTTCCAACCCAAACCGTTCTGTGATTGTTTCTGTCACCTGCAGGATTCCTCTGTGAGACAGTTCATATTAATAAAACATGATAAAAAATGCGTAGTGCTTTGCTTTCTAGATTACAGTCTGGATCGACAAGAACTGAGAAGGGATGTAGGCAGGTAGAAGATAAATGATTTTTAACTTGAACTGCTTCAAGCCAGCAGCTGTCATGGAAGTAAAAAAGATACATATTAATAAGAATGTAACAGTAATAATAAATAGTGCAGTGGCCAGAGAATCAAAAGCAATCGTGAAAAGACTGTGGTTGGAATCTCCTATGCAAGTTTGCAATTATGATAGAGTGATCAGAATCCCAAATAGCACTGAGCTGTAGCATGAAGCACATTTGTTACCGCTCTCTTCCTAAACTTCCTTGGAAGGTTGAGCACGGAACTACTTACAGATGGTTGGTACTGTTTGGAGCTGTGAAATGAGCGATGAGAAAATGGTTACATTGCTGTTGATAATTTTCAAGTTTATAGTAATAAAGAAGTATATACCCCCATTTAAGTCCTGACACGTTCTGTCAGCCTTTGTAGAACATCAGCAAAATGATTGTATACGGTCAGCTACATTTGAAGTATGACGAGAAATTTTCAGCAGAGATTAAGAAAATAAGTTTTATTACCAAAAATTGATTTATTAAGCCAAGAGTAATCCATTGTTTTGAAAGGGGGGGAAACACAGTGACTCAAAATTGAGGTCAGGGTTCCTGTGCTTTTTGTGAACAAAGACCAAGATGTGGCTGCAAGTCAAGTGCTATGCTTTACTTCCTCTTCAGTGTACTGTTTGGTTAAATTGCTTTTAATGGTGATGTAACAAATATAATGCCTGTGGCCAACAAGTTCTTCGTAGTCTTGCTGACATGCTTGTTTGGAGAAAGCATAAGGAATTCTCTGTAATCCTCAGATGAAAGTTGTTACTTTTAAATTGAATTGAAATTATCCTTGTAGCAGTTCATATGGCGAGCAATTTGTATGGTTCCTACATGTTCTACTTGGACTCTAAGGAGACAGTTTTATTTGCGGTGAAGGTAGTTTGACAGCAGTCAGTTGGTCTTTTCTCAGAAATACATTATTTGTAAGAGGTTACCTGACTGTAGATGACCATTTACAAGTCCATAGATGTGGAAGAGCAGAACTTTTCAATATAGTTACTTACAGGTAACTTCTGCATTTACACTAACAAATAGGATATAACCTGAACAGAGATCCACACAACAAATGGGTTTCCTTTAAAATCACTGTTTGTTCCCTTTCAGTTTTTAACGACGGCTCATCTAGAGAGTTGATGAGCCTCAGTGGAACCATTCCGGTGCTTTACAGAGGTATGTTATTATTATTATCATTGTTTTCATCAATATTGCCACCCTTATGTTCCCGAATCACATTTAAAAGTGTTCAGATTTTAATGGTTCAACTTCACTACTTCCTTGATCACTATTGTTGTGAAATACTTCACTTATCCACAGAATATTTGCCTTGGTTTTGCTGTGGAATAAAATTTTAGTGGGCATCATTGCTTTTTCATGCTCCTACAGCTCTGTAACTTGTGTTTTTCTTTCAGCACTGCGCGTTTTTCAACTTCTCTAATTGAGTGTTGCAAACCACTTATTGCTGCAGCTAAGGATAATTCAGATTAGAATCTTGTAATGTTACATTGCGAATTACACACATTGGAATAAGTGAGATAATGTAATAGTGGTAAACAGTAATTGTAAATGAAAGTTAAATTATTTGGAGTTCTCAGTGCAGTTGAATATGCTGGTGATACGAGTTTTAAAAATTTGAATGCAAAAGAAGAGGACTTCTAAAATCTTTCAAAACCTCTTTTTAGGTAACACATACAATATCCCAATTTGCTTGTGGCTGCTGGACACCTACCCTTTCAACCCCCCAATCTGTTTTGTTAAACCCACTAGCTCAATGACAATAAAGACAGGGAAGCGTGTTGATGCGAACGGAAAAATATACCTTCCTTACCTGCATGAGTGGAAATACGTAAGTATAAGGAACTTGAAATTGTTAAATTACTCTTCTGAATTTCTTTAGATATTTGTACCATTTATAACAAAAAGCGTAGTCCTATTTATTTGGCATCTTAAACCATTTCTTTAAAGAAAGCAGCTGCTTATTGTTTTTAATTTCTCAAAGTTCCAAATGTTGTGTTCTCTGTTGCCTGGTTAATTGTGCCTTCAGTGATGGCATGTCTGATTAAACAGTGCAGCGTGGGCTTCCTTCCCTGGTGCAACACTGATATGAAGATAAGAATATTTACTGTGAGATAAGAGTATTTACTCAAGGCAAATTATAAATTCTGTGAAGCATCTCTTGGTTGACATTAATCTGTGATGAAAACGGACTGCTGCATCAGCATTTAGACTACTTGAGGCACGCTTTGCTGGAGCTCTGAGTATGTGTGTGCATTTGCTTTACTAATAAAGGCATTGAGCAGTACAGGTTTCAGAGAAGTTTTGACCAAAGTGTGGATATTTAAAGAAAATAAAATATGCTGACAAGGTCAGAAGAACTTGACAAGATGCACAGTTCTATCAAAAGTGATTAGCAGCAATAACTTTAATAAGCATGGGTGGTAGTTCAGCCCTTTTGTGGTAATAGTGGAAAGATCAGCACATAGATCTTGCACAAGCAGGAGGATCATCTAAGATGCAGATAATATGGAATCAATTTTACTTGAGAGGTTGGTAAGAATAAAATAAATTTGTTTTTTGGATTACTGAGTGGATTGCAGAGGCTTTTCAGAGTTGATAGAATGGTACCATGCTGTTAGAGTCAGGTAAACTAACTGCCAGCAGAAACCAACAACTTCTGATTCACTTATCCTCACAGCCCCAGTCAGACTTGCTGGAACTGATTCAAGTTATGATTGTGGTGTTTGGTGAGGAACCTCCAGTCTTTTCTCGGCCTACTGTTTCAGCAGGCTACCCACCATACCAGGCAACTGGCCCACCAACTAGTAAGTGGTCGTGGTTACCTATTTCCACAAATGCTCTCATTAATATGCCACATATTAATATGGTGTTCTGCATGGTTTGTTGAGAAATTATACTACACTAAAATAGCTTTCTGTACTGCTGGATAATGAATGGATAATGAATTCACTTGTGCTGTGCTGGACCTTTCTGATCTATTGGGAGAATTTGTGTTTTTTTTTTTTTTTTTTTTTTTGCCTTTGGAAGCAGGGGAAAAATCAAGGTTGTATTGACAGGGGTGAAGCAGAAAAAGATAACAAATCAAAAGAACAGCGCACACACCTTCCCTTCCCCCAAATGAAAGACTGGGGGGCGGAAAGCAGATGAGCTGCAGAGTATTTAATAGTATTGTAACAATTCTACTTAATTTGTTGGTAAGCTGATTTTAGTTGGGGTTATATTTTTGCAGTTTTTAAGGCTGTGTGTGGTTTTGAATGAAATAAGTCTTTTATCAGATCATAATTGGATCTAAAAAAAATTACTCATTACAATTCACAGAGAAAAGTTTACATTAAGGTCTTAGTCTCTTAACATGTGAGAAGAGGGGTAGCAAACATAAATGGGACCATTAGAGATAGTTGGCTATAGGTAAGTGTTTGGGGCTTTTTAGCTTGTCCAGTGCTAACCTGCCTAACCACGTGAGCACTAGATAACTCAACAAACAAGCTGTTGTGATTTTCCAGGAACAGCAGGTGTCAGCACAGCGTAGTTATAGTGGAGACTGTGACCTGTATTGTGCTTCCAGGGGGGATCAACTGAAACATCACAGTTTTGTTCCTTTGCAGTCACTCATGGCTAGTATAGTTGAAGTAATTTTAATGGAAATGTTTCAGGATTTTCACATTATTAATAGCTGCTTAAATTTATTACAGTGTTACTAGAGTAGTTGTTTTTTCATTTTAAAGACAATTGGTCTCATTTTTAAGATATAATGCTGTTTAAGAAATAAAACACTTTAATTAAAAAAGTTAAAAATTAAAAATCCTGAGTCATTTGAAAGTGCTTGAAGATGTAGGTAGCTAAGTAGGCTTTAAAATATAGTAAAATGGTAATATTCCTAAAATTACTATAAATATGTAATAAATTTATAATAATTTTTATAATAGAATTGTCAGATTTCTAAGAACAAACTAGAAATTGCTAAGGCTGTGTTAAAGCCTTAGACATTTATATTTGTTGATAAAAATTTTTTTAGAAGTATAACTTCTAAATGGCAGAAATTGCTAAACAGCATGATTGGGTTGTTAAACAGCTAATCAGTCGTTAAGCCTCAATACTCTGAAGGTACTTAAGTTATATGCTTGTAATTCAGTGAGTGGAGAACAATGACTCATTAGAAAGCTTATTTTATTTTTTTAGCTGTAATATAAAAAATGGAGGCAAAATTCTTCAGGTCCGTCATCTTTAACACCCCCATTTTTTGAGTTTTCTTGTTGCAGATACTTTCTTATGCATCCATGATTTACTTAGTACAGTTGCTCACTGCATTTTTAAATTTATGCACTTTTTTATCCATGCATTGGTGACTTTATATTTAAAGTAATTAAGAAAATAAATATGTAGTGAAAGATATTCTAACTAGCAGTTCTAAGGAATGTGTGATGTTCTTTTCCTCCAAAAATACGTGAAACCATTATTTTGTTTAGCTTCCTATGTGCCTGGCATGCCAGGTGGAATAACTCCCTATCCACCGGGAAGCACTGCAAACCCAAGGTAAGAACTATTTTAACCACTTTGCATCATCATTTACATAACAGATTGTTTCACTGAATAGAATCTAGTCTCATTCCTGTTCTGTTTCTTATGGTGGATTAGGATCTTGTTATCTATCACCTAATTGTCATCTCTGCAATGTGTGCTCATGAGTGAGGACAGAACTGTTGTCAATAGCCAAAAGAAAGTTTGAGACAGGTGTAGTTTTCTTACTGTTATTTAAACTGTAATGTAGTTGGGTGACAGTGATGTTTCAAAATGATTACCTAACTCCACGTGTTCTCTTGCTTCACTGCTATAATGAATTTGGTTTTATAAGGTTATGCTTGATTGTTATATAAAGGCACGTACCCTCAACTGGGCAGTTCACGTAATTGGACAAAACAATTGTTGGATTAATGGGAACCTTCATGTGTTTTCTTCCTCTCTATGCCTGATCTTGTTTCACAGGCATTAAAAACTGACAGTGAGTCACAACAGAGTACCTCCTGGTAATAGTTTAAAGAGTTGTTTGGAATGAACTGTAGGCTTCCACAATATTCTTTGGCAGTTAGAAGAGGAGCAGTTTGTACTTTGGCTTTGGCTCTGCTCTCACCATTAGCGTTCCATTTTAAAGCAAAACTTGTTTATCACAGCGTTACAATCTCCATTCAGAAAGCTCTGCTAACCCAGTTTTCTCTGGCCATTGTATTTTCACATGTAGATATGACTCTGTGTGTCAGTCATATGGCAGAGAGCTGTTGTTGAAGAAATTAATGACTATCTTTTAGAAAATGAAGAATATTTAACTTAGAATTTCAGTTGGATGATCTTAGAACTTTTCAGCAAATACATACTGTTTTAAAGTGTACTTTTAGAAGATAGATTTTTAGAAGATGAGAAATTCTTAGCAGCAGGAAGTCAACCTTACTCCCAATAGGTTAAAATTGCAAAGACCAAGAGACACTTCAGAATGTAATTACCATCTTTGTGAAGATTTCATTTAAGTAGTTGTAAGTAGCTAATACACTAGAAAAATACCTAAATCTTAAGTAACTAACAAAACTAATTCAGAACTTGAAGGGCACAAAATGATTTTAAAAGCCTTCTATTAATATGAAATAAAGCATTTGCTTTAAGCATGTTATGTAAAAAAAGTGAAAATGAATAAGCCTTTTCCAGAACCATTTCAGTTCTTTCTTAGCAAGTAGCAAGGTGCTGCTGATGGCCTTCTATCTTATTTTTTTCACACTGTTTTTATTATTAACTTCTTTATGTCCTGGTTCTGTTAAGAGCGTATGAGGAGTTGCTATAGTATATAACATTTAGATTTAAAAAAAAAAAGGCATTGGAGTGTATGTTTTAAGGAGTGAAAAACAGGGATTTTGATAAGTTCTTAGGGCAATTTTTTGCCTCCTAACTAGACCTATTTAAAGTGTTCTTAATGTATTTTGCATAGCATTTTTGCATTTATATGAAACAGTTCAATAGTCTTTCTGTTAATATTCTTATAATATTAAAGATTATTAGAATTGATTTTTTGTCAGTTTGGAGCTAGAATCATTAGCTTTGGATAGTTTCAGGTTTTAGAAAGGCAACTTAGATATTAAAAGTCAAGATTGAGTGATTAAGGAGAAACTGATATGATCCAAATGCCTGACCAGGAAATGACTAGGTAGGGCTTCAGATAAAATGGTAACATCTTAGATTGTATGAGAAAGACAAGTTGTGAAAGATGTTAATGTGAATAGGAAAAGAGAGAAAGTATAATGTGGCCTGCAGTTTAAGCATTTTATTATGTCAATAAGTATTTAATATGGAGACAAAAAGGTGATATGCTAACATTATTCAACTGTTTGTAAGATATCACCTATGTATATCTTTCTTTGTCAAAGCAGCTACCCAAGCTACCCTTATCCAGGTGGTGTTCCATTTCCAGCAACCACTAGTGTTCAGTACTACCCTTCTCAGCCTCCTGTGACTACTGTTGGTGAGTAGCTTTGAAAGTATCTCTTCGAATTGAAGCTTCCCACTGAAATTCATATGTAAAGAGAGACAATGGGAAAAGGAATTTATTGTTCTCAACCTGACCTTCTAAAGTATTGATCTTGAATGGAGAAAAAAAAATGTTACTTGAAGAAAGAATACAACACATTTTGCATCCTTTGCCTTTCACTTTATTCACTCACGAATTTGTTAAATTCCTGGTTGTATACAGTACATTGTGTCTGCTCTCTGAATATATTGAAAAAACAGTGCGTATAACCACTTAAGGAGTTTTTCTTCACCCTCACCCATTAACTGTGGATGACTTTTGATTGTATTGCTCTTTGTTCATGGTCTTGGCTTTTAAAAATGCTTTTGTCCTCACTTAATCATCTACTAGTCTCAGTTTATATATATTCTCATACTTTTACTCCAGAAGACCTAAAGCAGAGGTTTTCAATGAATTTGGAATGAACTTGGTTTTTAATTTTTTACTGCATTTTTCTTCTTCTGCCTCTTTGCTTCATGATACTCCCTTCAGCAGCAAGACCTAGGATACTAACTTGTATCTCTTCCCATTTTGCTGCTTGTTTGCCCCGCGTTGGCAAAAATAAACCAGCTTGGCTTCTGTTCTGTCCTTCATTTTTAGTGTGAGTACGTGTAATGGACTGGGAACCAGTGATAAATGTCTAATTAAGTAGGAAGGTGGTGCAGTGACTTTGCAATTGGGTAGTCCTTTTGGAGCAGTTACATGATAAGGATACAGACACGTCTGTCACCTTGGTCAGAATATCAGTTATTTGTAATCTCTTGCATTGCAATTAAAAAGCACATCCACGGGTTCTTAATTTAATGTGTAAGCTCACAATTATTTATACACGTTCATCACTCCAGAACCATGTGTACTTTGAGGCTTTAATTCACCTTCTTGGGAACAAAGCAAGCTTACAGATTGGCAAAGGAAGATGATTGCTTCAACTTACTCCTAAAAAAAAAAAAATGTGAGGAGTTGTTCTGTTGTTCTATAACTTAGAAACAGAAGTCATATTTTGAATTTTTTGTGCCTCATCCCCCTCCTTCATATCTAAGTTATTTCAGTTTTCTGAGTTACAGAAGTGTTCTCTGTTGGCTGTTTTAGTGGTCGTTTCCACTCTGAGACAATGTGTGTGGCTACTGTACACTCTACAAGAAAGCTGCTGTCCCAGTCAAGGCGTACTCAGTGTTGGGGGGTTGCTGGCTCCTTGAGGGTTGGTAGTCCCCACCGGTTCTCCTTGTCAGACATGCAGTAGGCTGTTAGGAACCTTTCTAGGGAACATCAGCTTTCAGCAGCATCTCAAAGCAGATCCAGTTTTGCTTTTATGTGGTAGAGTTAATTTAAAATATAGATGTCATATTTAACTACTCTTCTTCCTTTTCATTCTTAGTGAAGATGAACAGAGGTGGAGTATCTGCCAGGTATTATAGCAGACTTTTCACAGATCCTGAGTTAGGTTTTCTAGTATCATGTCGTAGTGCAGGATTTTACAGTGGCAATTTAATGTTAGACAGCTTCCTTTGATGCAGCTAGGTAAAAGTCATGCACCTGCTGTGTATGGTTTATCTCATGCAACATGAAATGCAAAGATGTCTCTTTAATCATCCAATGTATTTACAGTGAACTTATTTTACTTTAAACTGCAAACGTTTATTTCCTGTTCAGATTTTTTTCTGCTGTTGCTAGACTATGGTTTATCATGATAGCTTACTGGGAACATAGCAGGAGGTAAAACTTGAGTGGCAGGGTGTTTCCTCTAGTGAGCTTAGTTTGGATTGAATGAAAACACAGAGTAGCTTTTTAATATATAATAGGCAGTTTTTCAATTAGTCCTTCAGTTGTTTTTTTTTTCTTTCTTTCTGTTCCCTCGTCTGCCATTAATTACTTGATGCAGTTACTAGTTTGTTGCTTCTCTAAGGTCATATCTGAAACCCGACTCTGCCTGGTAAAGGTTAAGGGTTTCAGTGCTCTCTGGGTTTACAGGCTTTGTGCCATAAAATCTTCCCTAGGCTGGGCTAATTATGGAAGTGACAGAAAATGCTACGGGTTCATGCTCTTTAGGAAGACATATAGAATCTAACTGATGGTCCTTCATATGTGCAAAGACCTTTTTCTTACCTGTTGACTCTTGTATGAGAACTTTCATTGTTATGTGTATTGTGACTTTTTTTTTCTGTCCTGCTTTAGTGTTAAAGCAAACCTTTTTAAAATATCCCAGAGTGAGAGATACCAGAAAAAAAAAGTAGAATTGATTGTTAGGTCTGGCGTGTTAGAGATTAATAATACTGTCTAAAGTGAACTTTATTATTTTAAAATTATGCAAATTCTGTTGCAAATTGTATGTAAGAAACACATCAGTAATTGTCAAAATCTGATGCGTTGTTCTTTTTAGAAGAAATTGGTGCATTAGTAAGCATGATGTTTGTTTTTTCCTTAGTTACTCTCCTGTCAGTTGCATAGCTTTGTTTTTTCAAATGTCTGGCTTGGAGTAGGTATTGTGTACTGGAAGGTGGATGGGAATAGAGGAAAAGGCGTAAGGAGGGAAGAGAGTTGAATGTATGCAGTCTTGTTCTGCTTAGCAGTGGAGGTCCAAAAAATTTTTGTCTGTTTTGTCAAGTTTTCTGTCTTAGGCCAGCAGTTACATTATTTGTGATTGAACACACATGTATCTCTTAACTCCTACAGAGTTCACCAGAAATTCAGTCATCTTTAAAAGTCTTAGGCTAACAACATTTGTAGATTTTAGGGGAAAATGGCCAGCCTGTTTTGAAATTAAAGCAATTCCTGTGGATGCAGGAATAGTAAAGCTGATGAATGGATTCATACTCTTGAATTTACTTGTACACATTAATATTTCTTTTTATTGCTCTGTGGCCTTTTCACAACTTCTGAAAACTATTTTAGAAAACGTTTCTCTTACTATCCTATATCGCTAAGTATACACAGCAAGATGGCCATTTTCTCCAAACTGGCTTCATATTGAAGCCAGTGCGGAAGAGAGTTAATTTTGTGCTCATGAATTTCCTTGTGCAGGACCCAGTAGAGATGGAACTATCAGTGAAGATACCATTCGAGCTTCCCTTATTTCAGCAGTCAGTGACAAACTGAGATGGCGGATGAAAGAAGAAATGGATCGTGCACAAGCTGAACTCAATGCCTTGAAACGGACAGAAGAAGACCTGAAGAAAGGACACCAGAAACTGGAAGAGATGGTAACTCGCCTAGATCAAGAAGTGGTAAGCAGAGATGAAATGCTGCTCTGTATCTGAGTATTTCTAGCAGGGAACAGAAGTATGTGACTAATTTGTACTTAGCATGAGAGAAATACCAAAACATCCACTGCACTGCTTCACAAGCGTGTATTCTCTTTCTAAACTGAGGTGCACGTATTCAGGAGAGATGAGTTGGAAATAGCAGTGGTCCTAAAACACGTTTTGTCGTGTCTTAAAAATGCTGTTGTTCAATAGTAGAGGAACAGTGTTGATATTTTTGCCCATCCTCTCTGGGAAAGATGATGAATGTTGTGGGAGTGTTTAATCACTGTCTCCATTTCTGGCTAATAATGTACGACAGTAGCACTGGAGAATGTTGCAGTGTCTTAGTGCAGAGGCGCTGATTTTAGTCACAACTTCCTTGTATAACTCCAGTTTTCCTTTCCAAATGAGAGTCTCTCCTACTCCTTATGCTCAGAACTTATTGCTAAGTTTTTCATTAAGGCCTGATTTCTGATTGCTGTATCTGCTGTTTGCATTCTTGCTTGGGAGTAAGATTTTTGGGACTAATGATCAGTCTCTGAAACAATCAGCTCAATGTTCAGATACTGTTTAAAAAAAAAAGTGACCGTTAGAAACTGTAAATAAGGAGCACAGAACAGGGAATACCATTATGTCGGAGTGAATGCAGTGCGTAATTGTAGTCTTCGCTATCTTGGAAAGGAGGGACATAATAGAACTGCAGATGTATGATAAAAAGGCAAGAAGGGTGATCCAACACGTGAGCAAGCTTGCATAGAAGAGATGACTAAGTAAGCTATGACATAAATTTGGAAAAAGATGAAGGGGGTCGGGGAAGAGTGGAATCTGGTAACGATCTGCATGGCTTTGAGTAATACAAGGAGGAGAACAGATGCGTGTAGTCTCTTCCAATTGGTTAGCTGTGGGACATGGAAAATACTGGGAAGCAAATTCAAACAGGTGTTTACTATTTCTCTTACAGATGCAGCTAAATTATAGTTACTGTTGGTGGTAAAGCCAGCATGTTTGTTTGTTTCCTCTCAATACAGCTTAGCATTTGTGTGATGCATGCTCAGCAGACTTATCTAGGAACTTACTACAAAGGACACATTTCCAAAGGAAATAATCATTTTGGCTTTGCTTTTTTAATATTATATTTAACTGGTTTAAACCATTGCTTTTCCTCGTGTAGTACCTTCAAAACACTGAGGCTGTTAGTGTGCCTTCTGTAAAAATTAAAATTGATAATGGATTGACATGGCAATCTAAAATAGCTTTTTAAATGATAGAATCTCAAATATACAGACTGCTAGCACTTTTTCTTGTAAAAATATTAGTAAAGGTGTATAGAGATGTAAAGAATCAACTAGCATTTCTAAAAATATTGACAGTTATCAAGACAGCTCGACAGAAGATGATGTTCAGCTCTCTAGAGCTAAGAAATAAACTTTTTCAATGTTTTTAGGCTGAAGTTGACAAGAACATTGAACTTCTCAAGAAGAAGGATGAGGAGCTCAGTTCTGCCTTAGAGAAAATGGAAAATCAATCAGAAAATAATGATATAGATGAAGTTATCATTCCTACGGCACCTCTTTACAAGCAGATCCTGAACTTATATGCAGAGGAAAATGCAATTGAAGACACCATTTTTTATCTTGGGGAAGCACTGAGACGTGGCGTGATAGATCTAGATGTCTTTTTAAAGGTAGGCTTCTTGGGATGGTTTAATGTGTTTTAAATGTGTTTAAATCCCTTGAACTCTTGTGTTCAGCTTATTAATGGTGTTTTCACTGAAGATGCAGTAAGTACAGAAGCACATATGGGTAGAAACAAAAGTTTTAAAAGAGGAATTTCAAAATTAACATGGAGGACCAATTTAAAAAGAATTATAGATATGAACTCATCATTAGAAAGGTATAATAGTTTCAACACAAGCTTTCCTTTGGATTTGGATTACTGATTTTGGAGAAACTAAGGGTGACTAGAGTACTCTGTCAGCTTTTCACTTGCAGTCTATGGGTGTGTCTGCTGAGGCAAACAGTGGAGTGTTAGACTCATTAAAAAAAAAAAAAGTGGAAGGAGACCTTGAGAAGCCAGCTAGTTGTGCGCCTCTAGCAGAGACCTTCTTAGAGTATTTATTCCCTTTCTTTGCTGCTCTTAATATTAAAAGTTTTCATGTCTGATCTAATAACCTTCTTTGATTTTGAGCTTACATGTGTAATGAGTGGCACATGAAATTAGAGCAGATTTATTACTTTGAAAATATTAAAAACACTTTTTTTTTTGAGAATGGAACTTCACTGTATGGTTGTCTGAATTGGATCTGAAAAGTTAGTGTCCAAAAGTGTCACCCAGTGCCCCCAACAGTGTTACAAGGCTTACCAGTCTTGTCTCTTTCTAACAGGTAATATTCCCCCAAGTTGCCACCTCAGGTTGGCTTTTAACATTCAGCAGACAATGCACTAAGTAGAAATATATTATTTCCTTCTTAGGTGGCTTGCTATTTTTTTTTTTTTTTTTAAGTTTTCTCCCCTGTGGGAAGTTAATTGGTCTTTAGTTCATCTTGGAGTAAACATTGCATCTCTCTGTGATAAGAACTTGTGTAGGTCTAATTATTAAATCACAAAAATATACTATAGTGATTGCATTTGGTAGCCATTTACAATTATAAGCCAGAAAAATACCATTTGGAGAACTAATGCTTTCAGTGTTTCCAAAAATAAACATCCCATTTGGGTCATGGACTATGTCATGTTTTCAAAATTTGGATTGCTGTAGAAATAAGATGTTTATCAGAACTTTCCCAATAGCCAGCTGTTCTTATTCTTTTTTTCAGCATGTACGTCTTCTGTCTCGCAAGCAGTTCCAGCTGAGAGCATTAATGCAGAAAGCAAGGAAGACTGCTGGACTCAGTGATCTCTACTAAATTCTCAGACTTTAACTGGGAAGTTAGATTTACTTATGAAGCAGCCATCCTGTTGATTTTTCTCTTAATCAGTAGATGCCCAGAATAAGTTATTACATCATTCAAGTGTAAGATATTTTGAATCAATAATATATTTTCTTTTTGGTAAAGACTAGCTTTTATTAATGCACTTTCTATTTCCTGTAATCTTTGTGCTGGTGGACTTACGCTAAATAAAATTTGTTGCATATTTTCTTCCTCTATAGAATTGTGTACAACGCACTTTCTTTACAAACAGGCCTGGCTTATGGAGTGTCAGCTGAACCATTCTTTTGTTTTACTTTTGAGATTTGAAAGATACTTCAGTGTCCTGAACTAGAATTACTCATGTTTGGTGTAACAGCTCTCTTGTGACCAATGAAAGCTGGAAACGCTGAATATTGAGGCCCTGCTGTTTGACCTAGCTGCTGTATCGACTGCCATCAGATCATGGTCATCCTGGACTGTGTCTTACAGTACCTTAAGCCTTGCCGTGTATTGCATTTTTTTTCTGTAAAAAATGCTAGGAAAAACAGAAGGGCCTCTACATTTGCACTGTCTGTGAGGCTGATGATGCTATGCACCATAATGCCATGAGGTTCTGGGAGCCCACAGTGAGAAGCGTCATGGTTAAACCTAACACAGTCTGCAGAAGAGGATAGGTTGTGAGGGAGAGTATCACTCACCTTCAAGTGCTATAAGGATACATGGTGCTGGTCTTACTGCCTCCCAGCAGCATGTGCAGCATGCTGCTCTCCTCCTCCATTTGTTTTTGTAAATTAAGACCCACAGGCTGCCTTGGCAAAGCTAGCTTGAAAACCAAAATTTCTTGGTCTGAATGTAATAATCAGTGGGGCTCAAAGCTGGGTCTTAAGGCTTTTCATGTTACAGGTGGATCTTAAAAAGGTTTGAGTTCTTACTGAAAAGCGTTGTGAGACTTCATGGAATAAAATCTAAGTCCTGTGGATCTTCTGAAATCTTTGAATAGGGCTTCATACCATCTTCCTGCTGTATGTGTAAAGCAGGTGTTCATAATCACTGTTACTCTGTGCTCTCATTTTCAGGTGCTGTTTCGGTCATTTAAATTGAAGAGAAAGCAGTACAATAGCTACAGCTTTTCCTTTGTTACTGAGTTTGCTTCACAGCCTGTTTCAGCTTATTTCGAAATACTTTGTTCTGAGAAGCATCACCAGCTGCAGTCCATATAGAAGTCTACACTTGAGTGAACCAGGTGGTGTTTCCATTCCTGTTACATGCCATGTCCTAATGTTAGAAAAAGGAATAAGGCCTTTCCCTGTTATAAGGAGATGTTTTTTTTTTTTTTCATAGGTATTGCTATGGGCTTTGCAGAGTAACACTGATGACTGTTTCTGTTCATGGTTGTTATTCCAGTGGAGATAGTTTTCTGTACTTGGCCACAGCTTGACTTTTATGGATGTCAAGTACTCAATGTAGAGAGGCATTTTTTTCTACATGTTGTTCAGTATCATGTAAGGAAAACACTTCCTTTGTTACATCGAAGATAATGTCAATTAGTAATAATGTCAACAGTTTCTTTGCACTAATAAGGCAACCAAGTTTAAGTCCCAACCATTTAAGTACTTCTATTAGTACTTTTTTTCTGCGCTCTTAACTCAGGAGTCTGGTTTTATGAAAGTTTATGAAGTATTTGGAACTGACAACAGATTAGCTTTATATGCAAGATTTTTACAAAGGTGAGGTTTGAGTTAGTGTGACTGAAGAAACATTTGATAAAATCACTACTAATTTTAAGTGGAGCTGTAGTGTAGAGAAAGCTATATAGAGTAAACAGGAGACATAACAGTTAATAGTTTATTTGGTGTTGGAACTGGTACTACAGGTGAACAGTTGCTGTCTTGTTGCATACAGAAACTTGGAACACTTTTTTAAACATGCTTTGGAGATAAACTTACAACTAGTCTGATACAGTACACAAAAATAAGGTTCTCTAAAAAAAGTATACACAAAAATTCCAAAGCAGTTTTAGGAAAATATATTTGGACCAACCAACAGTGAACTATTCAAGCTATTCAGCTGGCAGATAAGGCTTGTCAAGTGGTTTGACAGTCCTTTAACTGCAAGAAAATAGTCTTTGGTTTCACGTTGTGTAAGAGCTAGTTACTTATTGTTCTGAGCCAAGGTTTAAACAAGGTGAGGAAAAGGCAAAGGGGGGGTCTAGGCAGTGCTGCTTTGAATGCTGGATTTATGTCACCACTTCACTGTGTAAGACTAGGTTCTCTCTAGCTCTGGCTAAGGACACAGGAGTCTGAGCATGGGGAAAATCCTAGAATAGTTTCCTAACACCATCTTTAGGAAACTCCTTTGTTCTGATTTTATTTTTTTGTGTTCTAGTTGAGATACATACATTGAAGTATTTGACCTACTTGGAAAGTGCAACATTAAGACAAACCACTAAACCTGTTAAACTGCAAACACTGAACTGCTTGTACAGGCTTAAAACTGTAGTTCCTTCTGGATTCCCCAGAGTGTATCTGCACTCTTCCTTAATTTCTCCTCCTCTTCAGGTTTTAGGATCATTTTCACTACATCAGTGATGCCGTTATTGCCCAGTACACAAGGAACACTTAGGAAGACATCTTCTTTGATTCCATGCATGCCCTGAAAAGTAGGTAAGAATAGTTAGTTAGGGTGGGCCTTGTGTATGTGTTTTACAGCATATTCTAAGAAGGAAAACTGAACTAAGTTTAACAAATTAAACTAGAATGTTACCCCTGTTCTCAGTTAAGACAAAGAAAAATTGGCAAAAAGGGCTGCTCACCTTAACAACTGTAGAGATCGGGTGCACTCTTCTTAAATTCTTCATAATAGTTTCAGCTAGATCTGCCACAGAAAGGCCAATAGCCCATGATGTGTACCCCTTCAGTTTGATGACCTCATAGGCACTGCAGAGTAAAAAATACTCATTAAACAACAAGTAGCTTCAACTGAATGTTTGTAGGAAAGGCATTTTGGAGGTGCCTTAATCTAGAAAGATCAGAAGCTTCACTGATCCGTAGACAGGACTGAAATTAACAGGTCTACGCTACGCCCCTCACTAACATTGGAAGTTTTGAAGCTAAAACACTTTCCTTATTTAAAGCTCACTAACAATGAAAAATTAGCTTTGCCAAATTTACACTAGTTCTTAAAACATTATTCCAACTTGTATTATTTCTGTACCTTGACATTTGTTTTGGGCCACTTACTAAACCAGATATAAATATTGCAGTTTAGAGATGATGTAGTTCATCATTAGTCCTCATGTTCAAAAAAAAAAAAAAAAAGGAAATCAGTATTTACCTGTCCACCACCTGCTTATGAACTTCCTTCCAGTGTTCCTTGTCTGCATCAGTTCCCAGCTCTGGATGAAGAGCCTTCAGGGAGACGCCAGCAACATTGACTCCACTCCAGACAGGTACTGAGAATTGCACAGAGATTAATTGCCTCACCAGATGAAGAATCTTGCAAACATAATAAAACTCAGTTTTATCTTCCTCAAGTTAACAGTTAAGATAGGAACTAATTAGATTAATTTATGGCACATGTTACAGAATTAGATATGGATTTGGTCTCATAGGTCATACTGTGTATACTAAATCTGAATTGTGAGCTAAGAACATGAAGTAGTTTTATGCTCCTACATGTGACATTGCAGGGTTTTAATGTACCATTATGAAAGCAAAACTCCTAAACAACATGAACCAAATTGACAGTAACACTGTACTTTGCAGCAGTTTCTCAAAAAATTATTCCAAATGCATCCTATTGGGTGTCAGGAAACAGACAGTGCTGCTCTGCTGTTGCTAGAAAGTGCAGGCTAAATGAGGAGAACATTGCTTTCTCTTGTCCTCATCTAGACTCAACTCTGCAATTTTGTTCCTAAATATAGTTCAAGTAATCAAGTGATGCCAGTAAAGACAACTGATTTGACTACCAGTAGATCTACTGCAGATCTCTGGGAGTCCCTTGCAGAGAACTGTACCCTCTTGCTTCCTCAGTTTGCTTTTTGGAGTTATGGGAACAACTTAGCATAGAAATTTTTAGCCTCCTTAGGTTACAGTAATGACCTTTTCCAAGCAGCATAACTTGGGTCAAATATAGATCATCTAGGGTTACTCTGTGCTGCAGGAGACTTAAAGCAGGACTTGCATTCTTAAGCTGCTGCAATGCAAAAGCTTTCTGAGCAAAGTTTTGCTGTAGCCTTCGCAAATGATGTTTCTTGCAAACACAGTATAGGAAGAAAAAATGATGTAATAGCCAGATTTCACCCTTACCACTGGAATCTCCGTGCTCTCCAACAATCCACCCATGGCAACTCAGAGGATGGATGCCCAGTCTCTCTCCCATGAGATGGCGGAAACGAGCAGAATCCAGGTTGCAGCCACTACCAATAACACGGTGTTTAGGAAAGCCACTGATCTTCCAGGCCACATAGGTCAAAATATCCACTGTAAGTAGAACAGGGAGGATAAGTGCCAGTCATCAAGTTTGATAATTAGAGTAGTATCTTCTGTTCATCTGTAAGGGTTTTTATCTACACACTACTTAGATGGAGTAGAGAATGAAGTCATGCCCATCACCAGGCCCTGCAGCAAGCTAACACGATGACTGTTTATGAAAAGACAAAATTAAGAGGCTGTTTATGCTATGCATACAATTACCAGTGCCCCTTACTGTGTCCTCTGCTAAAGATCACTTGCAACCAAAGGCCCAAATTGGAGGGAACCTGGTTTATTTCTTGGAGAACCAGCTTGCTGATTGTGGAGAGGACGACACTTCTTGCGATGTGCTTATTTGACATAAGCACTTTCCAAAAGCCTGTGCTTGGTCATGTTAATATACTGAACACCTTACTGAAGAAAAGGTTATTCTCTAAGCCAAATCCTCTTGCCAAGGCAAGACAAGACAAACCTGGGTTTGAGACAATAAGCAGCTTGCAGTCAGGACTGTACTTCACAACATTGGGAATGATGAATTTGAAGATATTCACGTTGCGCTGCACCAAGTTCAGGCGGCTTTCTCCTTCCTGCTGACGGGCACCAGCAGTGACAATGACCAGCTTGGAGTGGGCGGTCACACTGTAATCTGCAGACAAAAGGCTGTATCAAATGACCTGTACACGTGGTTCAGGACAGGAGTTCAATTGCTTTTAGCATTGATACCTAAAATTCTCAAGCTTGAGGTTGCTAAAACTTTACTGATAATTGTCACTCTAGACTTGGCTTCTACAGAAAGTGGAAACCTTTCTTTTTTTTTAAAAAAAACTGGCCTGTTGCCACAGGCAGCAACCTTAAAGGCAAGTCAGTATCTTAACATGCAGAACTTAGGCAATGGTATTCCATACTTCTCAACCATAGGTAGATAAAGGGTAGCTGTCAGGATGCCCTCCAAAGCAGGTGGAGTGTTGAAGAGTGTAGAAGAGAAGGAATGCTCTGCTCTCATAACCCATCACCCGTGGACACTGGAGCTGAGTATTTACTGGGGTATGAGATGGCTGCTACTTGCCCCAGCCAAGCCATCACTAAACTGCAAGCTGTCAGACACCGAACAGCTGACAGGTAAGCAGTAATGCATTCAGAGGCTAACTGCCTGTGAAACAATTCTCAGAGGTCCACTAGTACTTCAGTTCATCTTTCTATTCTGAAAGTACTAGTTGGATGGCCCTTGTGAAGCCATGTCAGCTGAGTACTATTTCTGCAGGAACAGAAATAAAATCAGCTCCCCTCCTTATGATTAAGATGGCAGGCTCAGTGCTAGACTTGGATGACCAGTTTGAGATCTGATGTGCTCATGTCCATTTGCAAATAATGACATTGGAGCTAACTACTTGCCTTTCCCAGAAGTAATCTTTGGTGTTCTAAGGAAGAGGCTGCCATGCTGGAGATCTAGCATCTCTCCTCTCAGCTTGTCCTCCACAACATCAACAAGGGCGAGTTCATCAGCCAAGTCCTGTGTGAGACCAGGATTAAAGAGTAAGTTTATTGGTGAACAAAGAACTCAGTTGGAAAACTGAAGTTGCAATTAGTTTAGAAGCAGCGATCCATTTCAGCAATTCTGTTCACATCTCTCACTGTACTTGCTCCCAAGATGGGTATTTAAGTTAGTCTCCTGGGATACCCACTTTGAATTAGTTATATACTTTTCGTATCCACATTCTGCATGGAATAGTTGCACAGTTTAGCAGGACAATGACAAAGAATAACTTGGTAGTTGTTCATAGACTACCTATTTTAAACAATCCTGGTGTTATCATAGCATTTTCAATGACTTCTGTATTGCAGAGTGCCTAGGACCACTTTTTGCAGTTTCCACTGCAAAGAACTATTCCATCACTCCATCTTCTTTGCTTCAGACTAAGAACTAAGCCATTTTGTCTGTCTGTATGCTTGGACTGTTAAAGGACTCCTACTTAAAAGGGCATCTGGAATTTCAGAGCTGCATGGACTAAGTCAGAGCATGTTGTGTCAGATACTAAGGAATACTTGGTTTAGAAGAAGAACAAGCTATTGACAGGAAATTGCTGAAGTTAGCTTCTTCATTTCAGGCCCCAAAAATCAAGAAATGTACAACCAAAAGTTCATCATGTGCTAGCTCAATTAGTCTAATAAAGCAGATTACTTTATGTCCCTCTTCTTAGGTCTCAAGTAGTCCTAACTGTGCTGCGTGATCCCCAGCTTGACACTTACCCTCATCAGGATGCTGATGGCACAAGCCATTCCGACTGCACCCACGCCAACCACACTGATCTTATTGTGGGCATGGCCATGCTCGTCCTTGTGGACATTGTGGATGAGCTGATCCTTGAGAGACATGGTGCACTGCAGAAAGGAAAACAACAGATTATCTCTCCAGTCCTTGGGGCTTTCACTGACACCAGGATATTTGTATCGAGCAGACAGACTTTATTAACAGATGCTAAGAAAATGAATATAAATCACAGCAAAATAATTAAAAACTTAATTAATCATGTCAATCCGCTGTTTAAGCTTACTATAGAGTTGAGCAGTATAGATTATATATAGCTGGATAACTTCCCAGCAGCATTAGAATGGTTTAAATGATCATCCGTGTTACATTTCACCAAAGGAAGCCATTTTAGTACTTCCAAGTACGGCATGGTCTGTCAGTCTCCATTCTCCTGCCCTGAAAAACTGGTACTCTATGCCTCTAGCCTTTCCAGAGCTGCAGTTGTAAAACAATTTGGCAAAACCTTCTTAAAAACATTATGATCCTCAAAGTGTGCTTTATGTATTTGTTTCCAAGTGAAATCACACGGTTCTGCATTGAAATACCTAGTTCCTTGTGTTCCTGAAACATGATACTCTGAGTGGTGTTACCAACCCTCACAGCCTCCTTTTTTTGTTTTTTAAGCTACCAGCTGCACAGCAGCCTGGTTATATAGGCTCTAACTAACCTGTGCCAGCCACAGGTGTGCTGAAACACCCTGACAATGAGGGAGTAGTGTGCTTTAACCCCAAGATCCTTTGCTTTCCCAGGCAGTGCTGTGCTGGCATCTGCCCAGCTTCTGCTTCACCCGAAGAGCCCAAGGCAGGGGCAGCCTTGCAGATGGATGCAAGCACAGACAGCTCGATTCTCAAGCTAGCGCTGAACAGGCACCACCTCGTGCAGTGCAGGAAAGGCCACGCAGTGAGGCAGAGCTGGCAGGGCAGGTAAGGGCTAAGCGGGGTTGGGGTGGGAGGGACAGGAAACCAGCAGCGTGCGCATTTAGGAAAGGCTGACTAAGAGCTGCAAGCAAAGACCGCCATAAGATGTCTCCTGAAGCGTGGGCCAGCATGGCGCGCACAGTCTGCACGTGCCCAGCACTCCCCTGGCGCTTGAAGCAGAACAACTTGCGGGGCTGGCAAGGAGTCCGCACTCAAGCACTTCAGAGTTAATTCTTGAAGTGTTTCCAGCCTGGTATTTCACGGAAATCAGCAGGTTGGGGGCCAAGCAGCAGCTGAGGGTACATTTCAGCTCCTTGTAGAACAGCTTCACACCAGCGCCGTGGTTCAGCCGCAGCCTGGAGCCATGCCTGACCCCAGGCCCTTTACCCCCGCTGAGAGGAAGCTTGGGGCGGGCGCTGCGGCAATCACGCCGCTTGCACAAGGCCCGGGGGCAGGGCAGGGCGCGGCGCCTCGCCCATACGGCGCTGGGCTGAGGGCCAGGTCGGTGCCGGCAGCCCCCACGGGGGGGGGGGGGCTCGGCCGAACGACCGGCACCGAACCGGATCCCCGCCATACCCCCTCCACCTCCCCGGGGGGACCCTGCCTCCCGCAGCCTCCCCTCGGGGGCTCAGCACCCCGCCGTGCCTCCCTCCCTCCGAGGGAGCTGAGCCGCAGCGGCCGGAACCTCCCCAGCGCCCCCTCAACCTTGTCCCCCGCCAGGCGCCGGGCACCTACCCCGGTCTCCTCAGCCGAGCGCGGCGGCGATCGTGGCGGGGCGGGCCCGAAAGCGGGGCCTTAAGTAGGGGCCGGGCGGCTGACGTGAGGCGGGCGGGCCGCGGCGGCGGGGACGTGCCCGCAGACACGTCGGGGCGAGGGGGGGCGGCAACGGGCGGCCCGCCACAGGGCCCGCCACCCTTCGGTCCCTAAGGGCCGCCCCGGCGCCCGCTGAGGGAGCCTGAGGGAGCCGCGGGGTGCCTGCGTGCACGGCACGGCAAAACCCTGCTGCCGGCACCCGGGGCTTCGGGGAATTGGTGTCAGTCCTCCCGCAGACTGATTCCCGCCGCCTGCTGAAGCCCTTGGGGTTTATGGCCCCTCATTGCACCGCCGTGCTTCCGGATGGAGCCTCTCGGCCGGCGGCTGGAAACGCGCTTTTAATTTCCATCTCTGTCTATTGCTTTTTGTTTTCTTTGGCCCAGACATCCTCCTCTGCTGTTTACTTCCCCTTTCCCCATATTTGTCTATCAAATTCCCACTATTTTTTTTCAAGTTACATAAGCTAAACCCTGGCAGTCTTGCGTGGTAACAGGCTGTGCGCTGATCACTGGGACGACCTTTCTGCAGGCCTCTTCCAGTTTTAATTGTTTTCTCTTGAGAGAGGATGCTGCAGTGGAGTATTTTAAACAGCCTTCTCAGTGGTGCCTCTGTGAACATTAATGTTTTCCTGTCATTACTGGAAATACCACAAGTGGACATGCACTTGTGTTTTTCAGTCACAACAGTCAGCTCCCCGTCACCCGGTGGCTCCTTAGGACAGCCAGCTCCTTCCCGTTTACTCATTTCTTCCTAACAGAGAACAAAATTTCTTACTAACGGAGAACAAAACCTATGTTTTATTATTCTCTGGATGTCTGAACTTTGGATTTTATACTACAGTACAGGGTTGTCCCACAAAACTGTTTTTCCATAAACCCGTGCTACCTTTTAACCCTTTGTTAGTTGAATTTTTTGTTTGGAGTAAAAATTCCCTTCAGAAGTTTTCCTGGAGAACTGCACAGACATCAAATACATGGTTCCGTACTGCTTCCAACAGGGCTCCCTTCTCAAACGTTTGCTGTTCTCCAGGCCCGTGGTAACGCCTCCGAGTCAGTTAGATTACTGAAAATCCTCACACCTGGAATTGTGGTTAACTGTGCTTCAGGATTCTGGGATCGAGACTGCCTGGTTCTTCCAGTTGGAGCACAGTAGGCTCTGTTCTGCTCTCCACGTGTCTGCCTTCATTTATTGTGTTGTAGCCATTGCTCACTTCTTCTCTTAGACATCCTCTCTTTAACCCATAGTCTAACACGTTCATCTGCAATTAAAATCAGGGAAGCACTCATTTGGGCTTGTGGGAGTAACAAGGTTACCTTTATTGTCCTGTTCTTCTATTAGTGATACTTTTTTTTTTTTCTTTTTCCCTCTTTTTTTTTCTCCCTAATTTTTTTGTGGCTGTGGTACCTTTCAGATATTTGTCTTAGCTGTATTTTGGGTTCTAACTCTGACTGATTTTTGGCAATACCTATTTGTGGCTTCTAGGATATACTTGAATTCCTTTATGAGGTGATTATCTTGCTATGTCAGAAGGCCTTCCTTTCGAATTCATCCCTTTGTCTTCCTCTACCTGTACCAGCTTTTCCAGTTCTGCTTTGTCTGGAATATCCTTTCTTTCTAAAGTCATTTTACTAGTTAGTTGATTTACAACTGAGAAGAATGTATGTTACCATGGAGGTCCTGATCTCTCCACCACTTCATCCCATTCCTAGCACATAAAAGGCTAAAACAAGGACCTCAGTCGTGCTAGACTGGTGCAGATTATGGGCCATGGGTGCATTTTATCATGTGAGGCTTGTACTCATCTACCAAGCTCTGCTTTACAAGTCAAGTAATTCACTGCTGCTGTTCGAGGCATGCTAATACCTTCCAACTGACCATCCCAGTGGCAATTCCTTTCGGCCATGGTGATCTGATGGGAATGGTAGCCCAAAGCCTCATTTTTTTCTTTAAGAGTCCATTGGCAAAACAAAAGAAACAAGTAACAGAGGTAAGAAAATAACTAAAAATGTTTGAAACATTGCATAAGGAGAGATTTGCATGAAATTGAAGTCAGAAAAATACAGTTTGGGTTCCCTACTGAACCACCACGGGTTCTCATTATAAAAAAACAGCCCTTCTACCAAAGGAGGTTAGATATGCAACCAGTCAGTTGCAAAAAACAGATGTGCTTTGTTCCTTGCCACTGTGTGATGCTTGTGAGATGTGTGGCATGGGCGGAGAGAGACCATAATAGCTGTGGTATGGAAGGGAAAGTGCTGGTAGGTGCTGAGTAGGCCTAATGCTGCAGGAATGCAGAATGAAAGGAAACCGTATAATGTAGTTCTGTCATTCTGTATTACGCTGGGTTCGCTGAGCATCTTGTTCCATCAGCAGTCTCAAGAACGGATTAGGAAGTTTAATTCTGCACCCCAGGGATTTATCCCTACAGGGGCTTTGTATGAATGGGCCTAAACTTCTCGTTCAGGGTTGGGGTTCTGGACAACAGCATGTACACGGAGTGCTAACCTTCGTCTGTTGGGATAGAAGCCCAGCGTTTAACAGAAACAAAGATCAAGAAATGTTTTCTCTCTATAAAAAAAGAAATGTTTCTGAAGATTTTGAATATAAGAAGCTTCTAACTTATAGCATCAGGTTCTCCTCAGCTGTCTGGTGCCTCTTCAGATACCAGAGGTCCTGCCTTCAGTAGAGTAGACCAAAGCAAGCAAAGTAGGATGTTTCAAAACCATCCTGGTCCCAGCATGTCCTCAACGATGGTGAGCAGATCTGAAGCCTCGTTTCATTAGAAATGAGTGACAGCTTTTAATATGTCGGTGTTAATTCACCTGAGTTGCAAACAAGAAGTCTGCGAATGCCAATTTTTTTCCTTTTATGTGTCCTGTGTGATCTCAGTAGCAGCAGTAGATGCTCAGGAGAAGAGCAGTCATCTGTCATGATTGACATTGATTTTCTGCCTCAGACGGCTTCTAGCAGAGAAAACTCGTAACAACACAAACAGAATGGGGTGAGCAAATGAAGGGCATTGTTTTTGCACATGGAAGATGGAGGCCAGGTTTGTTTGATTTCTTTTAAGTGACTGACTTTGACTGTAGGGATGGGGCCAGCTTTCCTCACTTGTACACATAAGGAGTTTTACTCTTCCTATCAGTTTTCTGCTGTTGCCTTCCATCGCAGTAGCAGGAGGTGGTGCAGATAGAGGGATGGCAATACTTGAAATGTGACAGGGTTTCTCCAGTGTAGCTTTGCCTTTCCTCACCCTGCTTGTCCTCTTTTCCATGTTAGCTTTCACAGATTAAACATGAAAAGTAAAGCAACAGAAGTTGCTGAATGTGGAAACATTTCTCTTTTCTCTCTAGGAGTAACAGGCAGAGCCTTTCCACTGACCGTAGGTGGCATTTGATCAGGCTTTGGATGATAACAGACGGAAAAGATTCACATGAATCCATGTGTTTAAACTATGAGATACCGATTAAACCTTTATCACAAAGTCCAGAGACAGTTATACAAGGTGAGTTCAACGTGTGTCTCTCATTTTTTTTTTCAATTAAACACTTACAAAGCGTTAGTACATTTCTCTCCATTTTGCTAATATACATGGTGTTGTTTCATTTCTACACTTCTTGCCATTTGCTCAGGTCCTTGCTCCTGAAAGAGTAAGTCCAATCTGATGGTGCTGCTGGGGTGGATGAGGACACCAAACCACGACCTGCACATATTTGCTGTATGAGCAAAAGCCCAGCTAGGAGGTTGGCAGTAACCCAATGCCACTGCTGGTGCTGACCAGCCCTGGAAAGGTCAGTGAAATCTCTCTGCTCCACCTGAGATTTGAGGTCTAACTTGCTCCTAAAAATCATCAGTGTTATTCCCAGCATGATCAGTCCTGCTTTTGCTCTGACACCATCAATGACTTTTCTTTCATAAGATGTCAGTGTGTGCAGGAAAGACCTGGCACTGGACACAGCTGTGTCATGTACCAGTCCTGTCTCTCCCTTTGATTTATTCTGAGGCCTGAACAACTCCTTCCACTTTCATGGCTTCATTTCTCTATTGTAAAATGGGTAGAGTCCTGATCTCTCAACCTGGTGCTGGTACTGTAGGAATTAGTTTATTATGAAACACTTCAGCATCATAAAGCATAATGGAAATGATGGAGGTTCTTTCCCTCAGTTGGAGAAGGCTGGGCTACAAAACGGAGTAGCTTGAGATCAAAAGATTGTCATACTCTGCTATATCTGAAACATCAGAAAAACTCCCAGAGCTGGAATTCTTGCAATTTTTAGATACTTCTCTGGGTAGGATACAGGAAGTTGGTTCACACTCCATAAAATCCTTATTTGTGTTCTACAAACTTCAGCTGCATCAAACCATTTGAACTGACCCAAAGAAACTAAGAGCTAAAAGAAGTTTCATCTTGCCTTGCACTAACAGGTATCGCTGCACATACGGCATTAACGTGTTACATAGCGGGTGCTACAAGGATGTAGTGCTTTTGCTGCTTCTCTCCCTCTTTTTCTTTGCACCGTCATTGTGGCGAGTGGGCGGGGTGGGGTGGGGGCTGGGGGAAGCACTAGCTGATGCAATTCTCATTTCCGGGTATTTTTTTGCTTAGGTATTTCTACAACCTATTTATCATGTTCACCAGGGTAATATATACATGGAAACCTGGGTAAGTAATTGTCAGTTTCTGAAGAATCCTTACTTCCCAAGCATCCTTTTGCCAGATGTAGCTAGAGGTGGCTGGACTAAGCAGAACAGGACTAAGCAGAACATGTGACTGTCTTGCTCTCTAAAGGATTGGATTTACTCATGGAAGCATGAGTCACTGTGCAGGATTCTCCAAGCCAAACCCATTCCTTTTACATAACTGAATATTTGCTCATTTACTTAGGAACTGCAGGAACAGGATGCTCAAATAAATCGCATGGCCAGAGATAGATAGATAGAAAGGCAGCCTGGTGGACAGGAACCACTATTTAGTCTTTGCCTGGTAAAGTCACAAAGTATCTCATCCAGTTCAGCACCTGCCTCCTACTGACTGTCCAAAGCAGTGTTATCACTGCTGCATCCCCACTGATGCTGCCTGCCTTCTAAACTGGCAGCAGCAGCAGAACTCTTACTCTTCTTTAAGTTGTTCTTGAGTGCCTGGCAGGTTGCAGTAAGCAGAGACTTTCTATAAATTACAGTAGGGAGCCAGCGGGATATGAGAGGAGGGCTGCAGACCGCTGCCGCTGCTGCTTGCCAGTTCAAGAGGGTAGGCAGGTTCAGCAGCAAAGGTCAGAGGCATGTCTCTCTACTCCATCTGGAGCAGAGACCTCCTTGCCCTTATTTTAATATTCATATTCATTCTGCAGCTGTCAGTTTTGATTTTCCCAGGATCCCTTCTCAGCACCCCACATGCCAACAAGCTGGTTAGCTCAGTGTAAGGAGCGACAGAGTCCTGCAAAGGCAGGTTTTTTACTGATTGAGGCCATTCGGGACACAATACATTTAATGACACAATATTGTCTCCCCCACAATGAAAAGAATAAGTCATTTGTAAATGCTCTTGTAAGAGGGAAGACAGCAAAGAAGATGGTATCAGACCCATCAAGGGACATGGAAACAGACATGGATGTTGTGTGGCTTCCAAGGAATAAAAGATGTGTTACTCAGGACAGCAGAGTAAGTAATTGATCCATCCTGTCTCATCCAAATGTTCTCTTTCTCAAATATACTTTTCCAGCATTTCACACCTTTCATATCTGATTGACCCTGAGTGTATTCAAAGTGATAGCAGATTATGTATTCTCTCCCATGCCAAAATGGCTGTGGCCAAGCTCTTGTTTCTATGAAGGTCAAGGAAGTTCTAGAGAAGGAAAATTGTTTGATGTTTTCATGAAGGGCACGCTTGAACGTGGAAGATACCTGTCCTCAAAGATTTCACTGAAAACATCAGTGCTATAAAGCACGACTTTTGCACCTCTTGTTGTTTCCTGGAGCTTGTAAAGTATGGCTTAGTTCCTGTAACTCTTTGTGGGCCCCAGGGAATAAAACCCAGTTCTGTACCTGGAGTGGAAAGGCCAGAGATCGAGACAATCATGTTCTGGTTTTGCACATTCTCAGGCGTATATGGAAAATGTGTGCGCCTACAAATGACTGTATGTAATAAATGATTATCCATTCCCCAGGGAAGGCTGTGGGAGAAAGAATATGAAGCTTAACTTGCAGTTCAGTAAACTTAACAATAGCATGGAGACAGGCAAACAGTTGCTTTCCTTTCAGTCCCCACATTTGGGCCACACCTGAGGCTCTTTAAAAGAGCTGCAACAGGCCTGGCTCAGCCGTGAGCTGGTAACAGCCCTGAGGGGTGTCTTCAGCTTGTGTTACAGCGCTGAACTCCTCTGCTGCCCTCAGAGGGGAGGAATAACTTCACTGTCTCTGCACAAGGTACTCTTTTACATCTTTGTTTCTGTGGTGGTGGTAGCTCTGTGGGTGAACGCAAAGCCCCAGGGGGCAGAATGTGAGAGGCAGGTACTATCCTGAGAGGTTATTACGTGGAGTTCTTAAATACCATCTATATCATGTGTACTACCAGGAGAACATGCTGCTGGAATGGAAATAGAGCTGTCCCCAGGAAAAGCTGGTGCCTTGTCTTTTGGGAAGTTCTGCTCCCTGGGCTTTTTAATTTTGCTTTAATTTACTTTATAGGCAGAAAGTTGCTTTTAAAAAAAAAGAGACACTTCTGTTTTTTGTTTTTTTTTTTTTAATGACCAAGTTCTCCCAGCTCATGCTACCTGTTAGGGATTTACGTCATCATCTGGATATGTGGTAGCTTTGTTTTAGTTGGCTGCTATGGGTGTTCAGGGGCCTGCGCTTTCCCCAGGGGTGCAGGGTTGTAGCTGGAGACATCATCCTATCCACTGCAAGCGTAGACGTGTGCATTGAGGTTAGATGTAAGTTCAAGGCAGGAAGAAGAGGGTGATTTCTAATGATTTTTTAAAAATCTATTTTCTTCCCTATCTTTTTTTAATTTTGAATCCCCACGTTTCCTAGTTGAAACATGATACGCTGCACCATGACTCAGTGCTGAAGGTCTAAAAAGAGGCAGTGTTTCTGAAGGAAAATAAGACTAGAGAGACATGCAGCCTGCGTGGCTAACTAGCAGTAAGCTCGAGCAGTAATCTGCTTCATTATGCAACCATAGAGAAATTATTAATGTACTCGGAGCAGGTACCAGACTGAACATCTCTGTCGGCAGCACAGCTTCACAGTGCAGGCGTTGTACAGACACACAGTAGCTCTCCTCAGCAAAGAGCTCACAAATCGTAGAGTCAGAGCAAAGCAAGGAAGTGAAAGTGGAACCCCAGAAAGGCAGACTGATTACCAAATACAATGCTTGCGTTGAGGTGCTGTGTTTTTCCAAGAAATGTCACATGAGCACAGACCCATATTTCTATCAATTCAGTTTTCTTATTTACATTCAAATTTTAAATAGAAAATGAAATCGTGTTGCTTGCCTTCAGACTGCCGATGAATCATTTTCACAGTGCTGTGCTAAGCCTGCAGCTACTGCTTTGTGGTCCCTTTATTCCTGTGTTTAGATGAAGCTTCACCAATATTTAGCAAACTCTTGCAGGGCACAGCCTTGTTTTGCAAACTATGGTGAATCTTGCTTAAAGAGGAGAATGTTACAAAAGGGAACAAGAGCTTGACTTTGAGCTGCTGTAGGGGTGGCCTTGATTCTTGCAGAAACTGTTGTTTCTTGACCCTGAATGTAAGAGGAACAGCATGCCTGTGTCCTGGGTGGCAATGCAAGGTACACCATCTCTCACCGGCACCAGCCTCATGTTGATTTTCTGACAACTGTCCAGATTCAGCTGTATTCCTAGCCCCTGTGCAGGTCTGGCCTTAAGAGGCAGTGTCTGAGCACAGTTTCCCTTTTTAAAAGGGAACAAAAAAGTGTGATAGAAAAGTGAGATGCTAGCAGATAGTGTCATTGTTTCTGTGCATGTGTGCACTAGAGCCAGATTTCTTGATGCTGGGTCCCCCGATCACTTCACTGGTGGTACATTTTTCCACTTCCTTTTTGCTAATTGCACATCATTCCTGGTTTGTACATCCCATGGTCTGTGTATGATTCACTGTGCGTTTGTGGGAGGTCTGTGAGATTTAATGCTGGGATGTCGGGAGGGAAAAGATACCAGCATGTTTCATCCTTCGCTCACTGGAGGGTGAACAATTTTTGGAGTGGTGACAGGGCTTTGCGGTCTCCTTGGTACACGACAGTTCCACACCACATGGCAAGCCTTTGGCCCGGCCCCTGGGGCAGGGGGATTCACCCAGTTCTTCTCTCTCATTCTCTGGACTGAAGCATTTGCAGACAGGGCAGTGCCAGACTGGTAGCGAAATGTCAGCATTAGAGTTTGTGAGACACGGACGGAGCTGAGCCCAGGCCTCTGACCTCCGGGACGTGGTGCAGTGTGTTTACGTATGCAGACAGGAGTGAGCTCTGCTGCTTCCTTGTGCAATATCAGTGTCTGAGTGTTTGGCTGCCGCCAGCCCAGGGTTCTGTCATTTTTAATGTTACCAATTGTTTGTGCCTCCAAAGCATGTTGAACATACAGTATAATCCATATGTTTTAACAAATGACTCATGATCTGTCTCATGGCCCCTTTTAAAATATGCTCCCTTGCAACTAGAACATTTGGGCATTTGGAGTCAATAGGGTGCTATGTTAAAGAGACACAATTAATTAAAAAATAAACAAAAAACAACAACAACAAAAAAAACAAGGGGCAAAACCAACCAAAAACTCTTGTGAACATTTTGTGTCTTGCATGAACTGAAGGCAGCTAATTCAGTGCATGACCTCTGTAAGAGCTCTTAGGCATATAAGAGTAGCCAAAAATAGCTCTGTGGAAGGTCGGAGAAGACATCCCTTCTGCATACAGGAAAGCTTTGCATTTCTGACCTCAATCATCTAGCTATATGGTAAGCAAGCAGGAAAGGCTGTATGAAAATGGTCTTAGTAGGCAGTCAGAGCCTGTATGACGTGTTCTTTATTCGTATGAACATGTATGAACTGCTCTCTGCCTTGGAGATTTTCCCACATGTGAAGCAGAGAAAGCCTGTCTTAACTTCCAACCCACGCTTCAAGGTGAGCCCAGCCAAATAAAAGCTGGATTTAAACTGTCAATAGATGAACAGCAGCAAGAGGGACCCTTATGTTTTAAAATGGAGTCATAGGCTCACATCCAAGTGATTTTAAGCTTCTGACTGACCCTGGAGTAGGGAAGAAATTTCAGCTTGTCAGACCGAATGTTCTCTTTCTTTTGATGTCTACATGCTGAGACAGAGTTTACGAGAAGCTTTTATAGCAAATTCCAAAGTCACTGCAGAGCACTTTAATTATTGAACAAGCAAGAGCTAATGCAGGAGGGAAGGGCTCTGTATGTCTGTGGGTATTAATCTCCCTTCCTCCCGCCCCCTCCTGCCCAAATCCTCTCGGTTAATCAGGTTATGTTTGCCCTATTTCTCTCTGGGAGCGAGCAGAAGGCAGCACTGATAGAAATGGAGGAAAGGCAGGAAGAGAAGGGCAGGCTGAAAGCAAGAGTGGGTTGAGGATGCTCCAGAAAGGAAAGCTTCCCTTCGGCAGCGTTCCAAGATCGCAGCAGGATGCCTGCTGCCTGTGGGATGTCGCTGTGACCTGTCACTCTCGCTGACACACTTGATCTTGCCTCCAAGGCCATGTATGAAAGAACACTGAAGGGGGCTTGCCTGTCAGCGCTCAGCCCGGAGGCGTTGGTGTTCTCTGCAGCCAGCAGCCCCCTCCCCAGACTCTCAGCAGCCTGTTCCAGCTGAGAGCCCTGTGAGGGAGTGACTGATGTGAGGCAGAGCGTGTTCCCCCAGGGACGTTCACCTGAAATGCGGTGGTTGATGTGGGGGTGGAGAGGCACACACAGACACAAACTGTGCACCGAACGCTGCTGCGCAGTGATAGAGCCTTTAATTCTTGCTGCACTCATCCTCTTGAACACATGGCTGCAAGCCACAGAAAAATAGCACAGATGGACCTGACAGAGTAAAAGGCAGCGATGAGAAACAGGGGGGAGCCAGCACGCACGCAGCCAGCATCCCTTGCCTGCTGTGCTTTTGTGTCAGGTTGTGCTGGTGAGTCCAAGCTTCCTCTAATAAGATGGAATTTATCTCTGAGTGCTGAGGTCTGGAGGGCTCTTGGAACAGGCGCGTGCCTTGGGAATGTTCTCATCTCCAATTGTAATGGACAATACCAGACTGGGAGATAGAGGACCCAAGCTGTTCTGTGACCAGTGTTTAGATCCAAAACTTGCAGCTGAAACCCTTCCTGAAATGTGTTTTTTGAGGTCTGGGGCTGGGCAGGCTTAACCAAATACATGACGTCTTATGGGAGATGGAGGTGCAGTGACTCGGGTGGTTCTGGGAGACTGACACTTTAGAAGGATGTAGACCTGCAGGCCTGCATCTGCAGCCTGTGTTTTGAGGTTGAATTTATCAAAAAGCTCAAAATAAAACTCTTCTAGACCACACCGTGAAGCTTCAGGGAGTTTATGCATAACCTCACTTCTCTAATGCTCGGGTTCTGGCTCAGGATCAATTGATGTCAGCCTGCGCTTGCCTTTCACTTCTGGCAGGAAGTGCCAAGCCACACAAGCGCTGCTGAATGCAGTCTTGGGTGCTGCTTTCTTTGCTCACATCTCACGGCGCATTGTTCCGCTGCGACGCGGGTATTAATTAGAAGAGAACTTTAGCACTCCTTTTTGCTAACAGCATGGATCAGGAACATTTTTGTAGCTCAAAGCCAGGTGAATGCTAAAACATCCTTCTGAAAACATAAATGCTGGCAAACACAGACCTGAGCTAGTAAATCCTGGAGCTGTGACATGATTTTACATGTTTCCCAGCGCACAGCAGAGCTAGCTGGATGGCCACAAACTCCTCTTCCCACGAGAATGAAGACAGACAGGAAATGAACCACCAGAAACCGTTCCTTGGCTGGGGAAAAAGCAAGGTGAAGCAAGCCCTGTGTTGTGGTAGAAGCAGGCCTGGCAGGTGCCTACAAGCTGCGTGGGGATCTCGGGGCCGTGTTCCCACTGTGCGGTGCTTGCTGCCCAGCGTGCCTTGCGGTGTATGTCCAGGACCTGCCGATACCCAAATGTACTGTGCTGCCACAGCCCGGTTGCTCATCTGGTGCTGTGTCGTAGAGAGACTTGCTTGGATCTCCTCTGTGCAGTCCCTCTGTGCAATAGCAGGGAGCACGAAGGCTGAGCTGATCTGCAGAGCTGCTCTTCAGTCGAACTGCGGCAGGTGGGAGGGGATGGTCACGGCATTCCTGCGCGTGAGGGAGAGAGCTGAGCTGTGCGAGGGAGGGCTTTGGTTCAAGTGTGCGCCAGGTAGGAGCCTGCCTTGCCAGCCTGCGCGTGGGAGCGCTGCCGGGAGCAGATGGCTGGCGGCCCCGCTGCTGCAGGGTTAGGCGGCTCGCAGGGAGCTGCCAGGCCTGTGCAGGGAGGAGGGCGTTGTGAGGAGAGCAGGGTGTGATACAGCAGCCTGGAGGCTCCCCCAAACACCGCGGAGTCTGACCTGGATCACACTGCTACTCAGCCTTCAGAGGTGTACCTTGTTTTCCTGTGCGGATTGCCCAAAAGAGCAGAACTCCTAAATTGCTTCTACATCTCTCTGATACCGCAGGGTAAAGTGCTGTCAGTCACACAAGTACACACACAAAACTCATCTTCTCCCCAACCCCCACACTAGACTTGGGCTCCCAGAATTATATGACACCCTTAAAAAACCTGAATTTACCATCTGGTGTACTCCTAATTGTCTTTCTCTCTTCCAAAACCTTAATAGTAAGCCAGGAGCTATTTTATTTTTTTAAGGAGAACTGTTCTGGTTTGTAACCAAGTTCCAGGACTCTAGAAGGTGGAGCTTTAAGGAAAGCCTTGGGGTGGGTTTCAGCTCCAATAGCTCTGAAAGGAAGCTGAGAGGCAAAAAGCATAGTGGAGAAGGTGGGCCAGCAGGCACTGAAAAGGTAACTCTGACCTGAGCCGTAGCAGGTGGGAATGGCTGCGTGTTCCAAGGAACTGCATGTTACAAATGCATGGCTCACGGCATGCACAGCAATCAAATCACGAGGTAATGACTAGACCAGTGGGAGAGGCAAGCAGGCAGTATAGGTTGTTAAATCATTAAAAAAATAAAACCACATGAAAAATCAACACTGCATTTTCAAGTTCAGAACTTGGCTCCCATGACCTGCTTTTATATGAGGAAGAAATAGGAAGTTGAAGGGTGAAGAGTCTTGAAAATATCTGCCTCGGTTTTAATTGCTAATAATGATTTTGATGGGGCAGTGGCTATTCTGCCTCCAAACACTGATACACTTGACTGTTTAAATCATTGGGCATCTAATGCATTGGAAGTCTGCGCAGAAAGTACTGCTACAAAATGCCCATTGAAGTCAGGGCACTGAAAGAAAGTCTTTAGAAATGCTGATATGACAGCATGAATGAAAGATTGACTTTGGCACACGGTGTTTTGCCAGGGATCCATGGGGCTGGAGCTCATTGACTAATATCAGTCAGATAATTCTGATTTAACATCTTTCATTCTTTCCCATATCGTTCTGCTGAACATATGACATGGAATTTGGGGAAAGAAGAATAAAACGTTAAGATTTTAAAATGTAGCTTTTATAGCATATTAATGTCTATTCTCATATCTATTTTGAGGTAACCTATGGAGTGAAGGTTCTTGGAGCTTGGATGCATCTTGACTGGAGAGCCAGTGCTTCCCCTAACCATAGTCTTTTAAAGCTGTTGCATGGTGTTTCCTTGAAGCTTTTTGCCTCCAGATAAGCTTACTGCGTTTGGAAACCTCAAGCAGAGCAGTAAGCTGTTTCGTATGGAGTCTTGAATGTGAATGGGGGTGTGTGATAAAATTGGTAGGTGCCTAATATTGGCTGATTCATTAAATAGCTTCATGGTTTTCTAGTACTTAGGATGCAAGCGACTTGCTTGTGATAAAGCAGCTTTGAGAAATTCTTTGTGTCATATAGAGACAAATTGCTTTTCATCTGATTTCTTTCTTTTTGAAGATATAGGACCTTTTCGTTTTGGTGAAACAAGCATTATCGCTGCTATCTCCGTTGATAAATGTGAAAAAGAAAATTTCCATTGAGTATGGATTGTCCTGCCCAGAGCACCTGAAAATGCTTGTAATCTCTGCCCTGGAACTGGACTAAAGATGTCATTAAAGGCCTCCTAGATAAACAGTTGCGCAAGGCCTTTAATAGGGAAATTAGTTTGAACTTTGTGCTGATGCCATTTCCTGCTATTGTTACACGCAAATAAATAAAGTGGGGGGAAAAACAGCATGCCCAAACGTAAGATCAGCCATTGGACTCTGTACTGCTTGATGGAGTGGCCACAAACACGTGAAAAAATATTTCAATGTCAAGGATTTGTCTTCTGGGAGATGCTCAAAAAGGTTATCCTCCATACAGCTCTTTCTCTAGGGCTCCTTCTGTAGTCAACCAAGAGAAGTTGCTGCGTGCAACTTCAGCTCCTTTGGAAGAGCCAAACTTGGCTCTTCTCCTTAGGCAGATTTTCAGCTGCTGTGGTTTTGGAGATTCTCCTGTGCACGCGTGCATCCTTGCAATGCAAGTGGAAGATAAGCTGCTTCTTCCTGAGACTTGGCACATCTCTCGCAATTAACCTGAGGACCTTCAGGGGGTCACAGACATAAAACCATGACTTCAGAGGAGTCATTTTCCGTGAGGCTGAGGAGGAGCCCAGTTTTGATGAGCTGAAGTTGGCCTTTGTTGATAACCCTCCTATTTTTCACTTACCCTCTCTGTCTGCTATTGGGTATAAGTATGGTGCTGGTAGTCAGCAATGATTTAAAAACAAAACAAAACAACTTCTGTCAGTGACCTAGATCCAGTGAATTTTTCCATTATTTAGATCACATCTTGCAGATAACGCAGAAAGCTTGTGTTTGGGAGAAGGCTCCCAACTTTAGGTTGAATTAGGTAATCGTCTCTTTAAAAAGTAGGATTTTTTTTAGGTAAAGACAGCTGAAGGGCTGCCTTTGACCACTGATGCTGCTCTTTTGATTGCATGAATATGCTAACGGTTGATGGTAAACTTTTTAGAAGTGACACAATTAAAATGTTGACCCAGTTTTCTGTTTTGTTTTTCCTAGTGCTGTTCTTTGGCAGGCGCAGACTCCCAAAGAGCCAAGCAGGCTGGGTGTGCAGCTTGCAAGATCTGAGCCCTGTGCTGCCCAGTTAGACCTCGGCTCTTGCCAAGTGAGGTCAGTAGGAGGGATGACCCTGGGGTTGAATTTTTAAAGAACCAGTAAGTGTTTTAATCCTGCAGAGTCCTGAGGGAGTTGGGTGCCCCAGAACTTGGTAGCAAGCTGTACCAGGCAGGTGGGGGTCTGCACACAGGCCTGTGGCTCCAGCTCGCACACGTTATGCACAGTCCTTTAGAAGGAAGAGAGCTGCCATCACATTAATGAGCTGAAAATGAGAGTAACGTGAAGTATTTGCCCAATTTATTCATGCGAAACAGTGAGTTAGTGCAGCTACGCTGATGCCTCCTGGTGCTGCTGCAGGAACAAATCCCGTCAGGAGCTTGCCCCATCGCTGCTGGGCGGCCAAAGCAGAAGTGGGGCCGAGCAGTGAGGCCTGGCAGCTGGGGCCTGGCCTTTGTGCTGAGCTGATCTGGAGAAATGAGGCGCTGCCTGCTCTGGCAGTAGTGCCTGGCACTGGGAGGGCCGCAGGGCTGGGACCAGCTGTGTGTGCGTTCACAAGCTCTGGGCAGGAAACAGGGGCAGCTACTGAGCAAATGGTGCTAAGGATCTGGCATCCGCTCTGCCTGAGTGCTTCTGCCTAACTCTAGTCTACATCTGTGGACCAACACTCACTAGTGACTGGAGTTCATCTCTGGTGTAGTTTCAGGCTGGGGATATCTGTTCACGTGCTCTGAGGCTGCCATCTGAACCAAAATGCGGTAACCAAGAACACCTGGGAGATGTGCTTTAAGGGTGTTCCTGATGGGAGTCCGATGCTAATGTAGATTGATCCAGGACCCGAGAGCTCACAGCTGAGATGTGTAACACAGCAATGTGTGCTTTAGAGGTGTCTAATTATAGCACCAGAGTCTGATTTCAAACAGATCAATACTTGTTATTTAAAAGGGAGGTATATCTGGGGGAGAGCAACAATGAAATACTGTGCCTTCAGCTGAGGCAGGAACACGAGTGCTACAGAAGCAGAGCTGCCCTTCTAGGCCATGCATTGCTGTGGCGGTGTTTCTTGTCCGCCCTGATCGCTGAGCAGTTGCAGGAGGTGGAGCACGTTTGCCTAATGGGAAGAGACAGCTTCCCATTCTCAGCCAGGGCTGGAGGGGAGAGACCTTCCTGCAGGGACAGAGCACAAAATGTCAACGTTTGAATGCTGAGTTTGAGGTTGTGGCAGTGCTGTGGAGTTAAACAGGAGTCTGACTAGGACAGGAACAAAACCGAGTGCCACTTCTGATTATTTTTGTGAATTTTCTCCTCAATTCTGTGAGTTTTTCTGTTGTGGAAAAAGTATTGTGTGGCCCTGCTTAGGAACGTGAAGCACGATGCTCTCCTGTCCTGTGGGCTGCAGTTTAAGCACAAGTGAATCAAGTTCTTAGGAAATCAGCCACTGTAGTGTAATGAGCAGCTTAACAATCCAGCACTTCTAGTGGAAGATCTCCTGGTCACAGTCAGGTTTACTGCTGTTGAATCTGTCACATCTGATATGTGTGTGGGCAAAGGTTTTGTAGGGCAGCAGGATGAGTTGGAGCCCTTCTGTCTGCTAGCAGGGACCTGGTTCTGGCTGCCTGCTGCCAGCTGCAGCCTGTGTCTTGAGCAGAGAGAGCATCAAGCCTCCCTTGCCAGAGCCAAATCCAAACCAATTTAAGGCTGCAAAAGGGGCTGGTAGTGCTGCAGTGTCTCGCTGCCCACAGGCGCTGCAGATCCCCCAGAAGTAGGGGCCGCATACCCCAGTGCCTGTGCTGCAGAGCTCCCGCTGCACCCCGCGGTGCCTGGGGAGACGCAGGCAGGGGACATCTGTCAGGTCAGCATCACTCCCCCCTTGCTGCTTGCGTGCCTGCCTCCCTAGGGCTACGCTGCTTCTGAATGTAGGCCAGTGCTTCATAAGCCTCTGTCATTCTTTGCTTGGGTACAGCAAACAGCTGCAGGGCAGAAACGGGGCCTTATTTTGCACTCGGATGGCGTGCTGCGGTAGTTTGCTGGGAAGTAGCTGTGCTCCGTGAGAGGGGTGTCTCTGGCTGCTCTCCAAGCACAGTCAAACACAGATACTGAGGCTAAGGAGACCAGACTGCGCCTCTGGGTCTCCTTTCCTTCCCTCCCAGGCAGCAGAGAAGCTAGCTGCCTCTTCTGCACCTTCTCCCAGCCTTTGCATGTCGAGACAAAGAGCTCAAGACACAGAGTCTGGGCACAGGCAGTGCTTTGTCCCAGCTCCCAGTGCGTACTGTGCAGGACTGCAAGGGGAAGTGGCCTTGGGAACCAGGCTGCCCACGTTTAGCAGGGGCAGGCAAGTCCTGGGCTGTCTTTGCCTTGGGATCATCTTCCTTTGTAGAGCTAAATGGAGATTCTCCACCTCATGTGATGTTAGGTCTAGAAATCCTTCCTAATACGTTTGAATGACATGAAATGCTTTGTGGGGGGGAGCATGCTGAAGAGGAGGGTTGTGTCTGAAGGGATTTCCTCATGAAAATCCTCAAATCCCTGGACAGAGATCCCTATTACTTTAGCTGAGCAGGGCCTCATTTAAGGATTGGATCCCAGCTCTGACAGCTGATTCTTGTTCTATCACTCTAGGGTTTTGTTATAAAGGCGTCGGAATCACCTAAGAATGGTTAGTATAAAATCTAGCAGTCTCTCCTGTGTTCGTCTTTGGACTGCTGTATGTGTTTGCTTTTGTTAAGATAAGTTGAGGAGCTGTGCCCTAGGGAGTGGCAGGCCAGGAAGAAAGCTGTTCCATTTCTGCAGTGCCTGGATCACCTGTCCGAGGTCCCCAAAGAAGCGCTCCCCTGTCCGCTGTGAAACAGCACCAGCTTGAGAGACTGAGAATTTGGCACAGGGCAAGTGGCATTTTAGTAAACGGGCTTTAACCAGAGGGTTGGAGAGGAGAGTGTCTGATCTGTGTGTTTTCCATAGTTCCCAGTGTGCTTTTAATCAAAGCAAATTCTAAATTCTGTCAGGACTCCTGTATTTGGGGTCTGAGCTCTTTCTTTCCTGCCCCTTTTTTGAGGGACTGCCATCTTTCCCCGTTACTATGCCCTTGCTGTCCACATCTGTGCCATGCAGAGCAGCGCCGTGCTCAGCCTGCGTGACCTACAGATAGAAGAGGTGCTAGCGACACAGGTGAGGCTTGGCAGTCCAAGCGAGCTCATTCCCTACGGGCGCTCTTTGTCAGGCACCCTTCAGTTTAGTAACTCATGCGCAGGGCAGCAGGAAGCATTCAGCAGGGGGTGACATCGTGTCACCATACGGAGCGTGCTGGGGGCACCCCGGTGCCTATGCCATGCTGCTGTCAAGCGTTCTTTACAGCGGGGTGCTTTGTGTGGCCTGTTTGTGCAGAACAGGATGCTTGGTACTTTCCAGCTGGGCTATCTGCTATCTGGTTCAGCCCGTGCAATCTTTGCCCCCACCGAGTGCACACCCAGAGAAAACAACCAGGCTGATGCCCGCGTCCTTCCTTGTCTCCTGCTGCTGCTGCTCCGTTCGGGGCAGCGAGGGGCGGAGAGCACGGTGCCAGCACAGGCAGCAGGCAGGGCCCATGGCTCGGCCATGCCTGGGCTCAGGGCTCGTCACTTGGGAAGCAGGTGACTTTACAGCTCGGCGCTTATTTCCCGAACTTCTTATCTGCAGAAGTGGGGCAAAGGTAGAAACGGGGGGAGTGCTCACCGGGAAGTGGGCGCTGCGGGGCCGTTGCATCATAGCTGTCGGTTCTGATCACGGGACAGGCCACATGTCCGACCAAGTCTTTATCAGTGCCCTCTTATCTGGGTCTGCCCGTCAGCTGGGGATGGGGAAGGCAGCAGGTTAGGTCAGGGAGGTGAGCGTGCTGCTGTGATGCACCTCGCTGTCAGGTCCCACCTGAGGCCACCGCTCCTTGGGCGGTGCCTGGAAAGGGGCAGCTCCTGCCCCTGCCCCCCTGCTGATGTGTGGCCGCTTCCTGGAGTAAAAGAAGGTGTTTGGGTCTTGTCTTTTTAGCAGAAGCACAAGCTTGGTATGCTCAAACCCCTTCCCTTTTTCTTTGAAACGTGCAGTCCTGTTGAGCTGATGGGGACTGGTAGTTGTAGGGCAGAAAAGACGGGGTATGAGCGCTGCTGAGAGTAGGACTCTTTCCCTTATGGTTTAGGGGCTGAAATGCACACCCGTGGGCACATGTAGGTGTGTTGGACCAGAGCCCGCTCCAGGAAGGCAGTGCGTGGTGGCGAGGCGATGGCTGCGGTGCTCTGAGAACACTGCGGGGTGCAGTAACTGCAAGGTGACGTGTCAGGTGGGGCCTGTGAACGAAACGAGGCTGGAGTGGGGCTGTGCAGATGGGGGCACTCTAGAGGACAAAACTGGGACCAGGATTAGCTTTTTTATTTATGTATTTTTTTTTTTTTTGGCAGGGACTGCCTTTGAAAGCTCCCGATTTAATGTGGGGTTTGTGAGGGCTGTGGGTGAGAAAGTAACAAAGCAGCCCTGTTAAAGGGACCTTAGCAGGCAGGGAGGACAGGGCCTGTTCAGCTCCAGGCCAGTATTTCCCCTGAGCATATGCTGATAGCTGAACTAGTGGAGCAGTCAGGCTTTACCAGGATGTGGGGTCTTTGGTCGGCAGAGAGGTTTGGAGGGCTGTCAGGGGTTTGGAGAGGATGAGGCTGGTCATTGTGTGGGAAAGGCAGCAGCTGAGGGCACTTGGGCTGGGAAAATGCTGGGAAAGAGCCCCAGCTGCATTCAAGTCATCTTTCGCATCACTGCCCTAACTGCTGCGGCACTCGGCAGCCCAGCGGTGACCCTAAACCTGCCCTGATGGCAGAACAGGGTGGAACTGGCCCTGCGTCTCTTGTAGGGCATGGGGATGTGAACGTGCTGGCCTCTGTCCTCAGATAGCTGTGGCTGCCTGCAGGGTGGCCGAGGCCCCGGACTGCAGGCAGGGAGGCGCCTGGGCAGGGAGGCGCCTGGGCTCCGCTTGGGCTTAGCTCCGTTAGCCTGACCTGCTGCCAACACCTGCCTTGCCTCTCGCCTCTTCTGCTGCATACAGGAGCCCCGAAGAGCCCTGGTGTGTTGTTTTCTATTTAGGAAGTTAGCGAGGAGCGTGGTGAATTCCCTTGCTTGCAGCATTGCAGACAAGCACTTGGATATCTCGTTGGGGGATAATGTGTTTGGAGGTAGCTGAGGGGAAATGCAGTGTCTTGAAAAAGACGGAGGAGATTGGATTAGGTGACTTCATGGTTCCCCAGGCTTTTAAAACTCTACTGCAGCAGCACATCTGCCATTAGTTACTGGGGTTTATGGAGGAGCAGCTCCACAGATGACCGGTGATGTCTCATTGCTGCTAGGAACGGAACTTCTGTGTTTGGATGGCGCAGCTCTTGCTGCGGGGTAAGAGACAGCCTGGGAACAAGTAAAGAATATTGCATCTCATGCTCTGAAACTATTGCGATACAAAGGCTCCAAATCCACTTAGGATGCTGCCTGCAGGTAGCAGCAATGTTGGGTAGGTTTTTCCCTTGAGAGCGACACAGGATGGATAATGGCAAGCTGAATCTCAGGCTTTCTGGCTGTCGCCTCCCCTGCTTACAGTGACTTTCTGGATAAGGCAAGTGTTTGATAGGAGCTTTGGCAAAGGATAAGGTCAGCTTCCTAGTCAGCACAATTTCTAACTTGAAGTGTTGTTAAGGATGTAGTTAGTGTAAATATGGGAAAATACTTGCAGCTGTAAAAACACCTTAAACAAGGGGGTGGGGAGTAAGTCACATCATGCTTTGTCACACTGTGAAGTTGAAGATCACAGTCCTAAGAACTATGAGCATACAAGTAACTGCTCGTAGGAATGGCTCCACTGGAACAATGTGGCTTCCCCTCCTGGCCTGTACTAGAGCTCTAGCTGTGAGAAACAGCCCAGCCTTGTTTTGTGGTACACCTAAGAATTTTCATCTGCTGAAATTCCCAGGCTGCAAATAAGCTGAGCCAGACTTGTGTTAATATCTGCTTTAAGATATCCTGTCTCCATTACTAGCAAAGCTCAGATCTGAATGGCTGACAAAGCAGCCTGTACAGTTCTCCTGGAACAGCAGCTGCTCTATCAATGTATGGAACAAGCTAAGTATTAATCCATGGAGACTTAAACTGGCTTTTATATGAGCAGGAACAGGGGCAGGGGCACAGTAGTACCAGTGATGCTGTGAACTCCCCACATAGCAGAAAAAGTTTTCAACCCCTGAAAATGAAAGAATTTAACAGTAACTGTATTGTAACCCTGCATGAGGGGACAGCTAAGCTAGCACTAAATGCCACGTTTGTTTATTTTAGATCTGTATAGACTGGTTGGGATTTAATTGAACGTCAGAAAATACACAGCCTAAGCACTAGAGAAGACTTGACTTTAGAATTCAGTAGGGTTTATTCTACAAATCTTAGATCAATGCCAATGATACAAGTTTTATGAATTCTCATTAAAAATACAAGTCAGTATAAAGATTCCAATAGTAATATAATGCATGATGATTCCGTTTCAAAACTTAAGGAATGAATCTGGGTTTTGGACCATGCTACAGAAAAGGGGAATACAACGTAGGAGAAAATACTTGGTTGACCTCCCTTACTGTAGGAGGGGCCTGTGCCTTATTGCCACAATACCTGAAAAAGCAGTATGAAGTGCATAGCAGCCTTGCCTGTACAGTCTCTAGGCAAAACTGTTGAATTTAGCATCCTCCTCCTTCTCTCCCCCCCCAGTTCTAGTAATTAATTGATAGCCTGATATCGCACCAATAACTTAAAGCTATAGCAATACCACCCCCCATAATGATTGCAAACAGTCCTTTGAACTGTAAAATCTTGTGATGCACTGAAACATTTTGTCCAGTGTTCCAGTAATCCTAAATACTGATTCAAATCAAAGATTTAGTTCCCTATTCCAACCTCTGGTCTATGACTTTTAAAAGGAAATGATTATTGCAAAGCCTCAGTATGGTCTAATACTCACGTGTTGTTCATAGCTTCAGGCACGGAATATAAATCAGATTTTCTTGAACCTAGCCCTCTGATATGACGAAAGCCATTATAGCTTTCTCTAAATAGTTGAAATTTGGCCACAGAATTACTAGAGTAAATGCTTCAGAGTGGGGCAGAGCAAAACTGCACTTGCTTTCTGGGAGCTGTCTGCACTTTTAGGAGTATTAGACTTAGTAAAGCCATACCCTATGCCTAGATTTTAGAGAAACTGTTTATCACAAGAGGCAACTTTTGACAAGATGTGCACCTCATCCCACTAACACTGTACATTTATCTGTTAATGTCTAGTGAAGCTTTTACCCTGCCAAAAAAACCATGTTCCTCTTGCTAAGCCCAGTCACTTCTTGTAGCAAAACACATTAACATCACAGAGCAGGTATCATGCATCTATCTGCAAAAGCAGACAGGGAAACTAGGCTTAACAATAAGCGTACATTTCCAAACAGAATTTGGGTGAGGACAGTGACTTTTAACTGAAACTTGGCTTTTATCATAATACAAAAATCCAAGAACACTGGATATACAGAAGCTGCTGGCTTCCACGCATCAGTGAAAGAAAACCCCTTCTTGCATAAATGGAGCAGCAGCACAGAACAAGCACAGACTTGGCTGTACAAATACATCTCTTCTGCTGAAGGAATTTACAGGAGTTTTCCACCTGGAATCATACTATGTTTTAACATCATACCAGTGGTGGCAAAACCTAGTATTAAGTCATCGTGCAGGCTAACGGGAATTTCTACTGCCTTACAGAACACTGCTGTGCTTGCTTGGAGTAAGTATTGTCACTGATTTGTCTCTGTAGTAAATGCCTCCTATATCTAACAGTCACATTTAGTCAGAAGTAAAAAAAGCTCAGTAGCCCATTCTGGGCCTTAGAACAGTCAAGATGACAACAAAATACAAGGATGTCCTTGAACTGCATATTATCATAGAAAACAGATTTACTTTGCATTTAAGTCACATTTAATACAAGACAAGTTGGTCTGAAATGAACTGGTTCTATTTGGAACAAAGTATGGCACAGATTCCCAAGAGCTATGGACACTGTAAATAACACATTTTTCTCTTTGCAATGATTATCAATTCGCCAAAAATAGTGTAACAGTCCAACGGGAAGAGTGAAGGAAAACAGATTTAAAGGAAGAAATAATAAAGTCTAAATTGAAAATAAATGACTGCTTTTGTAAGAAACTTTATTTAACTTCATTTTTAAAAATGCATTCTCTCCTCAGAACAAATGCCACCTTAAAAAAAGATTGCAGTAGCACACGCTTGCACTCAAAGGAAAACATGCAAAACTGATGGCTGAAAAAATTCTGCATAAAAATCCAGGACTTCAGGCAAAAGTTTGCCCCTGTGTGCCTTCAGGGGCCCCAGACCATAGACAGCTTTCAGTGCAATGCCTCTTACTTTCAATTGGTGGGGAAAATATATGGCAGAAGCTTGTCTTCTGACAGCTACACTCTCCCAAATGTTTGAAGCAAAACCAGTCTCTGCTATATTTTAAAATATTGTTAAATGGTTGCAGAAAGTATAAACAGAATTCAACAAATTGTCAGAATCCAGTGAAGAAAAACTTTTGATTTCTACCCTGTGCCATACATTTCTTAAAAAAATTAGACAGAAAAACAGATTTTATTAATACACCCTCTTTAAATTTTTTTATTTCTGAAAGCAGCTCTTTATGCAAATCATAAGCAGTTCCTGAGTAACTGCAGTAAACAGTGTCTTTTAAATATTTTTGCGCCTCAGCTCTTCTGTTTTGGTTCTTCCTTGTTTTTCTCCCTAGTATTCAAGTTTAATCTCAGTTCCTTTTTCAAAAAAATGTGCAAGTTCAGTTAGCATCATTTCCAGAAGTCCACAGCTTGCAGGTCTTCCTGCAACAACTATAAGATCTGCACGTGTGCTAGGTTGTATTCCTATACCTATTGCAGATTTTGCTCTCAAACCTGTACAGCATGCATTTTCACGTCTTCTTCAGCATACGGCGGGACTGCCATGTATGGAATTTATTGTAGGCTGTCTGCAGCATCTCTTCTATATGACTTATCAACTGAAAGATTAAGAGGAGAAAAAAATAAATGTCTCAGCTACCACAAAATAGATCCCCTCCCCTGCCTTTGATCAAACACTTGCTCAGTTGGATTATTCCTTTCATTCACTCTGAGCGATCTCACCCAGATCAAGGAGGCATGCCAGATGAGGAGAGAAAGAACCTAGAAGCTTTATGCTAACTGCAGGGGTAGCAGTTCAGAGAGCTACTAAGCTGAGCAGGTCCCAGGGACGTGACACTTGGTTCTGCTGCTTGTTCTGGTAGTTTGTAACCACTTAAAGTCTGATATGGTGGTAGATTATAGCTCAAGTTCTACTTCATGATGGAAGTAGAAAGTGAAACATAACTTGCCCCTTTCTGCTGTCTCACTTGAGCAATTTCCAAAGTTAAAGCTCTTGACAAGTTTGTTGTCATTCAGCAAGGTGGCCAGGGAGAGTCAAGGAGAAAAGGCATACCTAACTCTGTACCTAATTTCCCTCTGCCAATTTCGTCAGTAATAATAACAATAAATAAAAAAAAAAAACTTAAGATGACATAGGATAAGAAGCAACAAAGCCACTATCCTTTGATAATTATAATTCACATTATCAATATGCACCTTATGTAATTAAAGTTAAAGAGTATTTTTCCCTTACATTTGTGCTTAAATACTGTCTCCGAATCTTTTCTTGGAATGGGCAGAGCTTCGTCACCTGAAACCTTTCCAAGTTGCTCCTCATTTTCACAACCTGAGAGAGAGACAGAAACCAATGTTGTAATAATCGCTTGCACAGAACACCTTGTAACTCATTCTGGGGGATACTTCAAGTATGTAGTTTGAGGAAGGAAAAACTCCTATTTTTGAGTACCACATGCCTGAAAATCCACTGTGGTGGCAAGGTGATTACTATTACTTGGTCAGCGAATTCTATAGATACTACACTTTTTTTTTTTTTTTTTTTTTTGCTTCATGCAAAGACTGTGTGGTGATTTTCAGGCCACATTTTGCAGTAGAAAATCTAAGATGGTTGAATGCAAGCTTTTATCTTTGTTATCCATATGAGGTCAGAGGTTGAGAATGGCAACAGAAAAGTCGTAACAATCCTACCTGGTTATAGCCAGACATCCCTTCATTAAGGCAGCTCTGTTCTAAAAAGCAGTGCATGTTTTGAAGCTGAGTGATTTTGCAATGGATAGAAGCATAAGGAAAGCTTCCTTGTAAAACACTGTTGCAGACATTAGGCTTTAAAGTTGGGAAAGGGGGGGGGGCTATAGTTTGTGTGTGTTAAACTGACAGTGATAAATCTGCAGTTGGAAAACAACCGACCATTCTTTTGGAAACTAGAGCACAGCAAGTGTTCCTCAAGGGGGTTAAGAGGCCTGCAGGGATAAGTATGATTTTAGCCAATAGTACCGAGTTGCTGAAAAAAAGTCACGTTTCATAGTGTTCTGTGAACCTCCGTTCTAGGGATGAGTAAGCACTGACTTAAAGCATGTGTATTAGTTGTGTGTGTCAAGTTAATGATGGTCATTTTAGACAATGACCTGGCCATGTCTTAACCATGGCCACACTAGGAAGGCTCCACCTTACCTTTTCTTCTAGGAATGGCGTGTTAACTGGAAAGCAGGACCAGAAGTGTCGTAGCAGTTCCCCTACTGCCACATACAAGTGTTTTAGTTCAGACTGAACGTCATTTGGCACCATCTCTGCAACAGGAAAAAGGCTTTGTCACTTCACTCAAAGCTATCATATGTAAAATGAGAACGTTAGGCTATCGAAGAAGCTTAGCAACATACATTTCCTAGTAGAACGACAGAAAGGTTGGCTAGGAGGGAACTCTGATGTGCCTCACACCTGAAGTAGGACTATCAATTGCATTAGATCAGGTCAGCTGCTTATTTATGGCTATGCATGGAATACTGAGGCAGATCTATGCCTGGCTAACAATGGACACAGTGCTCTAATCCAGAATTAGAAGTAATAATTAGAAGTAATTACTGTTGTCACAGCGGGGCAGTAGTGACTGCTTCTGGGACCAGAGGCTTGTTCTGTTCAAAGCCCTGTGCAAAATGGGCTGTGAGGCGTGTGGTGAATACTGCAAGCTAATGTAACTTCTAACTTTCCCCGCTGTTACATGGGCAATGAGAATAGTCACAGCACCTGTCAGCAACAGGGCACACGGAAGACAAAAAGTTTAGGCAGGAACAAGGAACTTTCTCCCCAGCAGCACCTTAAAGAAAAAAATGGCTGCACAGTTCAAGAACAGGGAGGGCACCACAATTGTGAAGAGCAGGGCTAAAAAGCACAGCCTGTCACTGAGAATGGCAGGAGCAGTCACTTGAACAGTATATAACAAACTTGAGGATGAGGCTATTAAAAAGAAAGTGGTTAGGCTTGATGAAAGGGAGGTCAGCACCCAGCGTGGCAGTTGGGATGGGCAAGAGGGCTTTGTTACTGGCTTGCTGACTCCTTTCTGTATATTACCATTAGAAATTCATACTTTTTCAACAGACTGAATAGTCTCTGCTGTCCTTCAGATCAAGTACAAAATGTGAATTAGAGAACTGTACTAAACCCTGCCTTGTGAGAACAGGGATTCATCTGCTATGAGACTAAAAGGAAGGGAACTCAAGCTGGCACGATTGTGACAACAGGAAATAGAGCAGTTGAATGGAGATGGGAGAAGGAGGGGTTGCCTGTTTGCCCCTGTAGTCCACAAGAAAAACATCCTTCACAGGGAGCTGTGGATCTTAAATGCAGGCTGCAAAAACACTAGTTCCAAACAGTTACCTAGAAGACACTTCTATAGAGCTCTCCAAGACTATGCCTTTTATTTTCTAAAATCCAGGAAAAAAATACAAATAAGAATGCTGAGCAAGCAAACCCATTAACTGTACGACAACTCAGTATCAGGTGCATCCTTTATCACTTGCTCTGTAAAGTTCTGTCATTCACTTGCTGCAGCACTGGTACAGCCAGTGCTGCCCTCACAGGGTGCCTGAGTTTTTTTTTTTTTCTTGTTGCCATAACCAGTCTTACTCCATCTACATGTTTCCAGAATTTCCTTTTATCAGTGTAACATACTCTAAGAGAGAGATGGAACAGCAAGCTGCTTTAAAAAGGAATAAAATGTGATTCAAGTACTATACATCGCAAGTTCTTACGGTTTATGGCTTGCTGTGTTCCACCCTGCATAAGTGCTCCTCCAGGTGACAGGACTGCAATAGTGCTAGTAGCATCACCACTTGAAAGAACCTGAAGGGAGAGAGGTAACAATTATTTCAGGCCACTTTTTCCAACAATGTGTCCTTAAAATAAATTGTATAAGAAATCTAATTGTAGATATAGTTGGGAAGATACAGTGGAAGCTCTGATGAAGAGTTTGCTGTACTAAGAGTTAAATGAGGTGGCTTTGTTGGCTCATGTTTTCAATGAAAGCTCTCCAATTATGAACCAACAAACCTGTCTTTTACCTCGTACATGAACTGACTGTGCAGCTACTACTAGAGGATAATCCTTACAGTACAGAGATGTGACACGTTCACAGTTGTGACCCCTTTTCTTATGGCCAAATTTAAGAAGGGTAGTTCAGAAACTGGCTGGTGAGATGGCCATACTATCCTCATGCTGCTAAGAGCAAGCTTCTCTGCAGCCCATACTTAAAAACAAATCCTACCTAAACGCATTTGGGGGCACAAGACCCATTCAGTTATATGCCTGCTTACTACAACCTCCGAACACCACAATATCCTAAGTTTCAGAGGGTGGGATCAATAATATTTGCCAGTATTCATGTTGCACAACTGTCCTGCTTTACTATTTTATGCCTTTACCATTTCTTCAGAACAATATGTTAACGGTAGAATATAACTCAATATCAGCAAAGCTTCAACTGTCTTTTTTTCCTTATTATTTTCTGTGTTTATATTTTAAACACAATAGCTGAAAAGGTATCACCTAAAGTTGTAAATTAAGTTTAGGCTGATGAGTTAAAACTCCAGTAGCCAAGAGACAGAAAGCAAGATGTTAATATTAAGAAGGGAATTTTGCTGAAAATTCTTCCATACCTGAGTTAGTTTGGGTACATATGCCTCCATTTCTTGCCTAATACTATGAAAAGAACTAATTATATCCTGACTGGTTGCATATTGCTGTGATTGAATTGGAGTTGGACCATGATAATACCTGTGAGAGAGAAAAGTATATTAATAGGAGCGTTGGTAAAAATGGAAAAAAATCATTGGACAGCCATTCATCTCTTTGCAACTGTTGACCCAGCTATCTAAATCTTGTTTGTTAGCATGAAAAGTAAATATCTTGCCATGTGGAAAGAGGTTAGGTTAGAGATGGCATGACAACAAAATAAGACGTTTCTATTGTTGAATCTGCAAGCATCATTCTGCTAATGAAGAGCTACTTGTGCCACCTATTTTGCTCAGTTCTGGGAATATCATCAGAATGGAGGACTTCACACTGCTTTTATTCGAACCTCAGCTAAATGAAGTTACATGCACATTTGGATCTGTTCTCCCTCCTGTGGTATCACTCCTACTCTAAAGTTACTTCTGTGGTTCTTAAACTCAAGCATCTAAAAACCAGAAAAATACAAGACCAGTGGCCAATCCAAACTATCCCAACAGCACTTCTTTCCCCTGGGAGGGGATTTTGCTTGGAATTGTATATGAACACGTGCTACCCATGTTTTTCAACTGAGCTGCAACAAAGTGCTGAACCTTTAAGATAAGTCTAAGATTTTATAGAAATTATGTCAAAACCCTCCTAGTAGGTTTACAGCGCCTTAATGAGCTGAGAAGCAAGGTAAAAATCAAACTACAAATTTAAATGGGAATTACTTGGAAGTTGGTTTATGCAGGAATTCATATTTTGTTTCTAAATTTAGCCTAAACACACTTCATTGTGGCACAGTGGAAACTAAATCAGCCGATTGTGTGCAGGCTGCGATGAGACCTGCTGGACAGAATATGCGGAAATAGCCCAGCATATTTTGTTAACTTACCTGTCAGATTTCTTTAAGTTTAGTGCAATAGTTTTAACGCTATTATTATTTGCTAAATCTTCATATTCAATGGACTCCTGTAGTTTCACCTAAAAATAAACCAAAGAATTGTACACTTCACTAATTAGAGCACAATTTGGCACATTTACTGCCTTTTTTCTCTCACTTAACTGAGTTTGTGTGAAAGGGCTACTAACACCTTAATGAAAACAAAATGGGCTGGAATGGTTTGTGTCTGCCCTCCAAAGGGAGGTACGCCCAGTATCATTTTAAACATGCAGTTTTCAAGTCTTGGCACTACTGCTTTTTCTGTAGATTCTGACCAAAACTCACAGTCCCTGACACTTCAGAAATTATTGTGCTATACATACATCATTCTTTGTTCTCTCTATTTAAGTCCAGCTATCTCCAGATTAACAGGAATAGTAATAATGTAATGGCTGGAGTACAAAAGTGTAGGACTAACACCCTAACAGTTCCCTGAGATATCTGGTGACAGTAGAGCTAGAGCATTCATGGTGATAGGTGTCATCACAGTGTGGCAGACTTTTTCAGCATGGGTAACACCACAGGGGTAGTTTTCCTTTGTAGGCTCCCACTCTTATGCTACTTTCTCATTCCTCTCATCATCACATTAGTTCTTGTTCTGGTCTATTTACTTCCTCAGTACAGCTTTCAGGAAGTCAAAGCTGTTGACCACTGAACATTCTTTCAGGCAAAAAGCAAAAATAAATCTGCACAGCATGGAAAGAACCTGGGTCCAATTAGAACGTTAGAAACTTGACTTTCAAGGGGCATGACAAAAGAGATGAAGATAACAGTATTTCAAGGTGTAGTTTATTCACATTTACTAACAGACATACTCTAAGCACAAAGCTTTTTACTGGCCCTCAATTGTCTTTCTATATGCTTTTAAGCAAAGCTAATTTAAGTATTGTTTTAGATGCTTCTTAAAACACATAATGAACCTTCAGTGTTGTTTTGAGAGACAGCATCCAATTCCTTCCATTTGGAATCGCATCAGCTAGCTTTATACCTTTTTCATTGGTGGTTGAAAGAAATCTGAATCCCTGGAGTTTCCATCCGTACTGCTGGTCTCACTGTAATGGTCATTTTGTGCTTCTCTTAAAATAGAGAAACAGCATTAAAAAGAATCCACCTCAAAGGAAGTTTTAAATACATGCTAGAGACAAGGTAAATACATCTATTTCAAAAGTTCTGTATGCGTCTTCATACGGTACACCAGCTTCCCCTCCTGTATGTCTTAACTTATAGAAGTTGATCTAGATAAAAGGAACCAATTCCTCAAATGACTCTATTTGTCAAGGGGGAAATTCAACAGCAGGGAAGGGTACTTTTGCCTCTCTGCAGAAATAGTAGTGTGCCCACAATGCAATTGGGACACAGCAAAATCATGCAAAACACACACTTTGCATACACGCTGAGGCCAATCTTATATTAGCAGAGGTATGGGAGCTCTGAAACAGTATTGTTTCAGAATGAGAGCTACTGTCTTGTCTCACTCTGAACTGAGGAACAAAAACACATACGCAGAACGTTATCTGAGGCCCACTGCTCATTCTGGGTGAGAAAAGAACAATGCTCAGCCATGCATAAGAAATTATTTAAATAAGATCTCTCACAGGTAAGGCCTGTAGGATTTCAGTACAGTAATAATCTGTTGCTTAGGTGGTTGTCTATAAACCAGTTGTACAATAGACCTCATATCAAAGCCATTTCATTACTCTTCTAACGAGTTTTTCCACTACAAATATATGTAACCAGCCCATACCTTTAAGGCAGGGACAGGGTGCTGCACTGGGTAAACCTTTAATGTGATCCCAAGTCATACTGTTCTGCTTCTGCTTTTACCTCTTCCCATGCAACCTGCTATAGGAAGCCCCAGCAGGCCTGCTCCTGGAAGGCAAGCAATATAACTTCCTGCACCAGACTTCCCCCCCACCGCACAGCAAACAGAATTATACTTCTGCAGCCTTCAACAGGGCTAAAGAGCTAAGGCAGAAACATCCTTTCCTTTTCTGTATCTGATTTGTATGATAGCAACCCAGCTAAAAATAGCATTTATCATCTCAGACAGCTCTGAAAAAAGTGTATGAAGTAAAATGGAACCTAAAGGTACTTTCATCTCCAGAGCCTAATAGTTCATTCATATAAAGAGGTTGGATGAGGAACTGCAGATGTATTTTCTTTTTGGAAATTCCTTAAAGTATGCAACAAAATTTAGCTTTTAGACAACATTTAAACTTACTGTTTTCTGAGGCCAGCTGCAAGGACCATGGCACTATGATGATTAAAGCGTTTTATAATGGCAGCATTGCTACTTTCTCTAGCAGATTTTGAGGCATTTGATGTAGAGGCCACAGAAGCAACACCATAGCCCTACAAAGAAAATAATACTAGTTAACTCCTCTCTTGAAGCCAGAAGGACCATTCTGTGTTTTCCATTGCGTCAGGAAGCCTGTGTGCCACCTCCTTGCAATTTCACTGGGTGGTACTGCACCATCATCTGAAGCAGTGTTTTCTTACCTTCCCCCCCACCATCACCCACATGCACAATGAAAAACCTCCAAATGCTTGAACGTTTAGAGGTGTCAGGAAAAAAGTCTTGAACAAGTAATTTTATAAGACACCTTGATCTGTTGTATATACTGGACTAGCTTAAAAAAAAAAAAAAAGGATCACCTGTACTGAACAGACAGGCACGGATGGCAACTAGCAATTGTGTTACTGACCTCTTTTTAACTTCTTGTAGAACACCAGCAGCCCGCAGGCTAAATGACACCTGTCAGGAGGATGTGATAGCACTGGGAATTCAAAAAACCTCAAGCCTTAATGCTGGCAGCGTTCCCCAGTTACCAGGTGGCTGAAGGCAAAGCGAAGTAATTCCTCAGAAAAAGCGAGAAGTCTGGCTTTATACCCAGCACACTAATGCAGGCATCTGAGCACAGGCTCCAGTTCTTTACACACATAACTGTGTAAATGTTGAGTACTCAACAAGCACCGCAGCCTAGTAAGTGACCTGTCTTAGAATAAGCATTTGTAGTAATTTCAACAGGATTAAGACCTACTTTCCCCTTAAATGAAATGATTTTTTTTTGTATTTTTGCCAAGTACTTACTTCATCTAATGTTTTATCTTCCAAAGCTGTTAAATCTATCAGAGGGTTTTTTACTCCTTGAGATACCATTGTTTTTAACCCTGTATGAAAGAAATAAAGACCACGGGGAAAAAAAAAAAATAATAATTATGGGATGATTACACTGTATTTAACCTTAAAGGAAAGGCCAAAGGTTCTGCAGATGTCCAAATATCACTATGACTAGAACTTCCAACCCTTTTCCAAGTTCCCTTGAAAATAAGCCATAAATTTGGAATATTATTGTAAAAGAGCAGCCTACTAATTACAACAGCTATCAACAACTTCTACACATAACTGAACACTGTTCTATATATAAAAAAGAGGATGCATTTAATATTAGTTTTATCAGTGGGAACTGGGAGGCCTTAGTTTTGTTTCTTCTAATTTTGGCTCTGTATTGCTGGACTGTCTTGGGTAGAATGGTAGTTTCTATCTGGTGACAGCTTTTACTTGTGAAGGGTTGTGGGTTCCTAATATTCCTAATATTCTAGTATTCACTAGACAGAACATGCACCAAGGAATGGTGTTAAATGATCTTCTCTCTTCACATTCAAGGTAGGTTTGTAATCATATGGAAACATTTAATATGAAAACTTAAATATCATCTGACTTCAGCTTCTATTAAACAACTGACAGAACAGGTAACAGGACCCACATTTGTCTATTGTGAAAAACTGATCCTACTACAAAAGCTATACCTGCTTTAAGTTGTGCACGCAGCATTAAATGAAGGCTTATGTAAAGGAAGTTATTCCATAGTAACTGATGGCAGAGCATAAGTATACTATCATGATCGCTTATTTTTGGAATTTATCACTGATTTATTGTTGCCTGAGTTGTGATACAGGGTGTTTCTAGTACTAGCATTTCCTCATTTGTTTCAAGGAATGCATTTGCTATCAGACAGCCTAAGAATAATAAAGCTATAGACAACTTCCAATGTCCATCTCTACCTCTCAGTTTGACCAACAAGGTGTCCAACAGATGAACATATGAGAACTCTGACTTGAGTTTTGCAAAGTTCACTAGCCATATCTCTTGATTTGTGCTCTATAATACCACGAAGTTAACAGCCTATTGCAGAAAAAGAAAACTTACCTTTTTCATCCAGTTTGGCACATTCTGCAAAGAGGTCTTTTGAGCCTGTATTGAGTCTGTCCCGATGGAAATAATGAGACTGAAAAAATCGTGTCCAGAATTCCCTCTCTGTCATGTTATGTGGAACATTTTCTGCATATTTCATTTTTACTGCGAACAAGCAAGTCATGATTACAAAGTATTCTGCAAATCCTAATACAGTACTTTACATTAAAAATTCCTTGCTTGCTTCCTTGCTTTCTGTCTAGTGCTATCACCATTGGTGCCAGTTAAATGTAAGGGAATGCAGTAGTTAAACACCAGCAAACTCTCCTATGCCTTGCAATACTACCTAGTGCTCTGAAAAGAAATGTACATCACAGAAACCAGAACATTCTAATCTGAATCACACACGTGCACACATATACGAAGTTTTATTTACCAGAATTCTAGTTATTCTCAAGACGGATAGCATTTTTAACCTAGAGCCAAAAGGAACCCTTGTCAGGGTTCAGAGTAGTGCAAAGGAAGGATGGAAAACTGTCTCTTGGATGGAAAACTGTCTCTTGCCCTCCTCTAAAGGTAGTAAGGAGGGAAAAAAAATGACATGATCAGTAGGGGTGTATTATGGAAGCCCAGTATCTGTTTACAATTAAAAAAAGTCCGTGCAACGAGTTGAAATGCTTTCATCTAATGAAATCAAGTTTCCATTTCAAAAGCATGTCTTAGCACATACTTGTTTCCATCCCTTCTAAAATTAAGGAAATAAGGCAGGGAAAAATCATCCGAAGAGACTGAAGATACAGTCCTTTATACTTACAGGCTCAGGCTTGCAATGTAGCCTTCCTGGAGTAAAACGGTAGTAAACAAATCTTAAATGAATGTATTTGTAATGCAAAGCATGATTCTTACCTGCAGGGTATGTTCGAAATATGGATTCGATGATATCTGAAGTCAAATTGTACCTCAGACCATTGCAGCCATCTGTTTGAGGCCGTACATCAGCCTAAAAAAAAGCATACAGGGAGGAGAAACAGTTTAAGTCTGAATTCCCTCTGTAAATGGAGAAGGAAAAAAAAAAGGCATAACTAAGCCAAATTCTGGTGCAGATAATCATCTTCCTCCAGTAATACATAGCATATTTGATCATAAATAGCTATTTTTGGAGACGTAAATAAAAGAGCATGCGCTAATTAGTTTATTATACTTGCCACTTAAGGGATGATTCAAGAAGTAGACTGTAGATTTTAGAAGATGAAAAAGACCATCAATCAAGGGAGATATACTTAGTTTAATATAACCTTGTTCTGAAGTAAGAAAAGGCATGTTTACTGTATATGCCCTATCTTTTGGTGTTCCTTCAAGAATTCAGCTAGTGAAGAATCAGTGACAACTTATGGTTGTCACACCTTATTTTCTTAAGCACTAAAAGCATCTCAGTATAAGTGATAAATAACACTGCATTTAAAAACTGACCATAAGCCTTAGTCAGAACTTGTGAGTTACAGTTCAGTGATCATTTTAGGAAGCTCTGCATCAAGCAAGCAGAGTCAGATTCTCAGTAACCGAGGAAAGCATATGCTGCCTTTTCTTCCTTTTCCTCTACACTTAAATTCTAGTTTTTAATACTACCTTGTTTCTAGAGAAGCACTCATTCTGAACAGAGCCAGATAGTTATTTTAACTTGGACGAGAACACAAATACCTAGAGATTTCTTCTTCACAAATGCAATGTACATAAACTGGTTATTAAAGTAACAATCAGTTACTTTAAGAAAGCTTCACTTTTTTTTTAAAGGTGTAAGAATAGTGCGATGACAGAAAATTAGAACAAATTCATTTAACTGATTCAGGTATTTATAAAGGAAAAAGTCAGCATTTGTGTAGCAGGTAGGCCAAAAAACAATTCCCATCTCCTCTTTCCCTCCCAAACTTTAGCGTGTGCAAACAGTCATTACCAAGGTAAAAATGGGACTCCAGCTAGCAAATCATAATCTGTACGAGTTTTGTTGCAGAAGTAAAAACACGTCCCTGTGGAAGGAATCTGAAGATTGTACCTAGATTACTTTTAGATTGCATTCAGATTACAAAAGCATTGAGATCTTACGAAGGGATAACATAACTGAAAGTTGGGGAAAGAGATAAAACAAGCTTTCAGATGTACAAGTTGTTCTTTGGCTAGCTGAAAGCATGTACCAGTTGAGAAAAACAAACAGGGAAGGAATAAAACTGCTTTGTGTGGGTGTCTTCGCGGCTTCATTTATGCACATGGATGTTGCAACAGACACTCTTTTATTGCATTAATTAATTGCATTAATACACTGTAATCTAGTGACTAAGTTAATCATTTTTTCTGTTACATGGAAGACTAAGCAGCAGTATAAAGAGCATCTGCCTACTGCCTCTTTAAGGTTACGTTCAATCTGAGCATCTTAAATTGACAGAATTTTGAGGTTGCAGATTTGTACAAAATCTTTACTTTTTTTTCTCCCCTTTACACCTGCAATATTTTAACAAATAGAAAGAAGAACATTCAAGTATATGGGAATAAAGTATAAGAGCAGAAATCTTTCCCCAATTTGTTTGCTCTAAAGTGTTTCAAATTAGAGGTTCAACATACCAGAAATGCTGCAGAGATGCCCACATCCTGCTTACTAGGTGCTGCAGAATTATCCCCTGCATTCAGGCTTAAACGGTTGGCCCAGAATTCTTCAGCACTGATTACTTGGCTCACAACAAGGTCTTTATAGAGCTGAAACAAAACAGGATCTTCTTGCAGCATTCTGGTAAAAGAATGTATTGAATACAATTGAAATGCTGAAGAATAAATCACTAGGATTTCCATAACTAACATGAGTTCACAAAAGGAACAGAAACTAACTGTTCTTTCAAAAAAAAAAATGCTGTGCATTTCTTAATAAGATTGTGTAAATAACCAACCTCAGTAATGATACTTGTCTCAAAAGAATGAAGAAAGAGCTTAAAAAAACCTTAGGAATAGCATTAAATGCTAGAAAACAGTAAAGCCTAGGAAAACAATACGGGATTAATGTCTTGTCCTTAAATATTCTGTGAAGCTTTTGTGCCTTTGCATGCCCAAAACTAGAGTCTTGTGAACTGCAAAAGCACACTGACTCTTCCTGAACTACCATTACCAAAGTCTCGTAGTAGAAAAAGGGAGTTTGGGCACTGTCCAATTCTTGTTTAAAATCTCAGAATTTGGTAGTTACAGGTCTCTACTTTATTGCAAGAGTACAGATAAAATATGCATGGGATAAGATACCTTAAAACACATGATCTTGAGATTTTTGTTCATTTACATTTCTGTTGGTGACAGTAGGACCGTCACCATTTAACTACTGCATGCAGTGCAAGTGCTGCAGAAACATTCAGTGTCGCTACCTCCACCAGGGAGTAATGTTTACAGAAGTTAGAAACCAAATATCAAGCAAGTAGCCTTGCTATCCACAATACAAAAAAAGGTATGCACCAGAAACTTCAGTTATTTCATGTTCTCTTTTTCATGCAGCTATACACCAATTAGAAGCCCACACTAGGTTATCTGCTGGGAACCATGCATGCATGCAGACAATTAGCCAATAACCTCAACAACCTTAAGCATGTTCCTCAGGGTCTTGGTTGTGAACAAAAAAAATTAGGTGTCTTGTGAATACACAGTGCATAGTCTAGGGAAGAATGTGGATAGACTGCAATTTGGACTGAACCAAAGTCTGTAGCGGCTCTGAGGACAAAGTAGGATGAGATAGAAGCAGTAACATTGTGGGACAGGACATTGCTAGTATGTTTTCTTACCAAGGTTATTTTTTATCCAATTATTTTTCTTACAAATATGGATTAGTGGCCATGACCACTAATTAGTGCAGCAGGAAATAGTCTTAATTTGAAATAGCTCATTTAATCTTGGAATTTTGGTACATACCTCACCCCTAGTATCAATAAGCAGAGGAATGCCACAAGGACTCTGGATGAAGTACTGTACCAGAATAGGCTAGTCTTTTTGGCCTCATCTGCTCCAAATCAGGCTAGTGAAGCCCAATCAGTGGTCTTGAACTTTAATTGTTAGAAGAACAGACTAGAACAGTCTGTTCTAAAGATTCTGCCTTTTCTGATTCTAGTTTTCTGTAACTAGAAAAGCTATTCATGCCACATAGCACAGTACTGTAGAACTCCATTTACGGCTGCAAAGGTTGAGAGCTAAGACCGTCCACCTACTTGGTGGTGTTACTGTTAGAAATAAGGAAGTAGCATAAAGAAACCAGTATGGTAACGGTGCCAAAGTAACCTGCACTGCTGTAGAGTCTAGCTGTCACTGCAGTACTGAAAACAATTCATCTCAGATTTGTCAGAGCTCCAGCGCAAGGACTCTTGGCTGTTTGGGAAATCCCTTTGTAAAGATTTAATCTGCCCAGTAAAGTAGTGCTGTTTTTTGGTTAAAAAATATAAAGTCTACCTTTAACTTCAAGTTCAAAGGTATAACAGTCTTTGAAAAGGGAAGCTAGCAGACATAGGATTCACAGGAGATGCTAGTGAAACTCATCTGGGGAGTCACAGAGAAGTGTGCCCTAAGCCCAGAAGGGCTGGTTTAAAACAAATTTTATAGGAAAGGAAGCATATCTCAAAAGCCCTTTTAAAGAAGGACTTAGTTCCTGAAACTCTTCTCTAAATTCTTTTTAGAATAAACATCCTGCGTGCCAAATAAACTACTACATGTCAAGTGAGATGTATGAAAAAAAATAGAGTAATTTAGCATAGTATATAAAAAACAGGAAAGAATATTTGGCAGGGGCAGGCAGGGAGGAAAGGGTTATGCAGGGAGGAAAAAAACAAGCACAAATCAAAGAAGGTGAGAACTTCTGGAAAAAAAAAATCTTTCAGGCAGCTTTTCTCACTGGTACTTATGTACTTAAGCACACTAAAGAGACAGACTGCCAGTTGGGTGCTTTCATCTCATAGCAATAGGTAACAAAGACTGGGTAGCAGCTGGGCTGGCTGCCTTTACACCTCGAGAATGTGTCACTGAGAACACAAGCACAGTCTCAACATGTTAGAGTTATATAAGTCCTGAGGAACTGCCTCTAAATTGAAAGTGGAGAGATTTCTACAAATGCAACATCGCAAACAACATTGCAATACAACACAAGTTAGACAAGACTTATAAAACAAACAAAAACAGCTTTCAGACTCCTTTCTCTTTACCTGTTTTTCTCCTCAAGTTCTTTATTAGCTTTCCTTTTGAATTTGGGCAACAGTTGTTGAAGAAGATCCTTTACAGCATCTCGCTCCTTCACTGCTGTGCTTTCATTGGAGAAGTGAAAGTTGGTTGTATCCCCTGCATGCAATACTAGCTGAAGCTGAATTTTAGCTTTACCTTCTGGACTGATTTTCTGGCCTAGATTACACAGAGAGCATTAATTAGCAACAGACAGTAAGCTTATATAAGAAACTGTCTACCCTAGAGTATTTGGTTATAAGCAGTTATCCACATCATCCAATTAAATGTCATTATCCTACGTGCGAACTCCAGCCATGCAAGTAGAACAGAGTCCTCCCCTTAAATTAGTTGGAATGCTGCACCTTGTCCTCTCCAAAACCCAGTATCCTTCAACCACAGCTCAGGAGCCCAGATTCAGCTTGGTATTCACTACGTTCTTTCTATTAGTAAACTCCTATGAATTAGATTTTCATCACCTGGAGACTTCAACCTGGTACAAGTCCAGGTTGCTGCTGAAAGGCGACAGCCATGTCACTTCACCCTTGCCCCTTCTTCCCACTGCCTCTCTTGCACCAGTGGTAGTGTTTGTGCAGCAGGCCAAGCCAAGGAACCAAGCCACTGAAAAGTAACCCCCCTTCTGTTTTTCCAGCTGGGCCAGCTCCCACAGAAGAGCAGTGAGAAAGCAGATGCAGGGTGGGGTAACAGGATGTTGACAGCAAAAGTATGTTGGTTTCAAGCGGCGTGCTGTAAGCACAGTTAGCCACGGTACTCCCCAAAGGTGATCCCCAGTGCCTCCAAGGTGCTACTACACCCTAATGACTCATAAGAAAAAGCTAACTCCTGCTTCTTGTAACCAGAGGCAGCAGAGACTAGAACAACTAAGTTTCTGGACAGTAAACAACTACATTTATGGATTGTTTTGTTATACTGACTTCAGCATAGCCCTGTAAATGGCACCCGCCTAACTTCCAATCTTGGCCCCTTTCTCCAATGCAACCTGGAGACAAGCACCAGTCATCCAAGCAATAATGACTTACATGCCTGTACATTTTAATATGTAAGCTGCTTAAGTGTGTATAAGCTAAATGGCTGGATAAAACCTTCACAAAATTGACTATAAGTGAACAGACCTTTTGAACTTCTTGTCACATTTGTATTTCAGAAAACAGCGTATTAGTTTTGATTCATCACGCGCACTTTTTATCATACTGCAGTACTTGTACGTGACTTCTGACAGCACTAACCACTAAAGCTTAACCAAGTGATGCATACAACATTTTAAAATTCTTTTTTGGCATTACAACACATGGAACACGAGTACTAATTGGAGCCAGAAAGGCAGCATAGTATAGAGGTTTCCTGTTCAGTTTTGACTTGCAAGTACTCTGCTATTGCAGCAGCAAACACTTATTGGGTACATTACAGTCAGGCCAAACTACAGAAGCTAGCACTTGTGAAGCTGTGGTCTGTTGGATGAAAATAAAACAGCGAGGTTCACTTTATATGAAAACTGGAACAGCTTTAGATGCATAGTTTAACAGATGACATGCCAGATAGCTTCTGTGTTAGACCCTGAAAATCTTACACTCTTCCTCAACCCTCCTCCCACCTTTCCCTCCACAAGCATAGATAATTTCTGTTTGATTTATTGCAGATATTTTTCAAAAGTCAATAGAAAGTGCAGTGTAACAAAGATCTGAGGAGTACACAAGTTCTACAATTACATCCTTCATTGACTGTTAAGCATGTACCATGGTCCTGATCACTGCTGCTATGCAGAATAGCCTAGCCAAAGCTCCAGACCCTTGCAAACTTCCTGAATTACCTACCAGTGTTTTATAGCAAATAAGCTTTGGATTGTATTTAAACGTTTCTTGAAACACCACTTACTGAAGCTGAAGTAGGAAAAGTCTTCACTTACATTTTATGTCTGCGTACATATGGCTGACTGTGAAGCGATCTTTGCCTTCAGGTGCCCATGCTATCCTTTCAGCCATAAGGTAGAGAGCCCCATCCTGCTTCTTCTGACGTACCTTCTTTACGATCAGTAACACTTCTTCAGATGATGTCGCCATTGTGGCTACAAGGAACTATTAAAAAGAGTAGAGTTGATCATTATCATCATCACTTATCTCTTACTATTCCTGTCAAGGTATTACAACCCACGTTTACTCATTAATGCCTACATCATTTTTGAACTATTGCAGATAGACGTGCTCCCCTGTGACAATGCAGTTAGCAAATTTATTTAGACAAAACAGTGCAAGCTACTTAAATAATTCACCTAATTATATTGCTGAGACTCCTTGTGCTCCCATAAAAGACCTGCACATCTTAAACTGATAACCAAGTTCTCCTATTTTAATGTTTCTTTACTGTTTTTTCAAGCTCGGAAGAAAACCAAAGCTACACAAGGAACACAAATTCCATATCTCCTCTGGCATTTGGCAGCATTTCCCTTCTTCAGTACGAACAGCAGATGCTAAATCATTTCACAAGAGGGACGGATACAAAGTATTTTAAAAAAAAAAAAAACAAGGATTTTCAGTTCTCCTCTGCACTAGAGATAACAGTCCAGTTACAGTCCTGTTCCTACTGTAGTGATTTTTGCCCAAGGCTTGAATAATATGTTGGTACGCTTGATCCCAGCTGTCCAGTCTCCTATCCCCATCCCTCAGAGGGACTGGACTATGTTAAACCTGCTTCAAAAGAACGGGAATTTTTTCACTAGTCTCTCATCGACTAACCTTTTGATACATGCCATAATCTTCCCAGCAGTCACCATCCCTCCTCTTTTCAGGTTCACTCTACAGCCTTAATTGTCTCAAGAAAATATGTATGTCATAAGTATGTCTAGATTTTGTTAACATAACATTACACACTTAAAAAATCCCAGGTTTAGTATGTTTGCTGTAAATGTTTAGTCTGTCCAACTGCTGTATTTTGTACACGACAAACTTTTCTGTTGATACATAGAACAGTATTTTCAAAAGGTGATACACGTATTTTATGTTTTATAATAATGTTTGCTGGTGTCTGCATCAAACTTCAAAAAGCAATTTGCATCACCTATCACACTAATAATAGGTACCACAAAATGACACTTCTGAGTATTGAAATTCAGACAGTTTTTTTTTGTTGTTGTTGTTGTTTGTTTTTTTAAAACACATCAGCAAGATAGGAGATCTTACTCTGACAATCTAAATAGTAGGATAGCATTCCCTTCGGCAAGTCAAAACCCATCATTGAAATGCATCACGTATAATACCGTATGGGAAGATTCAGTGGGAAACGGGCTCTGCACTTGAGCTTTGCTCATTTATCGTGTCACTCAGCCAAGGCTTCGCCCCAGACTTCAGTGATGCTGAGCTGAACGTGGGGGTTCACATCAGCACCACTGCAGCAGCCACTAGAAAATGCTGTGCCACATTCAGAGCAGCCCTGATAATACTTCTCTCCCAAGGAAAACTGCATGGCACAATTTCAGGACTGTTTCCTAGCATAATCCATTACAGTCTCCCCAGCAGCATTATTCTCTTTTGGTGCTATTTGTGCTACCATTTTATGGAGAATTTCCTGTTGCAAGTCCGTAGTCTCTCATCAGCACCTTATCCTTACCGGAAAAAGGCAGCTAGCCACAGAATCCAACAGACCAGAAACCTCAATATACGCAGGACTACAGATTTTGACGCTTTTCTCCCCTTGTTAATTTGCAGTCCTTTGAGGTCGTTATTAGCAAATGCAGTAGAGACAAAACCACAGAATGCAAAGGAATTAAAACCGTTCTGAACAGAAAGAAAAGGAAAGCATTTCCTTTAGTCAGGCTTTCTAATGCAAGTTGCTTTGCTTTTAACCATGCTATTTCACCCACCTACAGTCTTTTAACTGTGGAGGAAAACGATCAGCAGCCAGCAACTTCTCCTTTACAGACGCAGTGCTCCCAGCACAGTACCCTGCAGTGTGCAATCTGTGAACGCACAATTATCCCACAAGTGGCTCATTCTACCTTCTGGGAGCAAATGCACAAGCTTGCTGCCGTTCTTATTTGTCACTGCTCTGCTTCCTTTTTCATGCAGTGATTTATGGTGGCAGTAGGGTGATATGCACAATAAGCATTACCCAAAATGGAGAAAACCCCGAGCTATCTTTTAAACAATACACCAGAGTAAAAGAGGGTAATAATCAGGACTTAGAAAAGTTACCGTCTTCCACTAATGAGAACAAGATGGCTTCTCTTGTTACAAGAAGTACAAAATTCTAAAACAGAAATCTCGCCCAGCTGTTAGAAAAGCGTGAGGATGGTCTCCTACTGACTGCAGAGGGGAAGGCGATATCCTCACCATGCACATGCAGGGAGCCAGTCACTTTCTCTTTTTTTGACACTTAAGGCTTGGGATGAAGAAGGGTGAGAGCCATCAATGATCTGCTCACGCCTGTCCCAATATCCTAACATCTATATTTAACAACTGTGCTGGAGCTTCCAGGAACTAGTACTGCGGATGATGATACTGCTGCTCAGAGAGGAAACAACTGCAACATTCCTAGGGAGAAATTCTCTTATTTTACATCTTTGAGTGATAATTTTAATCTGCTGCTAAAAGAAGCAGCGTTGGAGTTGTTCCACTGCAGATTTTGGAAGACAGACTTTTCTCTGGTTTAAGCGTCTTCTTGAATAGAAAAAACAGACAGTTTATTTGAAAATCTGTAGCCACAAAGCTTTTAAAGAGATGGTTGGTAGTTCTGAAAAGCATCTGGATAAAGGGGTAGGCCTCAACCCATGGGTATGACTTGCCATCAAGCCTCTCCTGGAGATGTTAATATCAGCTGCAATTTACAACTGGCAAGATCAATCAGGAAGCTTCAGCTTGGCGTAAAACAAAACAAAAGGTCCTGTTTGCCTATCTATGACTAACCTCTCCTCTCCCAGCTCTACGGGAACCTTAGAATCATAAAGGTTGGAAAAGCCCTCTAAGATCAGCTGCTCCAACCCTCTCCCTACCACCAATGTCACCTGCTCAGCCATATCCCTAAGCACCAGGTCCAGCCTTTCCTTGAACACCCCCAGGGACAGGGACTCCACCACCTCCCCGGGCAACCCGTTCAATGCCTGACTGGCTTTTGGAAGCGAGCACAGCTTTTTGGCACTGCCATCACGTTTCATCGGTTATCTTGCCTTTATCGCAGAGACTCTTCCAAACCGATCCCACAGCCGGGAGCCTGCCTCGTATCGCCCCGCTGAGCGCTCCCCGTTACCAGCACTCGGCTCGGGGAGCTCCGAGCAGAAACGGCGGAAACCTTCACACCGTTCGCCGGCCCAGACGCCAACCTCACCGCCCGGTTTCCGCTCCCGCAGGGCAGGCCGGGCGCCC
>CM021769.1:28942448-29022959 GCA_011076525.1 Nettapus auritus
ACGTGCCGCGGGGGGCGGCCGCTGGCGTGAGGCGGCGGCCGAGGGGGGCGGCCGGGAGCCTGCCCGCAGCCTGCCCCGCTGCTGGGGCTTCCGAGGGGGCCCGGCGCTGGGGGCTGCCGCAGTCTCTGTACGAGACCTCCGGACGTCCTTCCTCCCCCAGCTGCCCGCCGGTGGGTTTTGGGGCAGCGCGGCCATCGGAACTTGTCGCGTTCCGCAGCAGAAGTGCTTCTGGCTCCCCAACGCTCCCCAAAGGGAGGCTTTTGGGGCTTGGCGTCGCTACAGAGCGTCGGTGATAGGCGTCTGCCTCCAGAACTTGGGCAAAGGAGTTTAAAACCGGGTGCACGTATGGTGGTGGTATGCTGAAGTCTAATGCTCCTTGAGCTTTTTCCTCTTCTTGTAATAGTCTCTTTAAAGGCACAAAAAAATCATTTATAATACTAAAAAGTGGAGTAACTGAGAATCTGCCTTCTTTTTGGTAGGTGCTGCCAAATGCTGAAGCTGTGATGTACCCATGAGTGAGTACTGCCAGCCTTACACACCTATGGCCTCTGCGCCAGTCATTCCGGACTCTTACAACCATGTCCTGGCAGAGTTTGAATGTTTGGATCCATTGCTGTCTGCGCTCAGGCTGGATTCCAGTCGTCTGAAGGTGAGTTTGTGATGTTCATTTTTGTTATTCAATTAAAGAAGTTACCCTAATCAGGTTGTTATTCTAATTAGTCTACAAGCTTTATCGTGTTCTTCGGGGTTTGTGCATGCTAGCTTACAGGTGGTGTGCTATGGAGAAAGAAGAAGTGAAGACAGAATCCTGCTACCGTGTTTCCTTTATGCAACTTTAATGCAAATGCAGGGTAAAAAGTACAATCTTAGATGGTTGCCATCTTCATGTAAAACGTACAATCTTAAATGGTTGCCATCTTCTATCATTTGTTTAGATCTCTGAAAAAGCAATTTTAATTTCTTCAGTGATGGCTCTGCTGCTAGCGTTTGAGGAGTGGCACACAAAGTTGGCAAGCAATGAACTCTTTAAAAAACAAAATAATGTAAAGAAAAGATACTGTACTTACTTGTGTCTGTGTTCTGACTTACGATTTTTATGCTTTCAGTGCACATGTATAGCTCTGTCAAGGAGATGGATAGCTCTAGGCAGCTCAGGAGGAGGACTGAATCTTATACAGAGAGATGGTTGGAAGCAAAGGCTCTTTCTTACTCATAAGGTAAGGGTAAAATATTCTGGACAAAAATATCTAGGGGAGTTGGGACTGGGAAAAATGTGTTTTCATTTTAATTTTATTAAAAGAGTCAATTAGTATTTTCAGCTTGTTAAACTGTCCAAATAAGGTAACAATTCAGACTGCTCCATGTTAAAAATGGTTGTGGTACTGGTCTGTGTCCCCAGAGTGTGGTGTAACGTGTTTCATGAGGTGTGAAAGAAATGGCTTGAGAGGGACAGAACTCTACTTATCCAATTCTTACTTTAAACAACAGCAGCGGAGTCACACTGAATGTTTGAGTCAAAAGGAAACCCTCAAATGTGTAACCAGAGCAACTAACATGTGGATAACTACTAATGTTTGGGTATCCAAACTACAGACTACCTGAATAAGCAAAGAAAATGTAGGCTTGTTGTTTTTTTCTGAAGGAGGTCGAGGAATAGGGATTGCTGTTCCTGCCGCCCCATGCTGTTTCCTGGGAGCCACTGTTGCTCCCACTATAAAATGAATGCAACTATCTTTGAAGGTTGCAAACATCTTGCTTAGTTCTGGCAAAACAACTTCCGTAGGTACAAGGACAGGAGACTGATTTCTGTGTTCCCAGGCTGGATTCCCAGGCTGTTGATTCTCTTGATCCAGATGTGTTGTTGGCTGCTGCTTTTTAGAGTAAGCTCAGTGTTTGCTAACAGAACCCAAACAAACAAAAGCACCCGCATCACCACAAACTTATAGCAGCTGTTGACATGAGTCTCTTTTATTTCGTAGAGATAAAAGTTGTGTTCTGGCAAAGGTAGTGCAAGAACGTTTCTTACCCGTGCTTACTGCCATACTTGCTTTCAGGAAGGTGCCATTTCCAGGGTTGCTTGCTGTTTGCATGATGAAGACTACGTTGCTGTTGCCACCAGGTGAGTGATGTACTTGGAAACCTGAATGACGAATAAATATTTTGAAGTAACTTCTAAGTTTCAGACTGACATCTGCTGAAAACTTGGAGGGGGACAGGTAATTAACTGGCAGAGGCTTCAACAGAGTATTCTCTGCATAGTTTGCTTTTTTTCTGGCATAATTATTCTAGGAAGAAGCTGTATTTCTGTAACAGAACATCTATGAGAGAGTTCAGCATGCAAAGATATGATAAATGTACTTTTGAGACCCTTCAGCATCAGAAGAAATGTTTTGCGTGACGCGGCAGAGGGAAATTTGCAGTTAATATCACTTATATTGTTTAAAATGTAAATGCGTATTTTTCCTTATGCTTAGCATCCTTGTTGGCAATGCCAGCTCTGAGGTAGACTTCTTGCTTAGGTTTCCTGTTTCTTTGGGATAATGCATTTTTGTCACTGATAAAACACTGAATGCCTTTAGAACACTTATGCTCAAGCTGTATTTTCTTTTAAACGTTGCAGCCAAGGTCTCGTAGTAGTCTGGGAGCTGAATCAGGAACGTCGTGGGAAACCAGAACGTATTTATGTTTCCTCTGAGCATAAGGGCAGAAAAGTCACAGCTCTATGTTGGGATACAGCAGCCCTCCGTGTTTTTGTAGGAGATCATGTGGGAAAAGTATCAGCCATCAAGATTAACACATCAAAACAAGGAAAGGTAAAGTGTTCATAGAATCATAGAATATTCCGAGCTGGAAGGGACCCACAAGGATCATCAAGTCCAATTCCTTGCACCGCACAGGTCTACCCAAAAGGTTAGACCATGTGACTAAGTGCACAGTCCTAGTGTTTCTTAAATTCATACAGGCTTGGTGAAGTGACTACTTCACTGGGGAACCTGTTCCAGTATGCAACCACCCTCTCAGTGAAAAATCTCCTCCTGATATCTAGTCTGAACTTCCCCTGCCTCAGCTTCACCCCGTACCTGTGGGTCCTATCACTGGTGTTTATGGAGAATAGGTCACCCACCTCTCCACTCCCTCTTGTGAGGAAGTTGTAGACCGTGATGAGGTCTCCCCTCAGCCTCCTTTTCCAGGCTGAACAGGCCCAGTGACCTCAGCCGCTCCTTGTACATCTTCCCCTCTAGTCCTTTCACTATCTTTGTCGCCCTCCTCTGCACACTCTCCAACAGCTGAATGTCCTTTTTGTACTGTGGTGCCCAGAACTGCACACAGTACTCGAGGTGAGGCCGCACCAGCGCAGAGTAGAGCGGGACGATCACTTCCCTCGACCGCCTAGCAGTGCCGTGCTTGATGCACCCCAGGGTACAGTCGGCCCTCCTGGCTGCGAGGGCACACTGCTGGCTCATATTCAACTTGCTGCCAAACACAACCCCAGATCCCTCTCTGCAGAGCTGCTGTATGTGTTGCATACTTCAAGATAAAAGGGTTCCTGGGGGTGCTGTGTGGATTCTTGGATTCTTATTTTTTTATTTTTTATTTTTTTAAGAGATGTAGAACAGAGGAAGATTTATTTTGGCTGTTGGGAAAGCAGACTTTCTGGGTAGCTTTGACTGCAAAAGAAACATCCTTGCAATTCCATACCCAAACCTTTCATAGCTAATTTAGTAACTCAGTGTAAAACTGTTTTCAAATCTATACAACTAAAAATTTGGTGTGGTTTAGCAACACAGAGACGCTGGATTCAGACTGACTTTGTGCAGGTAGATTCTGACAGAAATTTGTCCTGACTTCAGAGATTTGAGCAAATCCACAGTTCATCTTAAATTTGTTTGCTATGGTCAAGATCGAGCATGGTCTTGTAGAATTCCCTTCAGTACAGAACAGAGCAGTGTTAAAATAGTGTGTTTGTACTGGCCGAACTTCCTCTTGGAGTTGACAAGTATCCAAGTACTCAGTTTTGGCATTTCTGAGCTTGATGGACTCCTTGGACCCCTTAGACTCCAGGTGCAGTGTCAGCCACGTTTTGGTCCTCAGCACATCTGTCAGTCTGAGAAAGGGCAGTCACAGACTCTGATTTTTTCTGGGCTTCCTGGGTCAGTATGAAAGCTGTGCATGTTTATCCTTCTTAAATGTGTATTTCTTGGGCTCTGTCTGGTTACTCTCATTCCTGAAGATGTGGAGTAGTTAAAACAAATGGACACAAAGTTTAAACCAATTACACTTTGTGCAAAAGGCACGCACGTTAATGAATAGCAGCCTGATTTCCAGTCTTGCAGTGTTTCAAGTTTTATCAAGACTAGGTCATTTCCTTCTCCTTTTAGTTGGTAAGATGCAGCACAACCTGGAAGTAGGCATGTTCCTTCAGGTTGTTTCCATCCCTCATGAGAGATTTTAGAAAGAAAATTGTCTTAAAAGTAGCAAGAACATTGTATTTAAAGAGCAAGAAAATCAGCTGTGGAAGGATAAGGGAGAAGGCCAAGACCCATGAAATATGTGCCTGCTTGGCCTGTGAAGACTGTTGAATCTCAAATGTAGTGCAGTTAGTTCAAAGTAAGCAACTGACACATTCATAACAAACAAGACAGCTTTAAACTGTGAAACGTGGTGATTGTCCACTAGAAAATGGGAGCGCACTTTGCAGTAGTTTCTTATTCATAAGAAGTCTGTCTAGGACTTTGTTCTGGCACCCATGTAAGCCGAGAGACTTCAGTAATTAAGAGCATTTGGGTAATTCACTGCTCGGTAATAGAAAAAGCTCCTGAGTTTATATAAACCACCTAAATCTGATGGATTTTTTTTTTTTTTAATATATATATATATATATTCAGTAATCCCTCAGATCTTTCTCTATTACACTTGGCTGAAAATACCCTTTGGGAGAATTGAGAGAATTGGCAAGTTCACAAAAGTTACAAATGAGTAAAGGACCCTCGTAAAGTTACAACAACACACTCTTAAAAAAATTAAGTCTGTGCTATAGGATAAGATTTCTTTTCTTAAAACTTTGGTAATGGAAAACTTCAGTAATGGTTTTGGGAAGAGGGTGATTTAGATTCCTCTATCTCTAAGCATTAGAACCTTGTTTCATAGGGGGAGAGAAGAGAGGAAATGCATTGCCTTGCTTTGTCTTATGCTGTATATTCAAGTATATGTGAGCCTTTTCTGAATTATGCTATTTTAACTTAATGAAATAATCTTTATGCTGAACTGAAGCCCAGCATGCCTTTCTTTCTTTTTTCTTTAAACTGTAGGCTGCTGCCACTTTTGTGATGTTTCCCGTTCAGATTATAACCACTGTAGATTCCCGTGTTGTTCAGCTCGATTATTTGGATGGAAGACTGCTCATATCTTCGCTTACACGTACTTATTTGTGTGATACAGAGAGGCAAGTTATGTTTTACTTGTAAAATATTGGACTTGCAAGGCTACTACTCTGCATCCAGGTGGATTTACTGCTTCTTTCAGCAATTGCTGAAGGAGGAAAAAAAGCTCATGATATGAGCTTTTACTTAAACTAATAAATATTGCTGCACCCCATATGTTATAAACTTTCTGCAGGCTTCAGAATTTTCATTGCAGAATTTAGAAAGCAAACAATCAGTTCAGCAGTTAGGATCTAGTATTTTTATTCTTCAAGAACAACATAAAATTAATTAGAGCCTTTGTTAATGCTGCCTTAACAAATGCATTTTCTCCACTAGAGAGAAGTTTTGGAAAATTGGAAACAAAGAGAGAGATGGAGAATTCGGAGCATGTTTTTTCCCTGTTGGAAAAAACAGCGGGAATCAGCAGCCACTCATATATTGTGCGCGGCCTGGCTCAAGGATGTGGGAGGTGAACTTTGATGGGGAAGTGCAAAGCACGCATCAGTTCAAGCAGCTGCTCTCATCACCGCCTCTCCCTGTTGTTACTCTCAGGTAATGTGTGAGCTAGACTTCGAGACTAGCTGAGAGGATGAAATAAACTCCCAGTGCAGTCAAAATTTAATCTTAGCTGTCATCATAATGTGTTTCCATCTAATAATGAAAACCAGTAGTTAATTACTTAACTAAAAATGCCAGAGCCTTGGTTCTGTAGATGTCTCTGTGACTATAGCAGTGAATTTTGCTGTCATAAGACTATGTACATTGAAGCCAGGTTTAGATTTAAAGGTTTAAGAATGTGATACTATTATAGTTATATGTTGTAATAGATCATTTTTCTTTACAGGATGGATCCTTATTGCACGACTTCCAGCTGCTCTCCACAATCCTTATCGTTCCCTAAGCTACTGTATTTGACGTGAGTGTTGGTTTCCTGTTGACAAAGTAGATTTTAAAATCCTTTAATAAGTTGTGTATACTCCTAGTTTGTATTATTAAGTTAATATTTTTGCATAAGAATTTTCCAAATATCATGTTAAACAACTGTCTCATTTGCTGTACTTTACATACGTAGGGATGATGTTGGCTTATGGTGACTATTGTGATTAACTTTTGCCTGGTTAACATCTGCTTTGCTTGCAGTGAGCACTATGTCGTGACCTGGACGGAAAGAGGCATTTATATCTTTGTTCCCCAAAGCGTTCAAGTCTTACTCTGGAGTGAAGTAAAAGGTAAACTTTAAGAATCTTAGTTTGTAATATGGTTTGTTATGTTTGTCATATCCGAAGTCCTTGCCTCACAGAAAGCCTTTCAGGCTCCATTTCTACAGCTGGATTGCAGAACATTTATCAGAGAAATCATTTTTGTTGTCATCTGTCAGACGTACACTTGAGTAGTAACCTTCTCTCCACCCCTTCTAGCCAACTTCTCCTTCCATATTTTTGAGAAACAAAACCTGGTATAAAGTGAAACTTCAAGTATAGTAATAAAATACTCTGAGGTAATAACTAAACCCACAGTACTCTTTCCTCATTGCTGTTTATTCCCAGGTATCCTGTGAAGGATAAACTGCTGAAAGCAGAAAAAAACATTTTTCTAACATCTGTCTAACCAGTGAACGTATTTGTTTGTCACACGAGTGACACCTCATAAATAGTTCGATGTGTATGGTTATAGGCACAGTCCTACAACTGTTGGTCATTGTCACTTGACTTCTTCCTTCTGCCTCTCTCCCACCTTTTGGTGGTAAGTTTCCGATGCCTTTGTCTTTGAGTGTTTGCACGTAGTGTAACTATTTCCTTTGGAAACTGCTGAAAGGTCAAAGAGGTTTTCTGTTACCTAATCTTTTTGTTCTTTTTCAAAGCTAATATTGATGCACCTCTCTCGTATTTATCAATCTTTGGTTTCGTTTTTCATTCTTCAAAGGAAAAGGGAACTAACTGGACTTTTGGATGCTGTCTAGAAATGCAACTCTGGAAAATTTTGATACTTGAATTGTGCTTTATAGTTGTTAGATGCTAGCTTAGTGCTCTGTAGTGTTTGTTCTTCATGCCACTTGTGCTACATGTATTAGACTGTTGCACGCACGTGCACTCAGGGAGATAAGTTTTCAGCTTCTTTGAAGAACAAAAAGGAATCCTGAGGAACAATTTCAGTCCTTAACATGCTTCTTGCATCTGGTTTTGCAGATATTCAGGATATTGCAGTTTACAAAAGTGAGTTGTTCTGTCTGCATACAAACGGAAGAGTTGTACATCTCTCCCTTCTGCTGGTAGACCGCTGCGTAGATCGTCTGATAAGAAGAGGGTTCTGGACTCTTGCTGCCAGGGTTTCTTGTCTCTTCCAAAATTCAATAATTTCTTGCAGAGTAAGTAAATACCTCTTTTTAAGTGTGCCATGTAACTCCATTTTGTTTTCTGTTCTCTTACAATAAGTTCCATGGGTTTCCAAGATTTATATTTTCAGAGATTTTAAGAAGCCTGCTAGACCTTATACTTCTAGTATGAAAATTGGCCTGCATACCTAGTACACTGTTAAATTTTTTTCATGTGTGCATTAGAAATAGTAATGCTTCTGTTTCCCTGTGTATTTTTAGGCAAGAAAAAATTTGCCGCTAGACAAGCTGGAGCACTTGAAGTCTCAGCTGGATGCCTCAACCCAACAGGATCTCATTTCACGTCTGGAGGAACTGATCTTGAAAGTGGAACCTCTAGATTCTGCGTGCAGCAGTAGGAGGAGTAGCATTTCATCTCATGTAAGTGTATTGGTAATGCCAAAAATGTTAGCTAGAAGTTTTATCTTTGCGTCTTACAACCATCTTGTTGCTTTCTTTTTAGATTAGGCTTTTGATTTCACTGTGTCTACTGTAGGCGATAATGTTTTTTAAAGTTACTTGGGGTAGGGAGGCATGAAATACTACTACTTGCATTCTTTAGGCTCTTATGCCCCTGTCTTCGTGTGCTATTTTATGGCTAATGGTTGAGATATGGACAACAAAGATAGATACAAAGAAGCATACAAAGAAAGCTTTCTCCACAGCTGAGTTTTGTACCTTGCTGTGCTTCAGTAAAGGTCATCTTGATTGTAACTGTGGTCTTATCTCGTGAATGCTGAATGTCTGAATGGTCAGAGCTGTCCTAGCCCTGTTTAAAAACGGTCTCACTGCAGCCCTAACAGAAAGGTCTAAGGAAAAAATAAAGCATATTTCTAATACTCTTATACATAGAGTTGCTTGGCATTGACTTCCCAGCAGTGTTTCAAGAAAGGGGAAACATTCCATAGTTAGCACAACATGAGTTGCTTTCAATCTAAGTATTTAAAAAGTGAAGCTTAAAAAACAGTAACGTAAATTCCGTCTGGACATGGTACATGAGTTCTGTCCATTGGCAAACGGGAAAGTAAACTACGTGGACTGACCACGAGCCAAAGGGTGTACGTGTACATAGAAGCAGACAGTTTTAGAGGATCCATAGTTGTCCTAGTTATGTATGGTTTACTGGTAAAAAGAACATGGAGTCCTCTGTATGTAGGTACATGGGGTGAAGTGGCTGGTTTGCATACAGGACTAAAGCCAAGATGTTCTTGTCTCGTGGTCTTGTACTAGTTATGCCAGTTGTTCCACAGGCTGCTTTCCTGAAAGCAATTGCAGTGTGTGCATCTTTATAATGTCACTGGACTAGGCATTTAACAGCACACGTGCCCTTTGCCGTTCTGGATCTCAGTAATCTGATCTTCCATAGGGCTTTCTCAGATGGTGAATCATGAAGTGTTATGAGGTTATTTCTGTTGGGATGGATGTTTCAATTCACTGCAGGAAACTGAACAAGGAAGTGAAACTCGAAAAACATCTGGCCCTTCTCCCTTGTCTGACAGGAAAGCTTCAGCATCTTGGACTCTGGTATATATCGTGTTATTAGTCGAAGAGGCAGTCAGTCCGATGAAGACTCATGTTCTCTCCACAGTCAAACGTTCTCAGAAGATGAGAGACTTAAAGAATTTCCTGCACACCACGAAGATGAACAGGTGGAACTTGGTAATATTTCTTAATGAAAACATGTTCTTCAAATGCAGTATTTATTTTACAAGAATTGATTCGCTCTGTGCACTTATTTTCCACTATCGAGTTATCTCTGAATAAATTTTCTAATTTGTTCAGTGGAAACACAGTCACACTACCCTCAAGTCAAAATCTGTCCTGAAACATTGGGGTAAAATCCTGGCTCCACAGAAATAAACACATAAACAAAAGTGAGAAAGAATTCAAAAGGTCCAGAGGGCTTTTCCCAAGCTGGAGTTGCACTCCCACATTTTTCCCCCTCAGTGTGCAGTTCAGCATTAATACTGAGACTGTCTTGGCTGGCCGTGGCAGTGTTAATTGAGCTTCAGATGAGATTTATTTGATGTCCCTATCCTTCCAGTTTTCTTGGCTACAGGAAAGAATTGATTAGTCTCATCTCTGGCATTATTTCTTCAGGGGAAGGAAGTAGGCCTGGTTGAGTAAGCTTAGCTTTCTTGCAGGATTTAGTCTGTAAAGGGGATCACCTCTTATGCATTTATACATTAGCATGGGAATGATATAATTGCTAATATCTAACATTTTAACTACTCAGGGAATTTATTTCTTAACAAATACCTGTTGCTAGATGAAACATAGTGAAACAATGTGTCTTATTCTCTGCTCTGAAGAAGAAGAAACCTGGGATGATAAGGAGCTTGTTTAGTTCAGGGTGCGGTAGAGAGGCTTTCCAATAAAGAGGCTGCTCTCAGCTGTTGCAGAGATGTTTGAGGAGGAACACAATTTGGATGCTTTGTTGGAGGAAAACCACAGTAGGGTAGGAGAATTTTTGCTTCTCTGTCAGTAGTGTGTCCCGCTGACTAAGCTATGAGGTGTATGTAGCCCATATGCTTACATTTGTCTCTTTACGTTCGTTCACCAAAAAAAAATGACAAGTGAAAAAATGTGCAGGAAGGATATAATTTCTAACATTAAAACTCTAAAATGAAGGGTCATGGTTCTTGAACATTATGAGTTATAACTTCTCTGTCTAATAAGCGATAGCAGATTTGCTGATTGTTCCAAGGTAGAGAGGTTCTAGATGATTCTTGAAGCACGTGTACTTCATTTGGTATTTAAGAGCAATAGACTTAATGAATGACTTCATTTTTTTTTTTTTGGCTGTGCTGCAGCTGGTTTCCCCAGTCATATTTACGTAAGATGTCACAAGTGTTTAGGCTGCTAATTTGTGCAATGAACAAAAGCTGCCTTTTGGTCCCAATCAGTTGTGACCTTTAGGCCCTATCGAGGGAGATTGGATTCTGTTAGAACTTCTGTAATAGCACAGCATCTTCTCAGCTGTGCATATAGGTCTGACTGTTGCAAAACAGTATCATTCTTACTCAAAATATCCTTTTTCTTTGTTACACCCCTTAAAGATACAGTGTGCTTGTACGAGGAAATGATTAATCAAAACACCCAGTAGATTCAGGTAGGTATATAAGAGTGAAGAGGAACTAGTCAGGGGCTCTTTATTTCCTTTGATTCTTGTCAAAAGCCAGAGAGTTACGGGTTTAATTGTGTTTTGAAGTCCCTTCAAATAGGAGTGATTTACGCCTTAACCATGACTTGGGTTTGTTCAGATACAGTTTCCCTTTTAGGAAATAGGGCTGTATGAATTGATGCATATTGCAACATTCAATTTTCCTATCTGCTTAAATAACTGACAGTGGATTAAATCAAGTTTTTTCTTTGAAATGAACTGTAAGGTTATGTATAGATGATAAGTTTTTGGACAGTTGCTGCTGATTGTCATTTGCCTTCTTACAGAGCCAAAAGGTTTGAAGTCAGTAATAAAATGGTCCTTGAGACTAGGTAGTACTTTTTTGTCTCCCCACAGTCTTCAACATGAAATAGTGAAAAGTATTATTATACCACGCAGATTACCTAGCAATGAAGTAGCGACTTGTGCTTTGTTTCACTGTTTCATTTTTGCCAGGCCATTGTTTCATGACTCTTTATTTCAATTCCATTTGTTAGACAATGTATCTCATGCATCTGTGGCGGTTGAGGCTGACCGGAGTGAGACTTTTCTCCCATTCAGTATTCCTTTGTCATTTCGTTCCCCATCTCCTCTCGTCTCTCTCCAAGCTGTGAAAGAAAGGTAAAACTTGCAGGAGGTTCATTCATCCATTACATCCTTCCCTTTTATGTCCTCTGAATTTGTAGCCTTGTCTGTTTTAGTTCATACTCTGTTCTGCAAAAATGTAACACCTGAAATGAAACACTGGAAGTGCAGTCAAGTTTTCTAGGCTATTTAAAGCTTTCATCTTGACTCTAATGAAGATCCAAAGAGCTGCTGTAAGCTTCAGTGCAGCCAAGATTTCAGCCTTAGTTTTCTGAATGTCTGCTAAGAATATTTAACGTAACCTTATAAACTGCAGTTGTGGTTTGTAGTCAAAAAGAAAGTTATTAAAAATATTTTTTTAGAATTTAGCTTTTGTGCTACTTGGATTTCTGAATGATAAGGGCTTGTGGGCAAAAATTAAAGTATTTGAATGGAGCTAGATAAGGCAAAACACGCTTGTGAAGCGTACCGTCTAGCCTGCCATCTTTCTCCCCTCACACAGGCACCTTTCAGTAAATCTAATGAATTCAAGTGTTTGTGGAATAATGGTAGCTTATGCCAAGTGCAAGTAAATATGGTAGCATCCATTTTGTGCAGAAATCAAATAGCCTTTTAAAAACTTACTTAAACATATAAAGCAAATGGTGTTAAATATTTAACTTAAATAATTCTTGTGAAATTGGTGTGTTTCTTAATCAAAAAGTTACTGCTCCATAATGATGGTTTAAATCATTACTTCTTCTTTAATCACTTAGGAATGTCAAATATATTCTGCAACAAAAAAATGTAGTTGATATAGTGTGAGTATCTCAAAATAGCTTTCAGACATATATGTATTGTTATGAGTTCTTTCTAAATCATAAGCAACTTTTAGGAGTTAGACTGTAAACAGTACTAGTAATTAGAACTTAGTTTTAAGTACCCTCTATGTTCTATTTATGATTAAATAAAGTAAAATCATATTTCACAGTTAGCTTTTTAAAGTTTCCCTGTAATTCTAAAAGAAGGTGTTTTTGTTTGTTTGTTTGTTTTTTTAATGCTCCTAAACTAGTTCTTAGCCAGAAAGCAAGAGTCTGAGTTCTCTGTTCAGCTCTTGACAACATAGTTCTCATGGTAGAAATGGGCTTCTGTGTGCTCGTTGGGATTTCTCTTGAATAAAATACCTGGGAGGAAAAAAAAAATCAATGACAAGAGAAGGAAGTCTTTAGTGAGCTTTATAATCTGAAGAATTAACTTTGAATGCTGTAAAACCATTTCTTACTACTAAGAGGGCCATCATTTCCTAATGCTTTCCTCATGCCTTATTAGCCCTAAAATGAAATGTAGCCAATCTGCATTTGTGTACAAATATGTCGAAATCTAAGAACTAATGTTAGTATGAGTGCCTGTTTTTTCAAGCAGCAAAAACCCTAAGTCTTAAATACTTCATTTTTTGATTCTTTGTGCTGATACTATGGACCATGACTCAAGTACGAGTTCTGAGCAGTTTCTTAAGGAGTTTTGTTCTCGTTGGCCATCACTGATGAGATCCTTTTCTCAGTTCTTCAGGTTATAAAGATGTCTGAAATGATGGTTTGAATGGAAAAAAAGTGCTTGATTGTTTCAGTTGTGAACTTTGAATTTCACGTTTGAACTTCTGACTTCTAGTGTTTCCAGCTTTGTACGCAAAACAACCGAAAAGATTGGCACGCTTCATGTGAGCCCTGATATTAGAGGGAGGCAAGAAGCAAAGGATGACGAGCAGCAGCAGGAGGTAGCTGTCAGTCTGGTAGCATCTCCCCAGGAAGAGAGAGCGTGAGTGCAAAATCACGTTGTCTTAGCAATTGCATTTGCTGGGTGTTCTGAGGCTAGCAATCTAAAGAAAATGTACTGTTCCAAGGAGAACGGAGAGCTCAGCTTGTTTGTGTTTTACCAGCTGCTGTTTGTTACTCTGGTGGGTTTAGCTGGTTCTTGCTGGCTCCTTACCTAGAAACTGGTTCAGGATGTTGGAGCATGCAGTCTCCACAGTGCTGTAATTACTGAATTGTAAGAATGTAGTGTATTCAGCAACTCTTATGTAGCATACCTGCGATGCCTGCTAGGGGTGTGAGTCCAACAGTTCATGTCCTGCGCTTCCAGAGTGGGGAGTCAACACACTTTTCTCCCATAAAACATGTTTTATGGTATCTATAAAACATAATGGCTGTCCAATTAACACAGCTAAACTGTTTCATATTTCAATAATTTGTTAATTTATGGTAACTTTCTTATGGTGTCATACTATTTATTTTTCTTTTTCATTTAATGTCTCCCGAAATCTACTGTAGTTAGAGCAGAAGCCAAAATAAAGTCTACAGAAATACTATTCTGGTTGCTCTTCATGTCCAAGTCATCTGTAACTTCTGTTAAGCTGTTCCTTCTATAGAAATGGGAGCTTTATTTTTTAATAATGGAATTAATGTTGTTTCCTGGCAAATCTGAGGAAAATCCTCATGTAAGTTATTAAATACAATGCTTCAGTGAAGGCTGAAATGAATGTGTTTTTCTAGATCAGAACCACAGAGCTGCCAGCTTCCAGAGGAGGATCATCTACGAGATCTCAAGGCTGCAACAGCAGAAGCTATGTAAGCTGGGCAATTTTTAGTGTATAGATATGTTGGGCTTTAGTTGAAAAGTGACTTTTTTTTCATTGCAAGCATGTAAAAGTAACGTTGTAAATGTCTATTAATGTTACCTCTAAGGCTCTCATTTTGGTTAATGATTTGTTTCCCCTGTTTAAAACTAAGCAAAACCCACCATAAGCTTGGCTAGGACAAAAGGGTAACAATGAGTAACTATATCCTAACTACAAGCATGCTTAAAACAAACAAAAAAAAAACCCTACAACAATGGCAAAAAATAAAATAAAATCACCAACAGAATGCATGGAAAAAAAAACAAAAAACAAAAAAACACACCTAACAAAAATCAGTTCCAGCAAATGCAGATGGTGCAAGTAGCCTAAATTCTGTTTGATAGATTCAAAAACACAGGAACAGCAGCTAACTGTAAGTTCAGGAGCATACTTCGAGTTGCACAAAACATACATAATATTTCACTTGTGGTGTCTTACAGCTGTGAAGCAACTTAGCAAGTTTCTTTTTTCTACAGAGCCAAACTCCAGGATCCCCTGGTTTTGTTAGAACCACAGTGCCTGAGAAGGGTTTTACGGGAATGGCTTGTCTATCTGGAAGAAAAATTTGGCAGCAGAGAGCATTTTGATTCCTCTGTTAGGAAGAGCAAGACTGTATGTGCTGAAGAACAAAGGGAAGTCCCGGAGGAAAACCTGCAAGTAGATCCAACTGATGGAGACCTCGTAGAAAAAGAACAGAATAGTATCTTGGAAGACTGCACTGAAAGTAGTGATGAAAATTGTGAAAGCCAAAATGTATGTGAAAGTAGTACTAATTTCAAGGGACCTTTGGGTGGCTGCTTTCAAATATCTCCTCCATGTGACCTAGAACCAGATGTTCAGAAAGATCTTGTGGAGCTGACAACTCTGTGTTTTGAGCTGAGTGTGTTTTCTTGTGGAAATGGTGATTCAGAGGAAAGCTCTGATCAAGGTCTGCCACTAGCAGCTTTGTCGACCTTGGCTTGTAGGTTTATACAAAACTACTTCTTTCTTCTGGATTTGAAAAGACTAAAGCAGTGCATTATAACCACGTATTCAAACAGCCCTAATGTATGGGATACATATATCGCAGGAGTGAAAGGTAACTAATGAATATTTCATTACTAGTAGACTGAGAGAAAGACTTTGTTTGGGAAGAAAAAGAAAATAAAGCTTGAAGATTCCCATTTATGCCTACAAATTTTCCTTCTGTGGGTATAGTAGGGGAAGGGGGTTGGTGGGTGGAAGGCTTTGTTGTGTTTTGGGGTTGTTTGCATGGTGTTCCCCAGAAGGCTAACATAGGGAAAAACTACTGGCTCCTAGGAGAGAACGGTATTCCCCTCACTTTGCAATTCCACAGAAACTACTTCTGAAGCTGTTAATTTATATGGAGCTTGTTGGTTGAACAGTGTGGTAATTATAGACCAGATCTATGTAAAAGCAAATACATACCCTTCAATGAGCAGAAAAACCTTACGTAAAATCAAATATCTATAGAAACAAGGCAGACGGTAGGAGATGGGGCTTCAGTATTTGCATTGGAAATGGAGGGCCTGACTTAAAGAACACTGTCATTAGTGTGAAACAAGGCTGAATGGTCCCATGCAAGTGAATGGCTTGTGATCACTTCAGACTTCCTTTTTCTGGAAAAATCCTTTTGACATTTTTGATTTCTCTTTGGTCTTATTGAAGTAAAGCTTCCCGATTATAATGGAAAACAGAACTATGTCTGTTCTCTGTATTCAGCTTCTGCTTTATGTGTTTTCTTTTATGAGTGACTTAAAGGCTTAGCATTAATTTGGCACTAACAGAGATCAGTCAAAGAACAGAATCTTGCTTTGATGGTTGACATGTGGTGTCGGGATTCTGGGAATTAGTTCATAATTTGTATCTTCATGAGAGCTTTAAAGTAACGTATACATCCCCGGTTTGCTCTCAGTTGAACTGTACTTGTGTTTGTAGACTGATACCAACATTTCATCAGGATCTTGGTTTGTGATGAATTCTGCTTTCTGTGAAGTCAGTGACCAAACTAAAGTTATTATTTATTAATAGAAGGAAAACATAATATACTGAAAACTGCAAATCTACATCATATTCAGCAAGCCATATGTCCTGCAGTGTGTTTTTATTTTTTTTTTTCACTAGAGAAAAACTGTGTCGTCCTCTGAAGTCCAAAGACTTCAGGAATGAGAAATATATCAAGAATATTGTTCCGTGCCTTCATTGTATCATTTATAACTGAAACTTGGAAGCATTTCCTCCAAGAGATGTTGACTTCCATGACATTTCTGACTTGTTCATTAACAAGTGTTCGCTTGTTGCCCCTGCTCTGAGGAAGTAGAAAAGATAACTTGTATCTGTACATATAACAACAGCTCTGTTTGTGTTAAGGCAAAACATTGTCTGGATCTTGTAACATGTGCACTAATTTATTTCAGAGCTAACGTGTCACAGTCCTGTTGCTTTGGCAATGGAAAATGAAGATATGTTGAAAATACTGAAACTGTTGCATGACCTGGGGCCCTGGGATGATGGCCCTCTGTTACTGGTACATGCTCAAAGGTAGCCAAGTCCTTGGGGGGGCGCCCCCCCCCCCTTTTCCCTGTTGTTAACTTGCTAGAAGGAATTGATTTTGAGAGCTTCATGCTTCATGAAGCTTTCTGGGAGTCTCTTCAGAAGATCACGTTTCTGAAAATGGTTTTTGTTCTGTCTCTCTTCAGGCTTTATGAAAAATTTGGGGAAACAGCTCTTCGGCCCTTGATAAAGTTCCACCCCTCTATTTTGCCTGCTGATATCAAGCAGCTTTGTAGGAATGATCCAGCTCACTTTTTAGCATATTTAGATAGCCTGGTGAAGTCACAGCCAGAGGATAAAAGGTAAAGGGAATAGAGAGCCTTTCACCTGTGTGCTGCCTTCATCACATGGATGTGATTGTTTTGTTTAACTCTTGTAATATTTCTGCGCTTGGTGCTCTTTATCATTAGTTTCCAAGTTATTCTGCGAGTTTTAGTTGGTTTCTTAGTATGGATTTTGTTAGCTTAGGTGCTAGCTTTAATATTTTTTCTGCAACATACTTTCAAAATAACCTGCTCTTTTTGTTCTTGTGCCTACTGTTCAGCATACCCAGGTTAGACAGTATTTAGGAAAAAAAAACAAGGGGAATCCAACCTCTGTCAACTTAATGGTTTTCTGTGGTTCCTTTCAGTTCCTAGGAACACAAATGATGCTAGTTTTTTCTGTGCTTCATTTTAATTATATTTTACTTTTTTGCTCGTGTGCAATTTTTATGTCTCCATGTATCTGGTATATTTAAAATCTTTTTTTTTCCCCATGTGCTTTGTTTTCTAGGTCATCTCTTCTTAGATCTCTTCTGCAGCCGGAATCAATACGACTGGATTGGTTGTGCTTGGCAGTTTCTCTTGATGCACCACAAAGAGCAAATACTGTGGATGTGGAAGGAAATCCCAGGTAAAGCGGAGTTCACCTCAGGTTCTGAGTGCGGCAAAAAGCTTTAACTGTTCTACAGTCTTAGGTTTTATATGACACTTTGGATGTCAGTGAATCCTTGGAGCATTTTGCATATTGCAGAGTTCAGCAGAAGCAATCAAAGGATTAAATAACTATCCATAATACCTTATTGAATGACTGTTCCTGCTGAGACTACACCGTGTCTTGTTAATGTTCCTACTTCTATTTGATAAACCTGAATTTCATGTAGAGAGAACTTTTTTTGAAGAAAACCATTAATGTTTTAAAACAATTTTTTTCTTTGTCTAGGCCACGATCGCATTTGTTTACATGGGGCTACAGCCAGCTCATTCTGCTTTTGATTAAACTCCCGGCTGATTTTGTTACAAAAGAGAAAATGGCAGACATCTGTAAATCACATGGGTAAGATGAAAGCTTGCTAATTCTTTATACTTGCTTAGCTGGTACTCTGACCCCAAAAAGATACAAATGAAAAACATTTATCTGCTCCTAGCCTGAACAAGATTCACTCAAAAAAATTTCCTGTTTTGAGGATGAATTTTAAGAGTCCAGTTTAATGCATCTGATACCCCTTGTGAGTCCGCTCTGTAATGAGCAGTATGATTGTTGGCATTCAAGAAATAAATTTGCTTCTGTCTTCACTAAGTGAATATTTAATTATTCTTAACTTCAGTTTAGGCTGAATATTTGATTCCTAGAAAATTTTACTGTTATTTAAGGTTTTGGCCTGGATACCTCTTCCTGTGTTTGGAGCTGGATAGAAGAATAGAAGCCTTTACATACATTGCTCATTTGGATGATTTGAGCCTATTGAATGAAGAAGATGGTAGGTGAATCTTAAGCTGTGGACTCATTTCTGCAACATCAGAGCTGCTCTTAGTCTCTACTGATAAAGTTTCTCAAAAGCTGGTTTTGGTGGTGGTGGGTTGTTTTTGTTTTTGAAGTGTTTTGGTAGCAGTTCCACTTACTGGGTGTACAGCAGCATATTTGAAAAACCTAAGTGGGTGTTATGCTCTTGCATCTCTACGCAGTGTTTCATGAAATCGGTCATGCTAGAAAACATTTAACACCTCAAGAATGTAGGGTTGTTTATCAGTTAGGAGTAAAAGCTAGATCTGGAGGAATAGCTAGCCTCCCCACATGATGCAGACTTCCCCCCACTACACATGTTTATACACACAAAGTTGCAGTGAGCAAAGTATTGTCCCGGTAGCCGTAAGATGAACAAAACAATTCTTTGTTTTTTGACTTGACAAAGCCTCAAATGCTGAAGTATTGCGAAGTTTTGCATATAGTTCAGCATTGAATCTTGACACTGAGTCAGTCAGTCAAGGCAATACAGTTCTGTATGCAATTTGCTTGTTGATAACACTTGATTTTCTTGCATTTCCAAAAATAAAAACTTAATAGCTAGCTTCCTTTTTAGGTACGGATCTGTTTAAAACAGTAGGCATGTAATAAACCTTGTTTTACAAACAATATAACAAATTGGGTTTTGCATCTAGGTTCAGTTCCGGAGACCATAGAAGAATGGAAGTTTCTTCTGCATCTTGCACAAAATCACAGCGCTGTTTTCCACCACCATGGCCCACAGAATGGGAATGCTGCCAGCAATGGTAACCCCATCTGGCCAAACTGCATCACTGTGGAAAACATAGCTCTCTTATTAGCAAAGGCCATTGGCCCAAATCGTGCCTTGCCTCTATTGCAAGAATGTGGTGTGATGCTAGAATTGTCTGAGAGATTTACTGGAGTGTGTGAGATACTGAGAATTGCTGAGAAAAGACAAAGGTAAGATGATGCATCAACAGAAGTTCTGTATATGAACACCATTTATCTTAGATCTTCTTGGTGCTTTAAAGTTTATTTTCAGTTAACAAAAAGATTAAATACTTCACACTTTTACCTTGAATTTTAAACTCACTGAAAATTTTTCTTAATTATTTAAGAACTATGTATTGTGCAATATAGGTACCTTAAAATGGGGAGACAAAAAGGAAATTGAAGGCTATACATTAGATGTATGTGAAGGAGGTTCTGTCTTGTAGGGAGTCTGATCTGACCCCTCCAGAGAAGGCACTCATGGTGATGTCATGATACCATGTAATCGTGTTTTTGACATTTTTTGACAAACTGCTGTAAAAAGCAAAACCGTTGTTGTTTCTACTGTTAGTCTTTTAAAACTGTTTAACCTTTTCTTTTCCTTCGTTTTTCTTGCAGAGCCCTGATTCAGTCCATGTTGGACAGGTGTGATCGGTTTTTGTGGTCTCAGCAAGCATAGGAAAAAAAAAAAAAAAAGGAAAACTTTGGGATCTGTAATGTGTATATTAAAGTGCCTCTTAAATTTTCAGGCTCTTAAAGAAATAAACTTCTCCCTAAAAATTCAGTTGTATTGAGCCAACATCCATCTGACAGGTATTGGACTGGGAGCTGTTCACAGTTCTTCCTTATTCATTAGAGATGAGTCTTACACTCCAGAACTTCAATCAAAAGAATCCAGTATTTATCTCAAGAGTAAGCTCAAAGATTTCCAAGATAAAAATGCCTTAATTTATTTTCTGAGTCTGCATGACTTAAGCGTTAAGGGTATGAGCCCCTAAGGATCAAATCATGGTGTATAGATTTTTTTTCATTGTTTGCAAACATGAGAAGCCATTCCTGGGAAAGATTTAAGCATGTAATTTTCATTTTCCTGTAAATAATATTTACTTTTTCAAGTACCTGTAGAAGTACTTGGTGAGATGTATTTTTTTCCTCTGAAATTATATGCACTGTTCTTACCCATTCGCAATTAATTATTTGTGACAAGTCTTAAAATAGTGAGAAAATATTTCTCAGGAGTGGGTTAATGGAAACCTGATGAAAAGAACTTACTAAATAAACTCACTGTTAAACTATAAGAGTGGTATTTCTAAATTGCCTATGTCTGCTGTGATATTTCGACAGACCTCAGGACAGAAATATTCCACAGTGGTTTTTGACCTTTTAGAAAGCAAGAGGACCACATATCTTATTCTAATATTTTCTTAAAAGCTGAATGTGTAGAGTGTTTTAGATCAATGCCATCAAGCAAGAAATCTTTAAATATCTGTTTGAATATGAAGACTCATAAAATCACTTGGATTTAATTTCTTGTTTACAGAACTATGTTTTATATGAGTACTGTTTCTGCACTTAATGCCTGTTTGAACAGTTTTCTTTTGAGGCTACTAGTTTTGACCCTTTTCACCATTAGATTCTCACAATTTTAGCAGAAGGCCACGTCTGATCAATAGTTGATTTTTGTAAGTGTCATTTAAATAAAAAAGAATATTGCATGCATTAGAACAAAACTTTATTCTCTTCAAAATCTGTAATTTGGTCAATAAATGCCTTGAAAGCATTTCTTTATACAGATCTAAAAAGAATCTTAGGTAGATTTTCAGGACTTACATTGTTCCCAAATAGTGCTTTTATTTGCATCAAAATAGGACTATAGTAATACAGCTTTCAGACTTGGATGGGTGCAGTCTGACTCTTTCCTCTCAATTGCAGGAAAGACTATTCTGGAGAGTTGGTTACTTCCCTAGAGGAAATGAAGCTGCAGATAGAGAATTAGTAGCAGGCTTTCATCTCTTAATACTGTTGCTTGTGGAAAAGCCAAGTAAGTACTTCTAAAAAAGAAAACTTTAAACATTTTAGATTTTATATTTTGACATGGAAACAGAACAGATCTTTCTGTCAGAAGCACACCCTACCCTTATGTTACATTACAGTAAGACTGTTGGGAGTAGGACCCAGGCACTTGTAGTATGTCGTGAGGTTAAACCAGTTGGATGATGTCAGTGTCTGCTTATCTGCCAAATGAACAAACACTGCTACCTCAGTGACTGTTAGGCCTAACTGTTCCATGCATCAAAGCTTTGGCTGAGTACTAGTGTTGCCTTTCTTAGGGGAAGTTAGCTGGCTTTGTAAGAATGTAGCTGACTTATCTCTGCATTTAACTGTTCTACTTTATTTGTTCCGTGTACATTGTATACATAGCAGTCTTTTTCACTTCTGGTAATGTTTTGTACGCTCGATTAACTTTTGTTGAGTGGTGTGTTTTTTTTGCAATAAATCATAATTTTCCGCTCAAAGTTTTTCTTGTTCTTAATTTTTTTTTGTTGGAGTAGTCATACAGCTAATATAACAGGAAGCATTTGTAAAATCTGGTATCACTTGCCGAGGCGATCGGCTCCGGGGCAGACGCGCTCTGCAGCGGAGCAGGGGATCGGGACAGGCAGGGCTCTTTTCCCGGCATCGAGGCCACTCGAGGCAGCCGAGGGAGCCGCCACGAGCCGGCAGCCCTGTGAGGGACGTGACGAGGCGGAGGCGGAGCCAGCAGCGCCCCCTCCCGGCCGCTCCAAGGCAGCCCCTGGGGAGCGCGAGCGACCAGGACGGGCAAACAGGGCGGGGCGCGGCAGTTGGCGCAGGCAGCGCGAGCAGGGAGGGCGAGCAGGGAGGGCAGGGCGATCCCTCCCACAAGAACACCTCCCCTAACGGCTGTCTGGCACTCGCTGGGCCGCCCTGGTCCTCGCTAGGCAGCGAGCGAGCGCCAGAAAGTCTGTAGGCACCCAGGCAGACTGCCCGCTCCAAACTGCGGCAGTTCGGGTCTCTGGGTGCAGGGAGTGCCAGAGCCTGCTGCTGCCGTCTGAAGGAGGCAGAGACACCGTGTGCGTGAGGTGCGAGCGGGTGCACGACCTGGTCCGCCTGGTGGCAGAGCTCAAGGAGGAGGTGGAGAGGTTGAGGGCCATCAGGGAGTGCGAGCGGGAGATAGACTGGTGGAGCAACTCCCTGCAAGGCCCGAAGGAGAGGCTCCGGAGTGAGACTCCCCACATGGGGGTGGACCCCCTGCCCGGTCGCTGTCGGGCAGAGGGAGGGGACCTAGGAGTTGAGGAGGAATGGAGACAGGTCCCTGCTCCACGATGCAGGAAACGCCCTGCCCCCCACCTGCCCAGGTGCCCTTATGCAACAGGTTTGAGGCCCTGGAGCTTGGGGGAGCGGTGGATGAGGGTGTGGAAGGAAGTTTACCCAGGAAGCCTAGGGCGAGGAAGTCTGCTCCATGCCTCAAGACTGCTTCCACCAAGAAGGAAAGGAGGGTGATTGTTGTGGGCGACTCCCTTCTCAGGGGAACGGAGGGCCCTATCTGTCAGGCTGACCCTACCGGTAGGGAGGTCTGCTGCCTCCCTGGGGCTCGGGTCAGGGATGTTGCCAGAAAGCTTCCCAGCCTGGTTCGCCCCTCTGATTACTACCCACTACTGATAGTCCAGGCTGGCAGTGATAACATTGATGAGAGAAGCCTGAAGGCTATCAAACAGGACTTCAGGGGGCTGGGACGGTTAGTGGATGGAGCGGGAGTACAGGTGGTGTTTTCGTCCATTCCTACAGCGGCAGGGAGGGGTTCAGAGAGGACACGCAAAGCCCACCTGATAAACACATGGCTTAGAGGCTGGTGCCAACACAGAGGTTTTGGGTTCTTTGACCACGGGGCACTTCACTCGGCACCCGGCCTGATGGCCGCAGACGGGTCCCAGCTGTCCCCAAGGGGAAAACGGATCCTGGCCCAGGAGCTGGCAGGGCTCATTGAGAGGGCTTTAAACTAGGTAAGAAGGGGGACAGGGAAGAAACAAAGCCTGTTGGAGGTGTGCCAGGGGGAGCAGTGGCTGGGCTGGGGGAGAAGGCAAAGGCTCAGCTGAAGTGCATCTACACTAATGCACGCAGCATGGGCAACAAGCAGGAGGAGCTGGAAGCCATTGTGCAGCACGCGGGCTATGACTTGGTTGCCATCACGGAAACGTGGTGGGACCACTCTCATGACGGGAGTGCTGCCATGTCTGGCTCTAGGCTCTTCAGAAGGGACAGGCAGCACGGAAGGGGTGGTGGAGTGGCTCTCTATATTAGAGAGTGTTTTGATGTCATTGAACTTGAGGCTGGCAATGACAAGGTGGAGTCGCTATGGGTTAGGATCAGCGGAGAGGCCAACAAGGCAAGCATCCTGATGGGGGTCTGTTATAGACCGCCGAACCAGGATGAGGGGGTGGACGAGGAGTTCTACAGACAGCTGACAGAGGTTGCGAAATCGTCAGCGCTTGTTCTTGTGGGGGACTTTAACTTCCCAGACATATCCTGGAAGCACAACACAGCCCAGAGAAAGCAGTCCAGGAGGTTTCTGGAGAGCATGGAAGATAACTTCCTGACGCAGCTGGTTGGTGAGCCTACCAGGGGAGGTGCCCCGCTAGACCTTCTGTTCACTAACAGAGAAGGGCTGGTGGGAGATGTGGTGGTCGGGGGCTGTCTTGGGCAGAGTGACCACAAAATGGTAGAGTTCTCGATACTTGGCGAAGTCAGGAAGGGGACCAGTAAAACCTCTGTCTTGGAATTCTGGAGGGCTGACTTTGAGCTGTTCAGGACGCTGGTTGGCAGAGTCTCTTGGGAGGTGGTTCTGAAGGACAGAGGAGCCCAGGAAGGCTGGGTGCTCTTCAAGAAAGAAATCCTAATAGCTCAGGAGCAGTCTGTCCCCACTTGCCCAAAGATGAGCCGGCGCGGAAGAAGACCGGCCTGGCTGAATAGAGAGTTGTGGCTCGAGCTTAGGAGAAAAAAGAGGGTTTATAATCTTTGGAAAAGAGGGCGGGCCAGTCAAGGGCAACAAGGATGTTGCGAGGTGGTGCAGGGACAAAATTAGACAGGCCAAAGCTCATCTGGAGCTCAATCTGGCTACTGCTGTTAAAGACAACAAAAAACGTTTTTATAAATACATCAATACAAAAAGGAGGACTGAGGAGAATCTCCACCCTTTACTGGATGCGGGGGGAAACTTAGTTACCAGAGATGAGGATAAAGCTGAGGTGCTTAACGCCTTCTTTGCCTCAGTCTTTAGCGGCAAAACCAGTTGCTCTCTGGACGCCCAGTACCCTGAGCTGGTGGAAGGGGATGGGGAGCAGAATGTGGCCCCCACAATCCAAGAGAAAATGGTTGGTGACCTGCTACAGCACTTGGATGTACGCAAGTCGATGGGGCCGGATAGGATCCACCCGAGGGTACTGCAAGAACTGGCGGAAGAGCTGGCCAGGCCGCTTTCCGTCATTTATCGTCAGTCCTGGCTATCAGGGGAGGTCCTTCTTGACTGGCGGATAGCAAATGTGACGCCCATCTACAAGAAGGGCCGGACGGTAGACCTGGGGAACTACAGGCCTGTTAGTTTAACATCAGTGCCAGGGAAGCTCATGGAGCAGATTATCCTGGGCGTCATCATGCAGCAGTTGCAGGGCAAGCAGGCGATCAGGCCTAGTCGGCATGGGTTTATGAAGGGTAGGTCCTGCTTGACGAACCTGATCTCCTTCTATGACAAGGTGACACGCTTAGTGGATGAGGGAAAGGCTGTGGATGTGGTCTACCTTGACTTCAGTAAGGCATTTGACACCGTTCCCCACAGCATTCTCCTCAGGAAACTGGCTGCCCGTGGCTTGGACTGGCGCACGCTTCGTTGGGTTAAGAACTGGCTGGATGGCTGGGCCCAGAGAGTCTTAGTGAATGGAGTCAAATCCAGTTGGAGGTCGGTCACTAGTGGAGTCCCCCAGGGCTCGGTACTGGGGCCAGTCCTCTTTAACATCTTCATCGATGATCTGGATGAGGGGATTGAGTGCACCCTCAGTAAGTTTGCAGACGACACCAAGTTAGGTGCATGTGTCGACCTGCTCGAGGGTAGGAAGGCTCTGCAGGAAGATCTGGATAGGCTGGACCGATGGGTCGAGGCCAACGGTATGAAGTTCAACAAGGCCAAGTGCCGGGTTCTGCACCTGGGGCACAACAACCCCAAGCAGAGCTACAGGCTGGGAGATGTGTGGATAGAAAGCTGCCTGTCAGAGAAGGACCTGGGAGTTTTGGTTGACAGTTGGCTGAATATGAGCCAGCAGTGTGCTCAGGCAGCCAAGAAGTCCAACAGCATCCTGGCTTGCATAAGAAACAGCATGGCCAGCAGGTCCAGGGATGTGATTGTCCCCTTGTACTCGGCTCTGGTGAGGCCGCACCTCGAGTACTGTGTTCAGTTTTGGGCCCCTCGCTACCAGAAGGACATGGAGGTGCTTGAGCGTGTCCAGAGAAGGGCTACGAAGCTGGTGAAGGGTCTGGAGAACAAGTCTTACAAGGAGCAGCTGAGGGAGCTGGGATTATTTAGCCTGGAGAAGAGGAGGCTCAGGGGCGACCTTATCGCACTCTACAGGTACCTGAAACGAGGCTGTAGCGAGGTGGCGGTTGGTCTGTTCTCCCACGTGCCTGGTGACAGGACGAGGGGGAATGGGCTAAAGTTGCGCCAGGGGAGGTTTAGGTTGGATATTAGGAAGAACTTCTTTACTGAAAGGGTTGTTAGGCACTGGAATAGGCTGCCCAAGGAGGTGGTTGAGTCACCATCCCTGGAGGTCTTTAAAGGACGTTTAGATGTAGAGCTTAGGGGTATGGTTTAGGGGATGATTTGTTAGTTCCTGAAGGATCCCCCTTACCAGCTCTTCATCACCCAGTTAAGCGTACACCACTGGTCAATTAAGCCAGCCTGCAGTGAAACAGATGAGCTGTGGCTCATCTTTTGTTTTGGTGACAAGTGGTGACAGGGACCCTTGAGAAGCAAAAATGAATAAAGGAAGGCTTTGCCTGGAGCTACTTTAGCTAGCTTTTTTTCTCCTCCTAAAACAAACAAAAAAACCAATGTGCAGACACACAAAAAAATGGCTCAAAACACTTATTTCACCATTAGAATTATCAAACCTTGCCAGGAATTGTATTTTATTTAAGATAAACATCTATACATACACTCTGTTTCTTGAAGAGGGGCCATGTTTGCAGTTACTAAGTCTATAAGCCTGATGTCAATGCTCGTAATTATTGCATGGACCATCATGGCAGAAGTCCTGAAGTGAATTCTTGCTTGAGTAAGCAAAGACAAGCCCATCTTCCCAGAATATAGAAAAACAGCATGTATTACTGTTCCTGAGCGGGGAATTCACCTCATACCATTTCCCAGTCGGAGGCTTATTGATTTAGATTGCAAAATACCGAGATTGCAGAATGATTGCATTCATAGGTACTTAAGATTAAAGGACAGTTTGAGGGGCAGAACTTCTGAATAGTGTTTTGTTTTAATTGTATCAGTGTGTATAAAGTCAGATTACATATGCTACATTTACCTGGTGTGCACATGCAGCCTGTGCTTCAGTGCTAGAACAGAAAGGAATATTTTGCTCAAACACTTGTGCTTGCTCAGTGGCAGCTTGCCTATGTCTCTGTGAAAAGGAACAGTTGTTGGCTGCAACTTTTTTTCTGTGGGCCAAGGGCTGTGACTGGGAAGGCAGGCCAAGAGGAAACAGGAAACCAGGGCTCAGGCTGTTACCTGCGGGAACAGAGTCAGGAGGATACACTCCAAGATCTAAGGATATGCTCCATCACCCATCTCCTTGCAGTTATTCCCATGTTTGTGCTATTTGCAGAAAAGTTTGGTTTAGTGAGAATGTGAAACATCAGACTGGATCATAAAATCAGAAGTGCCTTTTGTGTTCAAAAAAATGTCTGAGCTCTGGTATGGAAAAGGCCCTTAGGTTAGGTCAGTTTTGCAGGTAGTGTTCTGTTACAGGTCCCTGGACACGGGGGCATATGTGAGAGTTCTAGTGAGTGAGCTCTACCTCAGTTTATAGGAATCATTTTCCAGTCACGAATTACTTTAAATCAAAACTAAAGAGGAGACAGGCAGGGCTCTGCAGCCAGCAGAGTGATGTACTAAATGGGTATGAGTCATCAGTAGGATGTGAACGGAGTTGTGGTAAAACTTGGTGCTTCATTCCCTACAGTAGCTGAGGTGTTGCATTGGTAGACGTGAGGTTCATGGGTGGCAAGGACAAAACTATGGCTTTTTGTAAGGTTTCCCTTTCTGTTGGGTTAGGGTATAGATTCTCTTTGTCTCAAATAATTGATTTTAGAGATAAGGCATAAAAGAAAATATCTGTCCTTTTGCTCCAGGCCTGTCACTGGAAAATGTCTCTTGTTCTCATTAGCTAAGATTTTATTTGGAGGAAGAAAACCAAGGAAGACAGCTGCTGGCACTTTATTAACCCAGTTTTTTATTGTACCTCTTTTACCTCATGCCCCTGCTGTTAAACTGCAACTGCTAATTAAGTGACAGAGTTGTGACTGGGGCAATAACACATGCCTCTTCTGCAGAGAATTTAAAGAAACTCTCTGGGGTTCAGACTTGTTAAATTGCGTATGAGACTGCAGAAGGGGAGATGTTTTGCTTGCTCGCTCCAGAGCCTTCTGCAGAAGAAACGTGTCAGTTGTTATTAAAAGGGAAGCAAGTGCCAAGCACTTTTTGAGCTGATCCCTAAGCAAGAGTAGGACAGTGGGCAAACAAACTATGAACCGTGCTGATAGGGCTTGACACTTGATATGGCAGTCTTAAAATCTAGCAGAGATGTGGCTATATGGATTTAAACTTTCCCTTTGGTAGAACATTTAGTACTGCATTAAAACATCTCCTTCCTTTAGCCTCCTTGAGCCCCACTGAGCTGTTGTTGCAGCAAAATTGCTCAAAGTCCCTTGAGAGGAATCTGTGGGAGCAAGCAACGGAAGGACAAACCATCTCGGCCTTCCTCATGGCACAAGTATGTGTAATCTTAAAGCATTACCAGCAAGGACATATGTATTCACAGTTTGCTCTTAACTCCATTGTGAAGCAACACTTCCATCGGCTCTGGGATCCATCTTGTCAGCCCAGCACCTGGTAATGCAGCTGACTATTCCTTGCAGTTCCATACTGTTGGCTAGCTAAGCTTCTCCATGCTGCTCTCTTGCTCCCCATCCTTAAAAGGACGGGGGAAGAAAATAGGAAAAACTGCTCATGGGCTGAGATAAGGACAGCAAGGTCACTCACCAGTTACTGTCATGGGTAAAACAGACTCAGCGTAAGAGAGATTAATACAATTTATTGCCTGTTGACAACAGACTAGAGCAGTGAGAACTTGAAAGCAAACTAAAAGCACCTTCCCCTCATCTACCCTCTCCTATCTCCTCCCACTTGAGTGGTGCAGAGGAACAGGGAATGGAGGCTGCAGTCAGTCCCTAACACTTTTTCTCTGCTGCTCCTTCACCCTCACTCTCTGCCCCTTCTCCACGTGGGGTCCCTCCCATGGGATGCCATCCTTCCAGCATGGATCCTGCAAGGGCTTCCCACAGGCAGCAGCTCTTTAAGAACTGCTCCCACACGGCTCTGTACCATGGGGTCCATCCCCCAGAAACAAACTGCTCCAGCATGGGTGCCCCACAGGTGGCAGTACCCCCCAGAAACCCTGCTCCTGTGTGGGCTCCTCTCCACGGGCTGCAGCTCTGGCCCAGGACATGCTCCTGCAGGGGCTCTCCATGGGCCGCAGCCTCCTCCAGGCCACATCCACCTGCTCTACCATGGGTCTTTCCACAGGCCACAGGAGAACTTCTGCTCCAGTGCCTGAAGCACTTCTTCCCCTCCTTCTTCACTGACCTTGGTGCCTGCAGGGCTGTTTCTATGTTTTCTCATGCATCTCTCCATCTGCTGTTGTGCAGCTGTTTTTTTTTTTTTTCCACCCCCTTTCTTAAATCTGCTGTCTCAGAGGCCCAACCAGTGTCACTCACTGGCTCAGCTCTGGCCAGTGGCAGGGCCCTTTTGGAGCCGGCTAGAGCTCACTCTGATCTGACCTGGGGCGGCTGCAGGACTCTGCACACAGAGGCCATCCCTGCAAACCCCCTGCTAGCAAACCCTTGCCACACAAGCCCAGTACACTTGTGCACAGAATCAGACCCAGTCTTGTGCTCCAAGGTAAATGCAGGTGATCAGGCAGCTTCCTCTCCAAGCTCTGTCCTGCACAAGTCCCAGAAAAGCATGACAGTTAAGTCAGCCATAACACTTCAAACACACTTCAGTCTTTGAGGCAGTTTCTCAGTCTGCTTGGTGTGAGGAGCAAATAGTGCTGTGGACAGCAAAGAAGCACTGTATACTCCAAAAAGTTGTGTAACAGGATCCATGAACTTTAGCCAGGACAAGGGCAGGCTTACTGAAATTCTGTGTTGAAACAAGTGGTGCTAGGGAATTTCCACCCCTGGGTATTCTGCCCAATTTCCTCTTTTTGGGGCCTGAACCACTTATAAATACCCTCTCTGAGAGCCCAGGAGACAAGCTTCATCTCCTCCTGGCTTTGCCTTTCTGGAGTGGTGAGTGATACAGTGTTTTTTTTTGTTTGTTTGTTTTGTTTTGTTTTGTTTTGTTTGGGGGGGGGGAAGAACTAATGTTTTAGCATATGGGACTTCTCTGTACTCATGAAAGGAGCTGCAGGGAATGCTAAAATGCAAGTGTCTGCTGTCCATCTGTCTTTGTTGAAGAGTCCTGTGTTGAGCTCGTGTTTGCACAGAAGGCAGCAGTCCTTGTGGGGCAAGAAGCGGGCTCGTGGGCTGGCTGCTAGTACTGGGGTAGCTGCACAACTGCTCCTGCAGCTGCCTGGGCACAGTTACGAGTGCAGTGTATGCTGTCAGAAATCTCTACTGAAAGCTCTAAAACCGCTAATCTCTAATTTTCTCACAGCTCCGTGTCACACTTGGACAGGGAACCATGAGGCTCTGTATCTGCTTTGTGTTGCTCTCCATTATTGTGTGTGCAAATGCTGACAACCCATTCACACGCGGCGGAAGATTTGTCTTGGATGCAGCTGGAGGTAAGCTGCTCTGTTGCCACAGGCCTTTCCCTCATGACCCCTCCCCGAGCACGGGTTACATGCAGTCACTGGTGCAGCCCTCCAAGTAGGGAGGTCTGCTGCTCCAGATTAGTGACTCCGGCTGGTCTCTGCTGCTGGAAAAGGGCCCTGGTCAGCCCCCACAGGCACTTTCTGTTGGCAACTCCCGTGCAAAGGCCAATGTGGAGGAGCACCTCTGCATTTCTTTTCCTCGGGCCTTTCCAAGCATAGCACAAATGATGTGACAGCCCAGAGCTCAGGCTTGGGCGCACCCCTGCAGCCAAACAAGGCACAGGGACTGCAGGAATAGTCACTTGCTTATGGAGAGCTTTTTGTGGACAAGCTGGGTGCACCAACCCTCTGCTGGTAAAGCCCCAAAGTGCAGCCGTTGCTTTCTCTGGTGCAGTGTGGAACTGAAGGGCCACTGTCTGCTTGCTGTGAAACAGAGCTTCACCTGCCCCTACAGCATCCCAGCCAAGCTGTGAAATACTTCCATGGCTCCATAAGGGTCTCCCCAAGGAGCCCCTTTCTTCTGCTTTGCCAACCTCCCCTAGCTTAGCAAAAGAGGTTTCTCAAGGGAACCTTGGGGACACGTGGAGCTTTCTGGCTCAGCAGCAGCCTGTGAGCTTCTGGTTTTGGCCGTTGCAGGGATGAAACTTTAAAGTTAACATTGCCTCTGTCTCTCTGCTTTCTTCAGGAGCATGGGATATGCTCAGAGCATACCGGGACATGCGTGAGGCAAACTATGTAGGTGCTGACAAATATTTCCATGCTCGCGGCAATTACGATGCTGCCCGAAGAGGACCTGGTGGTGCTTGGGCAGCCAGAGTGATCAGGTAAAGGAGCTTCTCTGGTTGTTAACAGCAAGTTCCTAGGGATCTGAGCATTCCAGTCAGAGTGAAGTCCTTCTTGACACACACACAGCTTTTGGCCCAGAAGGAGAGGGAAGGGGAAGCGGTTTGTGCCTGAGCAAGCTGTCTCCACGTGGAAAGGTGCCTCCCTTCCCACACGGCAGGGAGCCTTTCTTCTCTTCCTGAGCAGGCAGATTTCTTATCTGCATTTTTGGTGGAAAAGCGCTATTTCTCCTTGCTGGCCCACTTCCTGACATAAGCTATAGGTTCCACCACGGTGCTCATATAATGCACTTAGCATGTGTTTGCACCTGGTGCCGAGCAGTCCCGCGGAAAAGCTAGCGTTAGGCGAGTGAGGAAACGAACGGGGAGCGATGCCTGTGAGGGGCTACGTGCTGGCTGGTTCACGGGGCCCCTTTTATTCCCTCTAGTGATGCCCGGGAAAGCTGGCAAGGCGGCGTGAGCGGCAGAGGCGCAGAGGACACCCGTGCCGACCAAGAGGCGAACGCGTGGGGCCGAAACGGCGGCGACCCCAACCGCTACAGACCCGCGGGCCTTCCCAGCAAATACTAACGCGCGGTGTGCCCCTTCCCCCTCCCTCACGCACCCCCAATAAAGAAACCGCCTCCTTTCCCGAGCCTCGTTGGTTTACACTCCAGCGCCTTTTATGAAGGGTGGGGGCCGGGGGGGGGGGGGGGGTCCCCGGGGGGCCGGGGAGCTCCGGGCCGCCGGGGGGCGCTGCGCGACGGGGCCGGCCCGGGCGCCCTCTGGCCGCCGCCTCGCTGCTCCCGGGGAGGCCGCCATGGACCGCAACCCCTCGCCGCCCTCCAGCGAGGCGGAGGAGGAGGAGGAGGGCGACGCGGTGGGCAGCACGGTGTACAGCAAGCACTGGCTCTTCAGCATCCTCACCCGCCTCATCGAGGTGCGCCGCGGGGCGGGCGGGAGGCCGGGGCGCTGCCGGCGGTGGGTGGCTGGCGGGGGCGTGTGGTGGCCTTTCCTCACCTACCGCCCCCCTCCGCCGGTTTCTCTCAGGTCATTAGCCCCGAGAAGAGCGAGCCCAGCGTGAACCCCGAGGAAATCCAGACGGAGCTGGACGAAGAGATGGAGAACGACATTTGTAAAGTGTGGGACATGTCGATGGATGAGGTAGGGGCTCGAGGGGGCACCGCGACGAGTGACTGCCGCCGTGTTTCTGGTGCTGTGTCTTCAGTCTAAATCCTGTCCCCAGAAGGCTGGGGAAAGGCTTGTAACTAAATGTGGTAGGACAGCTTTTTGATGTAGGTGGTATTGTTGCTTCTCTCGTTTGGCTGGCAGCTTTCTGGGAGTCCTCAAACAGGGCAGGTGTGGTGAACTGGTCTGAAGCAGGCTCGTCGCACGTTTCGAGACCGAGCAAGTGCTCTGTGTGCGCTCCTTAAGCCCGGCACTAGATGAAAAGCAGGCCTTCTCTTACGTCCCAGCTGCAGGGCCCTGTGCTACTGTCTGAGGATACAAAGCAGGGCTGTATGGAAGTGTACGGGAAACAACCTGGCCTGCCTGAGTCACCCTCTAGGCGTTCTATGGGTCACACTGCGTTTAGAGTCAGCTGGCGGCACTGGGGCCATGTTCACACCTGCTGGTTTTCTGCATTACCTGCAGGTGTCGAACTGAAGCCTGGAGTGAATAAACAGCAGCTCAGCTGCACCTGAAGTGAACTCAGCTTGTATTTTGCAATTTGGTTACTGATGCTGTCTCTAAAATGGCATCTTTTCATCTAGCTGTGTTAATGCTAGTAAATGTTTTTTTCTGATCAATAAACAATCTTTTAAAGTTTAGCTCACAGTGGCAATTTAACATATTTTTTTTTGTTATTTTTCGTAACATTCCTAAATTCTGAAACAAATTCTTAAGTAAGACAAAGATTTATTTGTAGCTCTCTGTTTGTTTCAAGTAAATATGGAAGATGCGTACTTCACTCCCAAACAGAGAACTAATCCAGTGATTTAATGAGGTGAAGTGAGGAGCAGATTTCCTTTTTTGTATGCTCTGATTGAGTGCTAATGGTAGTCCCTTTCTTTTATATATATATATATATATATATATTTATATATATTCAGATCATATATATATGATATCACTGCTTGACAAAACAGTATTTGTTGAATTCTGCATGGAATTAGCATGCCTGACCATTTGTTGAGATAGAGTAAAGAGAAACTAAATGTGACTGGTTTGATTTGAATTTGGAAATTGTAAAATTGGAAAGTCCATTTACTTTTTCATTCACTTTCTCCACAGGATGTTGCTTTATTTCTTCAGGAGTTCAATGCCCCTGATATATTCATGGGAGTTTTTGCCAAATCGAAGTGTCCTCGCCTGACTGTAAGTATGGGCTGTCAAAAAGCTGTCCCATAATAATAGCAACAGTAAATAGCTCTGTACCTGCTTTCCTAAATATCTCCTTCCTCCAGTTGCATTTTTGAATAAGTTAGTGGAAAAAAGAGAAAACAAAATTTTTTTTTTTTTATTTTTTTTTTGTGCAGCATTTTTAATATGGCCCAGTCAGTAGGTGTTTTGGTGATGCTGAAGGTGTTTGTCATTGCTGATGAAGGATTAAGTGTATGAAACTTAGTTATAAGGCTAGTTATAATAATAAGTAAGGACTGGCCCATTTTTTTTCCTAATAGCCTGTTCTGTAATTACTATACAGAAACAGTCACAAATTTGTTTTGTTAGACCTACAAAAGTAACCTTAGTTGTTAGGAATCGTTGGAAACCAGTCCTTAATGAACTTTTATTTTTCTTCCCCCTTTGTTTCAATATCATTGCTTTGCAGCCTGTATTACATAATGCGCTTAGAAATTAGTCCAGGGTTTTCAGACTTACTCAGTGTTCTTATAACCTGTGAAGTTGCCAGAACCTTTACATCAGGAGATGAGTAGAGGCGCACAGGGCTTTGAAAGCTCAGTGCTTTGTACTTTGAAAGTATGACCAAAATTGGGAAGTCAGTACAAATGGGCTGTCACTAGTTATTGTTTGAAATAGCAGTTGCTGGAGTGCCTGGTGTAATTTAGCAGAGGTAGGAGAATGTTAATAAAGATGATAACTTTGATTGGTTAGGGTTGATTTCCAAGTTGCTGAAATTGAGCGATTCTCAGAACATTCTGCAGGTGTTCTAGAGCTCCCTTTGTAGAAGTGCGCATCCTTCTAGTGACTGTCCGACTGTCTGGGCTTGAGTATCTTAATGGGATGCACTGCTCTTTTTCAAAATTATTTTTTAGGAAACTCGTATTAAGATGTCTTTTTTCTTTAGGAGTAAGCGAATATCTGTAAAGATGAAAATCAAAAATCATAGGGTGATATTTTTTTCTTAGGACTCCTTATTGCTTTTATAATAATGATGCCAGATTAACTTCTAAACAATACATATAGACAATGCAAGCAGAGTTTCATTTTGAAGTATACTTGCTTTTACGGAACCACTTAACTATGCTATGTATCAGAATAGTACTTCTCCTGAGTATGCTTTAGGTGAGTCTAACAACATACCATAGAAAATCTGCATAGAAACTGGTGGGTCGTAACTTGGAAGTCAAACTGGAAAGCATCTTTGAACCTTTCTTACTTTTGTCTTATGGTTGTAGAAATAAGCTTGTGAGCTGTGTTGCAGGTAGTTCATTATACTGTGTTTTGACTTTCCAGGAAATCTGTGTGGGAATATTGGGAAATATGGCCTGTTTCCAAGACATATGCATGTCCATTAGTAAAGATGAGAATCTCGGGTAGGTGTATATATGCTTTGTATGTGCATTTCTGGACTCTCACAACTATATATACATTTTAAAAGAGCTAAGTTTGCTTGCAGTGCCTTCATTCACACCTTTTTGTCAAATCCTTACTGGTTAAGAAGAATTCAATGAAGAGAAATAGGATAAAGACTACTGGGGTTCTTTTGTAGTCCCTAGTCAAGATCTTGAATCTTAAGTTTCTACATTTGGCAATCTTGAAACGCTGGTAGTGCATATACAGTTTGAAAAAGCTGGTTTTAATCTTAGAATATGGCTGCAGATATGAAATTAACCTTCTCTTACATTTTTGAAAAAGATAGTTTTTATTAATTCTTACAATAAATTTTCTATTTGAAGCCAAGTGTTACTGCAACGTTTGTGTGATTCAGACTCTCCAACTCTTCTGGAAACAAGCAGGTAGGACATCTCAGAAATTAATGGATCATTAATTTAGTTAAGCTATGTTCTGAGGCCACGGGGGGAAATTTGACAAGTGGTCTCATTATTTCAATGTTTTCCCATCCTATCCTTTTGTCATTTCCACTTTGCTCTGAAATTGATTTTTTGTGGGCTAGATTCCTGTTTTCTGTCACACCATTCTTGTTATTTTGGTTTTACATTTGTACTGCTAAGATCAATTAATTGGTTTCTAATTTGTTAAATGGGCAATTCCTGTCTAGGTTGTTGTTAACTTGCCTCTCCCAGCCTGAGGTGGCCAATGTTTGGGTTGAGAGAATCCGAGACAGCCCTTCGGTATATGACTGTGTTTGTTTTATCATGTCAAGCTCTACAAATGGTGAGTTGCCAAAATGAGCTGGGAATAAGTGGTTTGCAGAAAAAATAAGAAGTATGCCATTTCAAAGACAAATATTTTCAATTAGGAGTAAAGAATTTCTTTAAAATAAAGTTAAACTCATGATAACTTAATAAGGACACCAAAATAAACTTGTTCAGCCTTTGCAGGGTTTGTAAATATATCTAAACCCAACATGTGAAATGCACATAGAGGAATAAGAAAGCTCTGTGGGGGAATTAAAACCAAGTAAAATTGAAGAAATTATTTGCACAGTAAAGGAAAGGACATGGTCCTCATTAAGGGATATGCATGTGTCATTTTTGATATTTGAAACAAGCCCTGATTTAGATTATTATTTTAATCACATATATGTTTTCCATTTTTAAAATTGCCATACTTGAGGAATGTGAGTTGGAGGAATGGTTCAGTTTCTCTGAGTGGCAGCAGAATACCACACAGGCTTTGGTGTGCAGTCAGTGGTACAAAATTCTCTTCTTCTTTGTCATAGCAGTAATTTTGGGGAAAAAAAAAAATTCAAGCACACAAACATTTTGAGTAGCATTTATTTTTTATGTCCACTCAATTGTAATAGCAGTTGTCATTTGTCTACGAATCCTAATACTTCAGCTTTTGGAATGTGAAAAATAACAGTTTTTTTTTTTTTTTTTCTTAAGATATAATGCTCGTTCCAACTGAAATCACAGATCTACTTAAGTAAAATGCAGGTTAGCAGAAAACTGCACCAGGAACAAGTCTTGGCATGTTTTATTTTGGAAGCAGAAGTTATGACTGTTCGGGAACTTGAAGTCTCTTTGAAGAAAAAAGTTCCTGTTTTATAATTAATAAGGTAGAATGTGTCAGTGGACTTGTCAGCAGTCCCTGTTCATCAAGCTCTTCACCACATTTATGCCCCAAAAAGTAATAAGCACAGGAACCCTCAGTAGATCGTGAATGAAACTAGTATATGTCAACACTGAATTTACTCTGATACTTCTATATGTTAGCATTTTATGAACTGATTTTTGCTCTTTTCTTGAATTTGGTACGTTCTTCTGCATGCAGTTGAATTGCTGGTAAAAGTGGGTGAAGTGGTGGACAAACTCTTTGATCTAGATGAAGAGCTAATGTTAAACTGGATTAAAAGTGGCACATGTCAGTCTGTGGGACCGTCTGTAGATGATTCCCCTGAAGAACTTCCAGATTTTAAGATTGTGCCTTGTATACTTGAAGCAGCCAAACAAGTCCGGTAAGTGAGATTTCTTTATGGTGTTGTGGCTCGGGAGACTTCTTACAACCTTGTTAAGGCCTGTCTCTGAAACTCTCGATTTTAGCAGGAGCTACATGGCTTGCCAGATCACAACAACATGTGTGCTTGCACCTACCATTTGAAATGAGCTAACTAGCTTGTTAGCAAAGAGCATGTTAGACTGCTGATGTTCTGTTGTGCGTCTAAAACAGGTAGAGAATAATGAGATAATTCAGTAATTGTATCTTTAACTTGGCTTTGTTTCTTGTTTTGTTCCGTGTAGCTCAGATAATCCGGAAGGACTTGATGTTTATATGCACATCTTGCAGCTGCTAACCACAGTGGATGAGGGCATTCAGGCTATTGGTAAGACACTTGAATTGCTATATATGATGGGAGTAAGAATGGCAGTAACTTCTAGATCATCAGGTATTTTTAACGGGGAGAAAAACAGTTCATGTACCTAGATTAAATTTGGTGGGTTTTCTTTTTCTTCTTTCTCAAGTGCAGGCTCCTGATGGAGGAAAAGAAACTTGGAGTTTGCTTTATGACCTAGTTTGCCATGAACTCTGTCAGCCAGACGATCCGCCAATCATTGTGCAGGAGCAAAAGACTGTATTGGCCTCTATTTTGTCGGTGCTATCTGCGATGTTCGCTTCACAGACAGAACAAGAATACATCAAGATGAGAAAAAGTAAGCCACACTTTTTCTGTTCTCCTTTTTTTTTTTAAATATAATTTTAAAATTGATATGGGGTGAAAGATGGTTAGTTTATTACTGTTTTCTAGAGGTTAGTTCAGAATACAGAATTCAGATACATGTTTGAATACAGTATAAGGCACTTTACTGGTGACTCAAAAAATTACAGCTAGCTCAAAGTTCTGGTACTGGATACTTCTGAAGAATTATGGTAATGGAATCTGTAGATTCTGTTCAGTCTTCTCCACTGGCTAAATGCATGAAAACTGCAGAATCTGTCTTTGCTAAAATATGAGGTCTTGCTAGTCTTTTTTTTTCTAGAAGGAAAGATTCTTTTCTTAAATCCATCTTTATCACTTGTTACTTTTCAATCCATTTAGAAGTCTTTAGAATTACAAGTTTACCTTGGGAATGTGAGTCACCTGCAGCAGGAGGAGGTTTTGTTTTTGTTTATCAAATAGGATTATCTGGATGCACTTTTAACATACTAGCTTCTCTTTTTTGTGCTAAGTCCGTGCCAGCAAGGTCTGGCTGCCTTTAGGTTAGGTTCTGATTTGGTAGGGCAGAGAGATAAAAGTGGCGAGGGAATGTTGCAGAGAGCCCTGATCCTTACTTTCCCTGCCATTTCTGCAGCTGGGCCTGCACAAAGAATCTGCCCTCCCAGAAGGTGGGAAGTGGGTTTCTTTTATTTTTGCTTGCAGGACTCTAGAAAGAATTGTGCTTGCTCTAGGTTACCACTAGAAATGCTTTTCTTTTGTTCTTTACCTGCAGTGTATAATTTTAATAGGTGCGGGTTAGATTGGAGTAAAGAACTACTTGGTGTTTCTGTTGTTCCACATTTTTTAAGTCCTCAATTAAAAACAAAAGCAGTCAGAATATACATTCCTGTAGCTTTGGTATAAAATCTTCCGGTCTGTTTCAAAATTCTAGTTCCTTGGTAGGACTGGGGAAAAAAATTAGTGTTAAACTTTCACTTTCTTGTTACTTTATATCAGATATGCCTCTCATTGGGAGCTTGATTCGTATCTTACAATACATGGAGGGCTGTGGGAAGAGATCTGTTGATAACTCAAAGGAATCTGAACAAGAAGAGACTGGAAAAGGTGACCTAAACGAGGAAGACTTTCACTTGAAAATTTTGAAGGATATTTGCTGTGAATTGCTTTCCAATATGTTTCAAGAACTGACCAAGGTAAGAATAAACAAAGTTCTAAGAGGGATTTCAGCAGGGTGGGTAAGAAAAAAAAAAAAAAAGTTATTGTCAATTGGATGTTTTTCTGAGCAACTGAAATTGCGTGCTGGAAATTCATTAAGGAATTGATCAGTAGCAATGTGTGTCAGATGACAGGGACACAGGTTTTCGGAAGTATGTACTGTTAGGGCCAAGATTCTGTATATTAAATTCTCCAGGTGTATGTTGCCAATTCCTTTTGAATAGCAGTTAATTTAGGAAAGACCATCAACCCCTATATAAATTGATCTTCTCAGCTGGATTTTTTTTTTTTTTTAATGGGAGAATCCAGAAGAAGAGATTTCTTAGGTGTCAAGTTTTCACACCTTTTTTTTACTCGTGTCCGGCATTGTCTTAGAACTGTATGTTCTACTTGCGGTTTCACTGGTTATGAGAACAAAGTGCTGTAGCCACTGTGTGCACAACTGTGAGTTTTTCTTTGACATCTGCTCTGACATGCTAGTTGTATTTCTCACTTTATTTTCCAGGAAAATACATTAGAAGGACTAAACCAGGGACATTTAAATGAACAGACGTGTTCGTGTGCATTCCAGAACCTCTTGCCACTCTATTTTGCATCAGTGAGTATATGACAAAGTAGATAATGTGGCTTAAAAATACTACTCTTGCGGGGAGCCAGGTGTAAAACAGCATTAGGACAGAATTGCTCAGACACATGTAATGTACCACTTCAGACAGTCTTACCCCCCCTCCCCTTCTGGCTTGCTTCAGCCAGAGCTTTGCCTCCATCATCAACTGATAAAAAGTCTAACTGTGCTGAAATAAATGAACATCTCCAATTTTATCTCAGCTGAGAAGTTGTCATGTTTGTTTTTATAGAATAATTATGATATTTTGCATAGGAAGCTTTACTTTATGTACTTTTACGTGATAAAATAAGAGCTTAGGGAAGGTAATGTTTCAAATCTTAGACCAACTGAAACTGTGGAGTTGAGGAGGAAGCTATCTACTGTGGAGCATTTTTCATTATTCTTTACAATGGCTATTGCTGGCTGCTGTTGCTGGGAAGAGGGAGTAGAGAGACCCTTAAACTGACTAGTGTTCTGTGTTCCCTGCAAGTTGATGTTTTTGTTGTTGTTGTTTTGTTTTGTTTTTATTCCATGTGTATGTGTTTGTTTGCGATTTTAATTCCAGGTGGAGAGTTTCCTTGAAGTTCTGCGTGAGGCTGATCAGACGCTTGCTGAAAATCTAGAAAAACGTTTCCCAAGCCTGAAGGTCCACACCTAAGAGTGTACATGAAATACTTTCCTTTTTTGGAATGAAGATTTTTGACTGTTCATTACAGTGTTTCAGAAGTAAATTTTTCAGTAAATGTGAAACAATGAGTTAGCCTCCTAACCAACAAGTGGCTTTTAATAAATGTTCCAGTTAGCCCTGATTAAGCTAGGGGTAATGTGGTCTGCATGGGGAAGGAAACTGTTGTAAATTCAGTTCTGCACCTTCCATCCTGTTTGCTCTGGTGAAGAGAGACTGTTGATTTCTAGTTGCTCTTCTGCGGAGTAGTGTTGTTTGAATAGCTCCTGATCCTGTGCTTTTCAACTTATGTTGAAACAGCAGAGTGAATGAAATGCACAGAGTTGTTCTTAACGTGATGATGGCATTTTCCAAGTTGCTGCTGGCAGGAGGAAAATCGATCAGATATCCTTTGGCTAAGCACCTTCATCCACTTGATGAAAATGGAGTTAAATTACACAGGGGAGAGGGTTTTTCTTTTCTTTTCCTTTTTTTTTTTTTTTTTTTTGATCACCTCAGTACCTTGAGCAGGTATTGTAACAGATGCTTCATCCTGCACCTCTAAAATCTTTACATGTCTTTGATTGAAGCCTTTTTTTGCCCTGCAGCTGAGTTATGACATCTAGGCCCAGCACAAGGATTTGAGAATGTGGTTACCAAAGGTCTGTGCTGCAGCTTCCAGCCCTGGCAGCCAGCTACCCGAAGTTAAGAGTTGTAGGATGGGCTTGGATTTAATCCTTGGCATACTTGCAAACTTTTTGCTTTTTTAAAGCAGTCAGTACTTCAGTTTAGGAAGACAACATGTATCAGACAGTTCTTTCCTCATTCACATGTTTTATGAGTCATCTGTGAATGGCATTAGAAATGCCACGCGAGCCTGACTTTTCAGGGGAGTTAAGGTGTTAGGTCACTTGCAGTCAGTGAATTCAGTGTACGGAGTCTTCTAAAATGCCACTTCTAATCACATTACATTTTAACCACACTACGTTGTTATATCCCTGCATGCAGTGCAGCTGATGTTCTTTCCTGTGTGTGTGAGCAGCACATCAGCTCCAGCTGTTGCTATAAATCGGAGTGCAAAACAATTGGTCTTCATCAGCTTTGGGATGTAAAGGAAAAGTGGAAAACAGAGCATAGGGAATAACTTAATACCATTATGCACGTTCCCCTGCTCCCCATGTTTTTTATAGGCTTAAATATTGTGCTGGGCCCTGTTTTGTTTGCCCTGAGTTACCTGTACATGTGGTAAAATACAGTATCTGTATGTGTATATAGCCTTTTCATCCAAACTTCTAGTTTTCAAAAAAGTACAATTTAATGTTTTCCTTGTGCTGCCAGAAACTTCTTAGTTGTTGGCAGGGGACTTAGAATTTAAAAAGTCTGACTTGTGTCACCAAAAAGAATTGCAGTGGTTTCTATCAATTTTTGTATGCTGTGTTTACTGGAGAAAACTGGTAACTGTGAATAGGATGACAGCATTTTTCCTACTACTTTGACATTTTTGGATATTTTCTTAAACCTACAGATTTGTAATAAAGTTTCTTTAAAAAAACAAAAAAAAACAAAAAAAACCACAACACTGTATGCTTTTATTCATTCCAAGTGTCAATTAAATTTGTTTTCTGAGCTACTGGAAATGTCTGTTGCTCTCTTGAACATGTCATTTTTAAAAGGAAAATTGAGCCTCTTCATACTGTCATTGTCCTGTAAAATATATTGTCCTTTATTCAATACTAATTTTAACTATTTCTTGTTTCCTGTGCTTGGCCACTGTTGTGGTCTGGAAGTAAAAGTCTCTCTCATCCAGTAGCTACCTTTTCTGGACTCCGTTTGTCCCCAGATGTGTTGTACGTGTCTTTACAGTAGCCCACTACAGTTGAGAATTCGTTCTGGTTTGCATTGCTTGAGGTTTGGTGGTTTCAATAGTGGTTTAATGTACCAAGAAGGCGAGACATCATCTGTGTTGTTTATCTGTATTTGGTTCCTTCTAACTTACCATATACAAGTGCCCAGTGTTGGTTGACTGTTAAATGTGGTCTTGCTAATTACGAGTGGGTGAGATGCGCCATTTCCCCGATATTACTGCTTGAGTTGGATGCTACCTAATGTCTGTCACGCAGCAGTCAAACAAGTGGACGATTTCAATGCATGGCAAACCAACTGGGTCCCATCCTCCACTCTTCTGCAGTAGAAGAAGCTGTAGAAACTTCCATCAGCCTTGCTTCGGCAGAATGATAGCTCAAGTATGCTGGGAATGTTTGTCCTCGATAAGCATAGGGGAATGGAGACGGAATTCCCCGCTTGCCTCACCACACAGCTGCAACCGGTGCTGCACGGGTGAGGCAGAGCAGGAGGTTGGTGCCAAATCGTATGTATGCAAGGGATATGTGCAATGGTTTTGGCATTCAGATGCGGAAGAAACCGCTCATGGGTGTCTGATGTGTCTGACAATGGTGCCCATGTATTACATCAGACTGCCAGCAGAGATCTCCCTGAGCTTGTGCTTCATGCTTCATATGCCTGTTTAAACTATAAAGGTGGTTTGTTTGTTTGTTTGTTTGTTTGTTTGTTTGTTTTCCTCCCCTCCTTTGTTCCCTCTCCTAGCCATGCTTTGACACTGGCTGGCAAGCCAGATCTCTCTGGCTTGGTTGGTTCAGAACGGATCTATCTGTAAAATCAGGCAAGCAGTTTTCCTGCAGACCAAAGACCTGATTTACTTCCATAGCATCCCTCCTTTGTGGAAAGTACTTTTCTCTGCCTTGTGCAGAGTTCCACACGAGAAGTGGGTATGCAAAGTGCTGGACTAAGGTAACAGGAGCCTGGTCCTGAGCTGGACGTGAATGGTGGTACAAGAACACCTAGAAAGGAGAGGTAGAAATCAGACTGCAAGGGCTTATTTTAAATTAGGCTTGTTTGGTCTGCGTAATAATTTCATTCAAAGATAGGATTATAACATTATTTTGACTCCTGTTTTGTGTGCGTCTTGCATCTTCATAGTAACTGTTTTCTGATGGGACAAAGCAACATAAAACCAAAGCAATTTGGTATGTGGGTTAAAAACTGGTACTAGTATTCTTCATCTGCTCCCTTGATGGTGTAAGGAGCTTGTTGCTGCTGTTCACGTCCTTGTGCTTTGCCCAATATTTTTGTCACAGACCTGTCACTTTTGGTAGACTAAACCATGAAGCCTAATATGCTGAGAAATTCTTTTTTATGTTATTCTGTATTCAGTCACTCTGCTTTCTTCTTTTTCTGTCATTACATGTTTAGTTCAAGTATTCTTATAACTGCTATGGTGATTCCCTTTTCTGTAAGATTGTGTGTTGCTGATACTGATTTATTATAACCACCTTGGTTGCAACTAAGCCAAACACATGCACGTGCACACAACATTTAAAATCTGTTTTTAAAATCAACCATCTTCATAGTTCATGATAGTGACATGAAAAGGTATGGTACCTTACAGTGTTTTAGTGTTTTTTGTTGGTGGTGGTGGGTTTTTTGATTGTATTGAAAATCTGGGCTCTTGGATTATTTTGTATTACTAACCACAGATTATTTTGGCTGTTTACTGAGTTAGAGTTGTGAAGGCAGCAGCACCTCTGTGATATTTTCATTCAAAAATGTGTTTCTGTTTCTAGAGCAGAATCACTTGGTGACAGCAGTTCCTCCGCAAATCCTTTACTTTCAAAAATATATATATATAAAAATCTTTCCTTTTTAATGCTTGCTGTTTACTTATTTTCTGTTCTAGATGATGATGAAATTCACATGCTCTGCTGGATTCACTGATAAAGGAAGAACCTATTACACCTGAGGCAAGGACCAGTCTGCTGTAATATACAATTTCTCAAAAATCCTTAACGTGAAGGCAAAACAAGCAGACAGCAGTGTTCGCTCCCCAGTCATGGCCGTGTGCATCAGTCATGCTGTTAGTGTGCCCATCAGTTGGAGCTGACAAGCCATGTGCTAAGTGAACCTGACATGATAAGGTTGGCAAAATAAACCAGGTTATTTCCGATGGCTATGAACAGAGGTTTTGCAGTGGGAAATACTGTTCGTGTTCCTCCTTGCTTCCCTGATTCAGTGACTCACCTCTATTGAGGTGTTCTGTTCCGAACAAAATTGCTTTATAAGGCAGGGAGCTAACATCCACGGTTGGTAAGAGGAAAGGTTTACTTCTGAATTGTCATTGTGAAGAAAATGAACAAATCTATGGAAAACCCGCTGGGGTTCTTTGGGCTTGCTTGCTTTCTTCCAGTTCAGATTTTTGGGAGTTAGCTGCCTGGCCTCATGATGAGCAGCAGCAAAGTCTCAGAGCTGAATTTTATACAAAGATTAATGCAGACAAGTTTGCTTGAAAAGGTAACAGTGGTAGGATGTGAGGAGTAAAGCAGTATACTAGAGAAAGGAAATAAAGAGATGAAGGGATACTGGAGAAGGAAATAAAACAGAAAAATTGTGACAAAGGGGGGGAAATACTGACTAATTGTGATGTTGAAGGAGAAAAGTATTAAATATCAGTAATAATGATAGGATTCTAGTCTTGTCCAGGTGAAATATCTAACGTGGTCACCTATCAAAAAGGTGTCATGTTGATTATATTTTCTGTTTTCAAAGCTGAATCTTCTTTATAGTTTTCCCTGCTTGCTCGGGACAAGTTTAAGGTGAAGTCCCCATAGCAGGTGGGCAGGTTGATGTTGCTTCATTTCCTCTGGTTTTGCTGGCTGGCTGAGGCACCGAGGTGCAGAGCTGCTCACAGTGGAGGGGAGGTGGTTTCAGGTGTTGTGTGCCCCTGCATTGCACACACCTTGTACCTGCCAGAGGTGAGCTCCAAAAGCAGAGCTGTCCAAAACCCTGCTCAGTCTGCAATGCCAGGCACTATGAGTACAAATATTCAATTTTGTATTTGAATTCAGCAATTTTATAGGAAAACGTGTTTACCCCAAATTAAGAACTCGGTATGACCAATATATTCTACAGGAATTAAAATCCAAGACTGAACGTCCATGGTGCTTTGCTCATGCACGTGGCATAGCCGTGGTGACAGTCTGCAGGTTTGTGCCTGTAATTACCATAGTCCTGTGTTGATGGCACACCCACGTGTTTTGTCCCTTTATCCACTTTCTAAGGAAACCGTAGAAAAACAAATGCACCTTGATATTCTTCTGTGTTGCAATGGTGGCTGTTATTTATTCTGTGCTTTAGGTTATGCAAACTTCTTTTTAATTTTGCAGTGAGCTTGTATCAATATTATTTTTGTTGTCGTGCACATGGTTTTTGGTGGCAACCCTGTTTGAAGAAGTTGTAACTTTAACAAGCCATCTGTTAACCTTTCAGAGAAAGGAAGTGCTTTTGTCAGTTACTCTAATGAAATCACAAAAATAATTTCCTGGTCTCCAGTTGTAGCTCAGTCATCCTATCTTCTGTCAATAGGAGGATATTGAAACATACAGGAGAATACATGCACACTTTAATCCCACCTTGTGATACAGCCACCGTGCTGTATTTTAGTGTGGCAAATTGTAATTAGCTAGTGATGTCAACAGCTTTTGTTTTCCATTACAAGTTCTCCGTATTGCACAAACTCTCTTATTCAACATGAAAGAGTTTCCTCATCCATCAGGTAGGAAGGCTGGGCACAAGAACCGCGGGAGGATCTCTTGAGTTCCTGCCAGCCTTATTCGTAAAGATTTTAATTTCATGAGTTAAGAGAGTAGAAAGAAAAGAAAATCATGTCAGCCTAGGTGGGAATAAAGAAAACTGCAAAATAACTCAATTTCCTCCTTTGGGATGAGGCCACTAGAATGGCTGGATGGAAGGAGGAGAAACAGTGGATAGAAACATTTGGAGTAATGGGAAAGGGAAAAATGAATGATGAAAACATGGGAAATTGCCGACTGAGCTATAAAGTGGTGTTAAGTCTGAGGAAAGTCTTTGAGGCACCAAAATGTGTTGACACTGAGCAATGTGAGCTGTTTGTATGGAGAAAATCCGAAGCCCACATGAAGGGAACACTTGTCCTTTTCCTTTTTGTCCTCTTGGAGAGGATTTGACAACTCCTAAAAGGAAGGAGGAGATGCGTACCCTTCTGAAGAGGGAGAGACAGACTGAACAATTGTGTTGGAAAATAACCACAGGGCTACACCATGGTTGTCAGTTTCTGCATTGGAAGAGCACTTAATACTGCGCGCACTATGTGTGGCAGACTTCTTTCTTTTTCCTTCTGGTCCATGGTGTGGAGTTTGAGAGCGCTTTTTGGAAGGAGCTGCTGAATGCGACATGGCGTGATGCGGGTGCCCTTGCAGGGAAAGGAACTGCTTTCAGGGTCTAACCAGTTGTTCTGCTGATTCCTGAGTTTACTCAGACTTAAAAGAAGTAAATGTAATTACATTAAAGCTTTTTCCTTCCCACACATGCTCTGGTCCATTTGCTGCTTCTGAGAGACAACAGCAAGCTTATAAATAACAAGTGCAATCTATTTTTATTGTTGACCTGTGGCAAGAGGCTGCCAGGAGAAACATTATGCACAGGTGCAGTATGTTCATGGGATCAGAGGAAGAGGTTACAAATGTGTTTGAAATGTGGTTTTTGAATGTGGTCTTTGAATGTAAATCTCTATGTTGGCAAAAGGATAAAACTGTCAGGATTTTGGTGTTGCCAGCTGCAGGTCAAGATTATTTTGACAAAATGTGGCATAGTTTGATCTGAAGCCTTGACAAAACAGAGGAAAAAGATAAAGGGGTTTGAATTCAGTTCTTGGCTACTCTCAGGGCTGATTCTGTTTAACTGCCATAAGGTGGGTAACCTCTCGGTGTCCTGTGATGTGGGTTCAGCAGCCCATTGGGATTCACTGTTTTCCTGCCAGCCAGGAGTGACAGCCTGTTCAGTTGTACTGCTCAGCTATCTGCCTGTCTGTTTTTGAGAGCGTAGTCACACATTTAAAGTCGTTTCTGTGTCTGGCCACAAATAGAGAGCGCCACATAAAAACACAGCCCCACCCAAATGCAGGCCTTCTAGAAATTCATTCTAGACAGTACCTTCTTTTTTGTCTCTATTAATGGGATAAGAGAAAATAGATGGGGTGATAAAGCTAAATTAAGTCAAGAAATACCAAATCTATCTAATGCCTTTTGTCCTCTGGAGCAATTCTCCTATCGAGTTGAAAGCAAAGAATTTACTTTGACAATTTGTTCTTGACTAAAAAGTAGGTATAAGAAAAAGCAAATGCTTTCCCAGGGAACTTGCCAGATATTAAAAACTAGTTTAACTCATCTAAAACAAACTTTTTTCTCCCATCTTTTCACTCTCAAAATTAGTACTCTTTTTGCCCATCCCTAGCTCTCTTCCATTTAATTCCTAAAGGTAATGTCAATAGGAGAGAGATTTAGTGTTTGTCAGTTCACTAAATATACTGCTTGAATTTCACCAAGCCCTGCTTGCACAAATGCATCTTTGTTAAACCTTCTTTAGCGTGTTGTGGTCCACACTGGCATCCTCTTGTCAGTGTTCACAGTTACGTGCCGGCTCACAGTTTACCACCCTAATCTTTTATCCATTATTCTGGTTGCTATTTTGCTAATTCTTTTGTCCTTGAATACACTTATCATGTTGTATTTCTCTGAAGCTAAATTTTGCGCCAAGAGTTACCAAAAGCAAGACTCTCTAATCAGACAGATGAAGCTCATTAGTGGTATATTTTCAAAGAGCCTTTTTTTGATGCAAACTAATTAATCTTGACCCATTGCAAAATTGTCCTAATTGTAATGGGAGCTAAAATCTAATAAGATAAAAGAAACTGAGATGGAAAAAACAGCCGTCACGAGAACACAGCACGATGAACAGCTTCTGCTAATCTTGGAAATGATGATCTGTTTTACAGCTCTGAGGCTGAATGTTTTACAATTGCCAGTGTGTTTGAAGTCCCTATGGTGAATTGACGGTTTTACGTTGCTGGTTTTCATCCTTAATGCAGAAGGTAACTGTGATTTAATTTACTTTGTTCATGCTGACCAGTGGTCAGTGTTAGTGTTCAGACAGAAGCTGCCCTCCATGGTTTGTTCTGCTGTGTGAACAGAAGCGTTGCAGAGGATGGGCAGGGGTCTAAAGTGCCTTGACTGAGAACAATCCTTCAAGCTCATTTCACTTTGAAACACGAATGGACCATTAAAAAATGGCAAGGCAAGAAAAATCTGGCCACGTTCTCTGTTTCAGAAAGGCTGGTTGTTGTTTTCTGCAAGGAGGTGAAGAGAAGACAAAAACTTTAACAGTGTCTTCTGATTGGTTTGCCCTTAGAGTCAGTTCCTGACTTTCCTTGGCCTTCCTGTGTTTAAGATGAGTGAAAAATATTGAATGCAGTCTTCCTGCTTCTTATTTTCAACAAATTTAATGTCAGGTAAACATCCTAGATGAATATTAACGTGGTAGATGATACTGGAGCACGCTCATGGTAAGGCTGTGCTGTCAGAAGTGCCTGAAGAGCTCTCTTTCTATTTTCTGAGTGGATCAAAGCCGCCTGAATTGCTTTCTGAGCTGTGCTTACTCATATCATTAGCAAGTACAAAGCTTTCTCCTTTGTTAGCTTTTTCCACCTCACTTTGAATGCAAAATATGCTGCTGTTTTACTAATTGGGCCAACAGGCTGAGGTTAATAAACACTCAGGTGCTTCTCTTATCGGCAGCCTTATTTATGCATTTGACTATTTTGCTTTGTGTTTGCCTGTGATGTGAAAGAATTGTATAACTCTGGAGGTTTTTAAGTAGAAGTGATAAGGTAGTAGAAATAATACTAACGGGGTGGTTCTTCAGTGACCAGTGTGCCTTTTGACTACACTTCTTAAGAGATTTAGAAGTAGGAGGACCTGGTCTGAAGTAATCCCTGGCTTTGGTTCCCACCTCACTCTGCAAGCTACGAGTAGCTCTTGTCAGTGCTGGTGAAGTTGCCTATAGCTTGGAGATGCTCTGTTCTCCCCTTTTTAGGTGTTTTGTCCTTTGTATCCAGGCAAAGTGTTTTCTGCCCTGTATTCTGAGCTCTCTGCAGAGCCCTTGGCATCAAGAGTCTGCACAGCATCCCCTTCCCTGCTAGGGGTTCGCCTGCTGGGGCTCACAGGAAGACTTGGTGCGGTGTTGCCGCGTAACCTCAGCTCAGACAGCTGTGAAAACTGCCGTGAGCCTCCCCTTCTCCCTTGCCTGAGCTACGTGGCATGCTGTAGATCTGCAGATCAGTTTGTCAGGTTTTCCACTTGGCTTTCCCCAGCCCTGGTGGATGGCTGTGGCTGAACAGAGGAGTAAATACCGGTTGCCCCAGTTACAAGGGGAATTTTTGCTGACCTCTACAGGACCAGAGCTCTCTTGCTCCCTGCGGGTTTAACTTGAGGTCACTTGGCCAACATGGAGCAGATTAAAAAAGGAAATACAATGACAATAACAAAAAGTAGCTCTTTCAGTATTTTGGTTTCCAATCTGACAACAGTTTTGTTTGTTGAATGTAGCTGATAGCAAATTACTGATATCATTCACTGCTGGAAAAAAGTCAGAACGTGCTTTCTCCCGTGCATTTTTGCAAGCTTTTTATGAAAGGCTAGGTAAGGTGTTGTTAGGAAACTACGCCTTGTTTGCTCCAAGCAGCATGTAACTTCTATCACTTGTGATTTTATTTAGCTTTTATCAGAAGAAAAAATATTAACTGCCTCAGTTGAAAGGTCTAATATTATTTCTTCAAACAGTCCAAAGCAAATATATAAACAATGAATGGTATGTTGGCTAGACGTGCTTCAGTAGATTTACACAGCATCTCTGGCTTTTCTAAGTAAGCGTGCTTACAGGCTATTGGTGTTACAGCAGGCTGCATCACTCTGAGTGGTAACTCATTTAATTGGTTCTTAGACTTTTCATTGGAAAAACATATTTGTAAATGTTTTCAATGTTTGCATAATTTAAAGGTTTCTGGATGTAATCCCCCTTCTTCTTCTGTTGCTTTTTAACTGCTTATGAATCAAATGGTTCATTATTCAACAACGGTTTGGTAAGGAGAGTTAACTGATGGCTGAACCCTGCCTAGTAGCTGAGTTATTGCACCAACGCATCAGATGCTTCTCGGCACTCACTCAGAGTACAGCGCATGATGCTGTCATAGCCTCATGCTGGTGAAAGGCTGAGTAAGTGTCTGTTGAAAGAAAGGTGGTTCACAAAAGAAGGGGACAAATAGAATTCCCCTGTTGAAAGCTAGGATCTGTACTTTTTCAGAAAATTTGAAAAGCTCTTGCATTTGCAGCTGTTTAACTCCTGTTAGGTAAATGAACTAAAACAACATAATTGTAGGTTATCTTCTCTAAGAGAGGGAAGCCAAAGGATGGGAGAGTGAAGATTAGAAAGTAAATGGAAGTAAGTGATGCTGCTTAGATCTTACAATCAATGCCTTATAAATATTAAAAACAAATAGGAGAAGATGAGGTAGATTTTCAGACAGGCAGGTTTTAGGCATCAGGGCATCCATAAAATGCAAGTAGAATATGAGGAAGATCTGTAAAAGCTGCTCTGGAAAAGAACCTGACGGGTGGTCATCTTCAGGATATGACCTAGGATATCTTCAGGATAAGACCTGTGATAACTCAGTCCGTTCAGTATTAGTTCTGGCAAAAATAAGACATTTTAAATCATTTCAAACCTTCACTCCGCCTTGCAACTTCCACAGTGCTTGCCTAAATCCACGTGATTCTCAGACATAACTTGTCTGCAGCAGTTAATTAACAGAAAGGCAAAGGGCTCTGGTTAGCATTTGCAGTAGTCTGTTCTGGAGAGGTAATTACGATTAGTGCAGACTTAGTATTAAATCGTATTAAACCTGGTTTGTTCAGGGATGTAACGCTTGACAACTTCTTCAGGGAAAAAAAAAAAAAAGGGTATAAAGTGGCTACATGGCCTCAAGAAACTGCTGCTGGTTGGGAAGAGAAGTGGCTGGGCCGGTGAAGTCCAGAGGATGTCTGAAGAGGCTTCTATTCCAGCAGTGATGTGAAATTTCTGCACTGGAGATTAGAGCACTTTCTCCTACAAGGCAGGGAGAAGGGGTAATTCACACTGGTGACCTTGATGGGATTGAGAAGACTTTAGGGCTCACTGATTCTCTCCTTCAGTCCTGCAGTGTTCAGGCGGTTAATCTCATTTTTCAGCAGAAGATGAGTATCTCTGCAGATCATTCCCCTCCTGCCTTTCCTTGGCTCTTGCCTTATGAGTTGTGGCAAGCTGTGGTTTTGTTGAACAAAATCACCTTCTGGCTCTGTCTCTCTTTTCCCTAGCACTTAGGAACTGGAAAACTCGGGAACGTCTTTACTACATTGTTTCTCTTTCTTTTATTTCTTTTTCCCTTTTTTTTAACCCCTCACAGACCAGCTGTATTAAATACAGGGCTTGTGCTGTGTCTGGAAAGATGTAGCAGGTTAATCGAGTCCCTACTTCTTTTACCTGTGCCCCCATGGAGAGCAGCCTTTCTCATGATGGGAAGAAAAGAGATGTAGGGCAGAAGGCTTATGGTGGTGTGTTTCACAGACAGGAAAATAAATAAATAAATAAATCTCTTTACTGTTTGTCCCTCTACTGAGGTGAAGGTCTGAAGCTATGACTGTTCTTAACACTTGTCAACCTAAACATTTGCAGTGCATTTACCTACAAATGGGTATGTGCAGCATCAGCACCAGTGTCTGGTTGCAAGCTCTGCTCTTTGAAAAACAAAATGGAATCCCACCAGTCCTGGAGGAGAAGCCACCCCTGGGTTAGCAGCCTGGCAGCAGGAACGGAGTCACAGCCTCTTTTGGAGCCACTTGATGGTCCTGGAGTTGTGAAGGACCTGGAAATCAAGGGACTTCTCACTTAGAGCTGCACGCTGCTGAGAAAAGGAGGATTCATTTAACAGGAGGAATTATGAGGGGATAATGTAATTGAAAGTCAGCTTGTGGAGCCTTCATGGTAAGTGTTAGCACAGTTGCTTGGTGCCAGTGTAACAGGCTTCACAGCAGCCGTGCTGGGTGAAACGTTGCCTTGCAAAACAGATGATCAGCTTGACCCACTTTTGAGCAGGGTCAGACCTGTACTTGATCCTCAGATGCCGCTTATCTGTCTGGAGGGCTTTGTCTGTATGAGAGGCTGTGTGTGAGAAATCTCCTGTGGGCTTTTTTTAAGAAAAAAAATAATCACCATATTGCCTTGCCTCTTGTGAGATGAGGAGAGGGCTGTTTCCCTACAGTGACTGTGCCCCAGGTTGTCTCTGTCCTTCACAGCTCCTTCCCACTGCGGTGTCCCTTGAGACTTCTGATGTCCAGCTGAAAATTTTCAGCCTCTCTCTGCCTCAGTGCTCCTGCAGACCAGATCTGTGCCAATGTTTTCTGGGTTGCTCTTTACCCATGCCATCTCCTCCCAGGAGCAGCACTTTCACACATAGCTAACCTCTTTGCATTGCTCTCCACACGTGACTGCTGGTAGGTTTGTGTTACCATATTACCCTTCTCTGTGAGGAGGACCAAAGCTGCTGTTCTGAAATGGCAGATTATGCTGACAGCTTTTGTGAGAAGGTAAAGTGTCCTGTTGTTTGTGAAAATCCAAAGAAGCAGTTCTGCTTGTAACAGAGTGATAGTTTTCTGAAAACTTGTCACCTTAAAACCATGAAGACCCAGCGTTTGGGTGAAACCTTTTAAATAGTTCTACCGAAAGACCTGTACATTCGGAGGAGCTGGAAATCAACCCTGCATGGAGAGGAGCAGAGCAGGCTCCAGTGAGCACCCACTGAAGGCAAGCTGTAATCGAGTCAGTTCATGCTCTGTGGTTCTGCCCTTTCAGATGGCAGGCATTGGCTGTGGTGAGCAAGCACTAAACCAGTAAATTAGGTTTAATCAGTTCCCCAAGATTCTGAGCACCCACATTATATCTTTATGTAAGTAGTTATTTTCACGTGTTAAATTTCCTTGGCTGTTACTGTACTGCTTTGCATTGTAGGAGCAGTTAGAGACAAAGCTGACCACAGACTCTGCAGAGTTAGGTATGAGGGGAAGGATGGCCGGTGTCCCAGAAAGCTCCTGATCAAATTAGAGATTACAGGGCAAGGATGGGATGCAGGGATGCTCCTCTCTTTTTGTGAGACTGGGGCCTCAAGGTAGGAAGTGCCCTTAAACCTGGTGGAGCAGTAGGCTCAGTTTATAGCCCCTCCACAGCTCTCGTGTGCCTTGAAGCTTGTGTGCTTCTGCTGAGCTCAGCCTCAACATCTCACTGTGTCCCCTTGGACTGTCCTGTGCCCTTCCCTATGCTTCATGTCTTCAGGTACCTACAGGTGGGAACCAACCCGCTGCTTCTCCTTCCCTGTGGGGAGAGAGGCTCTCACGTGTTTGGACAGCTGCAGGTGGAGGCAGGCACCAAAGCAGGTTTTCAGAAGTGTTTACATGACTGGCCTTTCTCTGAGCATCTTTGTTTCTCTAAGCACCTTTACAAGCATGGGCTGTAGGGAAGGACGTCTGTGTCCCTTAACACCAGAACAGTCCATGTGGATACATCAAGGGTAAACTGGCCTTTCTGCTTTATATAGTGAAAGCTCATAGTGTTTGAAGGAGAGGGAAAAGCAGATTTGATTAAAAATAATAAAAATCATTCACAGCTAAAGCTATCTGAGCACAGTTGTCTTCTAACAAGCAAGGAAATGAGAATTGTGCTTTGTGTTTTCTATAGAATGTTATGAGGGATGAACTCAACAATTCAACAACAACAACAACAACAACAACAACAACAACAAAAAATAAGGGAGTTTGAACCCGGCTGTTATCAGGTAGCACTGAAAACCCAGTCTGAGACCAGGAGATTACCAAATAAATGATGCTTACCTGCAACCAAAGAGCTTTAGAGGGCTACCTGGTGTGCAATTCCAAAAAAATCATATGCAGAATGGCACACTAGTTCTTACGGCTGTGTTTGATGATCTAGGGAGAACTGACAGATTAGTCATGGTATCGTAAATATCTTACTGTGCCCATGTTTACACATTTATTATTGATATCAGGCTCTCGTATGTTTAAGATTCTGCGTAAAGATAATATTGATTGTTTGCTTTTTGAGTCAGTGTGTTTGGGGAGATCTGTTCTGCCAGACGGAAGTGAAATGTCTGTTGTAGACCTAAGCCATATAGTGAATAAATACTACATTTTCTTTATGAAAGGGAAAATTGAAGCATCCGGTCCCAAAATGGATTCAATTCGCAAACTGGAATGAGTTGGCTGTTCCAGTTTTGCTGTGCCTTAGAGCCATGCTCTTACAGTCCCAGGCATGGTTGGAGGGCAGAGCTGCTCACCCTTGGCCCTGTTGGGGTTGCTGGAGGGTTGGTGTGTGCTGTGCCGGGGGGAGCTGAAGTCCCGCTGTGTTCCTGATAGCCATGTGGGCTCCCAGCAGGGGCTTCTCCAGTTCAGGTACAGGCACTGAAGGTGTCTGTGCAAGTACCACCATGTCTGATAGGGTTTGGTGTCAGCCTCATCAGTGTAATTTGTCAAGTGCTTTGCACTGGTGTCAGAGAGCTCTACCTGGAGCCGCAGTTTCGGGGGTTTTAGGCACTGAAGAGAAAAACACTGAAGATGGTTCAGTCACTTGAGTAAACTAGGGGGAAATTGTTGTTGCTGACTTGAAGCCTTTCTTTGAAAGCCCGTTTTTTAGTGTAACAGCAGCCCAGGATCTGCTGGCACAGCCCCGTGCCCCCCACAAACGACTCTCCTCCACCGTCCCCTCACACCCCCACAGACTTAGGGGCCGGGGGCGCGTTTCGGCCTCTGCCGCCCGGCACAACCCCCCCTTCCCCTTAGCGCTGCGTTTTGGGGAGCTTCCCGGCAGCTGAGCCCGCACCTCTGCCGTCCTCAGGGGGACTGAGGGAGGAGAACCCGCACCGCGGGCAGCCTCCAGCGCCCAGCCTCTCCTCAGCCGCTGCCCGCCGCCTTCCTCCCGCCTCCTCCTCCTCTCCTCCCCCGCCCGGGAGGGTTAGGGCCGGCTCTCGCCCCCTCCATAAAGCAGGGCCGGTCCCGTCCCGTCCCGTCCCGCCGGGCCATGCAGGCCTTGCCCCGCCGCGGGGGCTCGCTGGAGGCGGCGCCGTGCCCGCGGGAGGCCGGCGGCCAGGTGAGGGGCTCGGGGGGCCGGCGAAGCCCAGATCTCTAGCGGGAGTTGAGGTAGAGCAGAGAAACTTGTGGGCTGAGGAGAGGGGTAAGGGGCGGGTCGGGAGCAGCCGCCAGGCACTGCAGGTTGCGCTCTGAGCGGGCTCTGGGCGCCGGAGAGTATGGGACAAAATCACCAGGTAGGTGCCGATTTGCTGGCTGTAGTTAGTGACACCGGGCGGTTTAACGCGCCGGTAGCTTTCATTGCAAAAAGCAGCAGGCTTGAAGGGAGCAGCGTTATGCGTGAGCTTGCCCCGCCGTTCCCCTCAGAACGCGGCGCGGGCTTGGGTCTCCTCGGGAACGGCGGGGCCAGGAGCACCCCGGCGTGTGGGAACCTGCCCCGTGAGGTGGCCCCGAGCTGCGGTCACCGACAGCGTCGTGTCTTCGTCCTCCCCTGTTCGCGAGTGTGGGGAAAGGACAGCGAGAAAGTAACCGGCTGCTCAGGGAGGGAGGCAGCAGGCTGGAAAGTGCCTCTTGACGCTTTTTCTCATGTACAAGTAGCAACAGTCTGGGTCAGATATGTACTTAGGAGTTTTTGGGCTTTGGTTTACAGCTCTAAAATGTAATTTCTGTTAGACAAGTATGGTCGGATGATTTTAAATATTGACTATCTCCTAATATAGAGAACTGAACCGCAACATATAAATGCTAAATATCTATCCCACAGAGAATATTTCAGGGTGGGGAGGGGAGAGAAAGGGAAGGTGATCGCTGTGGACTCCAGAAGCTGTCTTTTTTAACCAGAAGGCACCAGGTAGCTATCTGAATAAGGGCTTTGGAGCACTCCTCCTGAGTGCTTATTTTCATTAAGACTTAGGTCAGGTTGATGATAAGTTAGTTTTAGCAATAATGATTCCTACCCACCATATCTAAAAAGCTTAAATGTGATGCCATAAAGGAAAAGTGTCAGATACGACTGCAGCTGAGTTACTGGTACAGAATAAAATGAAACAGGAGGAGCAGCTGTTGGAGGAGAGGAATTATTTTTGCATTATCATTTTCCCTTGTCCTGTACCAATAAGGTGGCAGTGTTGATACAGACCTGTCACCAGTCTATTTTTGTATTGAAAGATGAAAATTAATATTAGTTTAGGACTGAAGATGCAAATGGTGTGCATTTGGCATTGTAGGCATCTGAATTTCTCTTCTGCAACTTTTTCAAATTCATCTTAGTGGTCGTTTTTAGAATTTAATGTAAGAATACACTTCATTTTTTGTGCTTTCTTTGTTGGTTCTTAAAAATGTTTCTTTATCAATGGTATTGCTAAGTCCTAAATACAAGGTTAGTTGAAAAAGCAAAATACAAGATCAGAACTACAAGATCAGTCTTCAGTGCGTGTAGTTTTTCCAAGCTGTGCACCTTATAATATTGCCAGCAACTGTACCAAATCTCATAAGCTGATCTTAAGTCAGTGATCCTGAATGTGGAATCAAGCCAACGTGCTGGGTATAAACCTTATATAAAAAAAACCGGCTGATGGTTTATGCCTTCAAAGACCACCATGTGTTCATAATGGAGACTTTTTTGCTTCTACAGCAGTATCATCCGAGTGGGATTTGGCTTACTCAAATAGCAATCTCTGCACTTGAGAAGACAACCAATAATTTATATGTGATTGGGGAGCTCTTAGTTTTTTCTGCCTAGAGTAGCCCTGCTCAGTTCCTGTTCCTGGCTCTTGTGATGCTGAACAGATGCTATCTAAAGCGAGCTGTGAAACCTGCAGGCTGCTGGGTCTCAGCACCGCATTAAACAGATAATGTAGTACTTGGACTCAAGCTGTGGGAGATCAGCGGCTTTGCTGGACCAGAAGCAGTGCACTGGATGGACACTGTTGTCCGAGCTCATTGTATAGTGACAGCTTGTTAGGGGTGAGGACCTCATCAGAAACCCAGTGAAGGTAGCGATAATACATTAGCATCACGAGACCTCTTCCAAGGGTCTCCACTTCTGCACCCCAAAGAGCTTGCAGCCAGTAACTTCCTTAAAACCTTTCTTAGAGCAGACTCAAACGTTTACCTTGTTGTAAATCCCTCAATTTAAAATGAAACTAATTTAGTTGTTTTGTTAGGCAGATTACCTTCTTAATCTGAAAGATAAATAGGACTGTTTTTGATAAAAGATATGTAAAATCTATGTTTTTGTTTAAACAGATCTGTAGTTAGTAGATACCATTTTAAACAAGTTAAAGTTGGAGATAATGTAGAAGGGTATCAACAGAACTGCATCATTTTGACTGTGTTTTTATTGTTGCTTTTTCCGTTCCTAGATGAGTCGGCACCAGATAATCAGATCTTAAACACTGTGTCAAATCAAGAAATACTTCCAAGTAGCAATAATGTGCCTTTGTTTTTCCTCCCTCCTTCACTGACTCCTTCAGAAACCTTTTTTGTTTATTTTTGCAAGGTTTGAACACACATGAGAGAGCCTGTTCTTCTAACCCTTGGTGTTTTTTGTTTGTTTGTTTTTCCATTTTCCACTTTCTTAATTGTTCCCATATTATTTCTGTTTATGGCCTGGCTACATATAACTAAGAATATGCTCTGCGATATCTACTGACTTCAAGACAGTCAAGTGTGTGATCACTAGTAGTCTACAAAACTACATGTTCCTACAGTGTAGAATGTCTGACAATTTTCAGTGTGAGTTGGGTGTTCATTGTAAGGATTTGGCGTGTGAATTAGGGGAACTGACTAACAGAATAGATCTGTTAAATTTGGCTGGAGTGGGACTGTGTTTATAGTCAACAAATTCCATTCAGCACAACGTTTCGACTCCTTAGGTTTTGTCTCCTTTCTCTATAAAAGTAATGTTTTATGGTTGTGCAGCGAGAGAAAGGCAAAGATTTTTCAGCTCTGACTTATAAGAGCTTGATCTGTCTTCCTACCTATATCCAGTGGATTTTGAATTAGCCCCTTTAACAATATTCATCAGATATTCTAACAAGTATTTTTTTCAACTCACTATTTCTGCTGACACGTTATAGCCTGCCTTTTTTTTCCCTAGAAATACCAACACCTGTTATAAATGATACTTCGAAAACAATTTTTGCATGCTAGAGAAATACTTAAGATTTTAATAAAATCTTTCAACTGAAAAACAAACAAACAAACCCACCAAAACCCCTTCTGAATTGCATCTTCAGCCCACAGATTCTGTGTGAACCTGACTTTATGCCTGTCGTTATATAGTGACTTAATTGGCACCTTTCTTTTTGTGGTCGTTGATCAATCAAAGTGCAATATTAGTCCAAGACAAATTGAAATGTAGAACTTAACACTTTTTGCACTACTAACCATTCAGAAAATTTCTTTGCATTTAGTTAACTAAGTCAAATTACACAATGATTGAAGATAATAAAGAGAACAAAGACCACGCATCTGAAAGAGGAAGAACGGCCATTATTTTTTCCCTGAAGAATGAAGTCGGAGGACTTGTAAAAGCCCTAAAACTTTTCCAGGTGTGTAATAATTTAATTTCTATAGCAACTCTATATTTTTGAATTTTAAATGTAGTTTTGGAACATGCTAGAATTAATTACGTCCATTTATTGAGGGTGTGATTCCTAACATGGCTCCCACTTAGCACCCAAAATTATTCACAAAGGTAAATTTATGCCTCAGAAATTAGGTTTAAAGTCTTCACACAATTTTCTGCACCTACTAAAGATTGGGAGAGATTCTTCTTTTTACTCCATGAAAGGGGATTGGCACGCATTGTTTCTAAAGCATTTGAGAAGAGGACCTGAAGGATCTGCAGATGGTGGGTAGACGACACTTGGGTGTTGACCTGCTGCCTTCAGTGCCATTGTCACCCTGCCTGGCTGGACTGAGAGTGACAGAGCTATTCCTTCGATTGCTGAGCAGATATCCTGCAGGGAATATGGCAGTGTTGCTTTGCTATGTCATCTGGCACTGCATGTCTAGGCAAGGGGTTCCTTTATGCTCCTTATACAAGATGTATGATTAATAATTTAAAATAATATATAAGTGAGGTTTGTGCCTAGAAAACTACTGCTTTTAAATCCCTTGCTTGTGAGAAATTAAATGGAGACTTGACAGGCATCGTTATGAACTTCCCCAGACCAAGTTGCTGATCAGCTTCTTATGGGAGAGATGAAAGAAAAAGGTCAAGGAATTTAAACCTCCTTACTGTGTCTTTTTCTGCTTCCTCAATGTAAAAGAAACCAAAAGAACACAGATTCCTTCATTTTCTTCTCAATGGGAAGCTTTTCAAAATCAAACTATTTCCTTACCGCCAATAAGCAAACTGCCATCAGAAGATCCAAATAACTACAATAAATTCACATAGCTGGTAAATATTCTGTGGGAGCAGAATATTTTTTTTTGGAATAATGACTTTTAGTTTTTAGTCAGTCAGTTTTAGTCAATCTGTTTGAAAACGTTGCTTCTTACAAAACAGGAGAAGCATGTAAATCTGGTGCACATCGAGTCACGGAAATCCAAGAGACGAAATTCTGAGTTTGAGATCTTTGTTGACTGTGACAGTAACAGGGAACAACTGAATGAGATCTTCCAGCTCCTCAAATCCCATGTCAACATTGTCTCTATGAACCCAACAGAACATTTCAATGTACAGGAAGATGGTAAGCATGAAGGGCAGTGCTGGCAAACGTGCGTAAAGAAAGACATTATTGCACTTCTCAGCGTGTTTGAAGTTTGTTTAAGGTGTCCACATCTGCAGTGTTTTTCCATGGGTAGCTATCGGGTTTGTGCTTCTGTGCTGTCTGTGAATGTAGGAGGGGTTGATGTGAGTGGGGGCTGCATTGGCTGTTGTCCTCAGAAATACTGGCTGTTTGTTTTTCTGTGCTCCCATCCCTCCTCAGTACAGCACACCTGCTGTAAGTGGGAGTCCCTGCACCAGCAGAGACCGATGCAAAGGCAAAGCCTGAATGCAGGGCTGGGCTACGGCCTGTGCACCATGGTGACAGATCTGTCATACTGACAGGCACCAGTTCAGGTTCTGGAGAGAGCAGGAGATTTTTTTTTGCAATTTCCTCCTGTAGCTCTTGACTTAATTTTTTTTTTTTTTTTTTTTTTTAATCACTTTTCATGATAGTTACTTATATCAGTGTGAAAGAAAAGGTGCCTTTTGCTTTGGGAGGCTTCACATCCTGTTTACCTTTGCTCCTAGTTCAAGAGATGCTCAAAATTCAGGGCAGCACGAAGTCAGTCCCATGTATTTCTCAGTCACAGCACTTGGCACAGGCTGGTAGGCAGGGAGGGGTGAGATATGGTGTCTTCTGGATAAAAATTGCTTATTCTAGCCCTAATTAGGGGAAATCTCAATCTAAATACTTCCCCTGTTCTTTTTAAGAAAACTAAAGAGCATAGAGAGAGAAAGAAGTCCTTTGGTTGTTTTAGTATGTTAACACCTCTGGCAAGAGCCGCATAAAAACTCTTTAGCTTAAAAAAAAAAAAAAAAAAAAAAAAGCCAGTGGTAAAACTAATTATGCATCTCTAAGGCTGCAGGGCTTAATCACCTCCTTCTCTTCCTATTCCCCAGCAAACCCCTCAGCAAAGCCTGATTTTTCTGGGACATGTAAGCACAGAGCACTGTTTCTTGGCCAGGGTCAGTAAAGCAAGATGGGAGGACTCCAACTCTGCCCAAGGACCACAAGCAAATGGATTCTTGGCTCCTTTGCCTGCTTTGTGCCCTAGAAGACTGGCATAACACCGCACAAGGAGGCCTTGCTGAGCAGGAGCCTCTAGATGCTACTCTAACATTGATAGTAGTAGCAAACCCGGGTTAACTGTTTCCTCCCCTGGAAGATTTGGCGTCTGCTGTGCTCTGTAGGCAGACTGGCAGTGACAGAGGAGGAAGTGTGAGCTGTAGGCTGGTGCCAGATAGGCAGTGGACTCTCTTGTCCTATTCATGACCCTTTTAATTTATAGATTTTGCTTGTAACCACCATAGCCATACTTGAAAGTAGCATTTCCTCCCTCAGCACGCTCGCCGTTATTAATAACTTTGTGGATTCCATGCATTCCCTAGACATGGAGAATGTTCCCTGGTTTCCAAAGAAGATCTCAGATTTGGATAAGTGTGCAAACCGAGTGCTGATGTATGGGTCCGATTTGGATGCTGACCATCCAGTAAGTATCTTCCTCCCCCTGTGCCCTTAGTGGAAAGTACCTTGTGGAACTTGGTTTTAAAAAATGCAGCTTTTCCTCCTGCCTTTCCTTCCCCTCAGCAGTGCCTCTGTGGGTCTGAACACCTCGCGGGGGTTTCGCTTCTTTTCCTCGTACAGGCAAGGCTGTCACTGGGTTTAGCTCCCATGCCTTTCTGCGAGGCTTACTTATGTGAGCACTTTGGGTCTGGGCCCTGAGTGGTTGCATAAAAATACTACTACTACTACTATTAAAAAAAAAAAAAAAAGCTGTCAGTAGACAGGCTTAGTTCCTCCTCTTTCTTTCTTCCGTACTAGAAGTGGAGCAAACAAATTAGTACTTGCACTGTACAAATGGCCAATTTATTCTGTAATTTAGAATAATCAAGCAAGTAATCAACTTTGTGTAAATCATGATATAACTAAAAGGAGTCTTTGTCTATTGAATATATATTGTCCATACATAAAACCTCTAATCTTTGCTTTGAATTGGTGTATTCTCTTATTTTACAGTAAAAAAAAAAAAAAGTTTCAGATGACAGTTCCTGTCCTGTCCCCTCGTTCTTACACAGCATACATTTATATTTCCCACTGAAGAAATGTCAGATGTCTTGTTTTAAATGTATTTATTTAGTACAGCTTGAAAGTTCATTTAACTTTTCATTTTCTTTCCTCCTCACCTTCCCTCAGGGTTTCAAAGACAATGTCTATCGCAAGAGACGAAAGTATTTTGCAGACCTGGCTATGAACTACAAACAGTAAGCTCAACTTATTCCAGAATAAGCTTCCTGAATGCTTTGAAATAATAGCAGAGTGGACTGGCAGGAGCTCATGTCCCTGGGCTCTGATCTCACTGAGATAGACTTGGCTCAGGAATCAAGGCTGGAGGGATGAAATGAAGGCAGATTAAAAGGTGGATCTAGGCCACTTTACAGCTTCCTGGGTCTCTGATCAGTCTGAGGATCAGCTCGCAGCTGTGCAGCCATTGTGGCATCCGTGGCAGCACTGATCCTTGGACGGGCAGCAGCGGCAGCGTGGGCTTCCTGTGCTGTGGTTCATTCAGGCCCTAGGTTTGCTCCCTGCTTCTCTGGAAGTGGGTGTAGCAAGAAAAGGGGGTGGGCAACACGTTGCACAGCTGCCTGTGCCAGCACATACATACTGTACCAGGGCAGATGGGTCTCCTTTGTGATGAAGAGGAAGGGGAGGCAAAAGTCAGTATAGAGCCCATTGACCACTGAGTGTAAACTCTCTAGGCAAATGTTAATACTTGAGTTTTATTTCCTGGTTTAAAATAGTGCATGTGATGCACAGATAAGAAGACTTCTGCGAATTGAAATTCAAAGAGCTTCTTTCTTTAGAGATGCTGCCTGGGGGAGGGAGCTCTTAAAGCTGCAAGAGTTTCTTAGCCCAGTGCTATATTGTTTTTCTAAACATGATTTTCTTGTTGCTGTTGCACGTGTGAATTTAGATGGCAAGTTCCTCAACTGGGAATGACCTAGAAACACAGGGTGTCTAGAGCTCTGCTGCACTGTGCGTTAATGCAGCTGGCCACCAGCACACAAGCAGTTACTGTTGGTGTGTTGTCAAGTTTCCCTTCCGAAAGCACCTGCCATGCTGGTTACCTAGCTGGCAGCAGAAGCAATGTGTTGACACTCAAGTTGCTTTCAGCAGGCTTTAGATCACAGCTTTGACATAATCTACTTTAATCAAGATCCTAAGGGCTAATTAGGAGAGATGGACTACAATTACTGTGTTCAGACAGATACTTGTCTCCTCTGCATAGAAGCATGATTTTTACCTAACATATATTTAGCTGCTTCCACTCATTGTGTTGCTAATTTAGGGGATTATCTTTTCCTAAAACAAATAAAGATAACGGAAAGGAATTGTATACAGGTAGAGGAAATACTACAGGGAAAAGGATGCATTCTCAGCTCCTGAAACTAAAGGTTTTGCCATTATTTTAAATGTTATTTCTGGTGTAAAAACACCTAAGAAACTGTTTGCAAGACCAAAGCTCTCAGACCCCAGTGAGGTCAATGTAAAGATTCCCATCAGTTGATTTAGGTGGAAAATAGAGCAAACCCCTTAGCCTGAAAGCTCTCTAGGTTGTAGACCAGGTATTACTGTGTATTTTGCAGCGTAGTGAAGTCTTAAACCTGACCAAGTGTCACAGCCATATGAATGTTAAATAATAATAGTAAGGAAATGAATCATCCTTGTAAGCCTTTTATCAAGCCATGTCCTTTTGTCCTCTTCTCCTTTTAGTGGTGACCCAATTCCCAAGATTGAATTCACAGAGGAGGAGATCAAGACCTGGGGGACTGTATATCGAGAGCTTAACAAGCTTTACCCAACTCATGCCTGCAGAGAGTACCTTAAAAACTTGCCCTTGCTCACCAAATACTGTGGGTACAGGGAGGACAATATTCCCCAGCTGGAAGATGTGTCCCGCTTCCTGAAAGGTAATGTATTAATTTTCTTAAAAAAAGAATGAAAGTCCATTGCAAATCACACTGCTATTATGTAGGCACCAAAAATGATCCTTGGTGTCCTGGTTTTGGCTGGGAAACCCAAAACCGTTTGTTTTAATTATGATCTTTCTGCCAACTGGATTTTAATGCATCGTGTCCTGGATATACAAAAACAGTAATGTCTGGGGGAAAATGCTAACTATAAAGAGACTCAGGACTGGTTAAAGCAATACCTAATTGTATTGTGTTGGCTGTAGACATAAAATCTTAGTAAATCCTGTACAGGGATAGGGACATTTTTATTACACGTTGGCCATTCTTGAGTTTAGGTCTAATTTTCTAGACAGGCCTAATTTTCCCACATACTCTTGAGCCAAAGTAGCACTGTGGCATTTACCCCAATTACAACAGAGATGAGAATATTATGAAGTTCTACATTAAACTAACATACATTTTCTCCATTCCTTTTTAGAGCGCACAGGTTTCACCATCCGCCCTGTTGCTGGGTATCTGTCACCCAGGGACTTCTTGGCGGGATTAGCATTCAGAGTTTTTCACTGTACTCAGTATGTCAGACACAGCTCGGACCCTCTCTACACACCAGAGCCGTGAGTCATTTAATCTTGGGGTACAATGAGACATGCATTTTTGAATTTTGCTGCCTGAAGCCGAGCTACTTAAAAGCTGTTCAAGAATACCAGCAAGAAGACTTGTTTTTAAGGTGCCAAAGACTCGGTCTTCATGCTGAATGTAATGATGTTTTGGTATGCTCAAGTGCCACCTTCAGAAGTACAGGTTTTTCAAAAGTACAGCACGTTATTGGAGAACTCCTAGTGGTGTTATTGGGTAATATTGGGTAATATTCTATTGCCTTGTAAATGTGCAGCTTGGATCTTAATTTTAAACATCTTCATTTGAAAATCTGAGTTTATGTACTTTTGTAGAGCTGGTATGACCTGCTTAGTTGCTTTCAGCTGAACTTGATTTGATACTTCTCTGTGTTTTGGTTATTAAAGTTTCACATGACACGTTGTATCTGTTTAGTGGTGTTGCTTTTTCGCTCTACAAAGAAGATGATGGGGTTTCTTGGTGTTTTTTTTTTTTTTTTTTTTTTCTGTTTTCCAGTGATACCTGCCATGAGCTCCTAGGCCATGTCCCTCTTTTGGCTGAACCCAGTTTTGCCCAGTTCTCCCAGGAAATTGGTCTTGCATCACTTGGGGCATCAGATGAGGCTGTCCAAAAACTGGCAACAGTGAGTGTTTCAGTGCTCAGTGATCCTCTTTAAAGCTTAGTGCTTTACTCAGCTGATCCCACTCTGTCTAATTAATTTGGAGAGTCATGTCATCATTAGCCATGCCAGCTGCTAGACCTGTTTCACAGGTTCTCAGTTTTTAGAGCATATAGCAAGTTTCCATGCTAGGAAAAAAAAAAAATAAATATATATATATATATAAATTAAGGAAGATGTGAGTGGTATTTTTCTTCACTTGGCTATCAGATAAGGATGTAATTTCTGGGGGTAGCTTAATTCTTCCAGCTTGAAATTCCATAGTCTGATTCATCTGATAAATATCTTTTTTACTTCCAAGAACATGGTTCAATGATTTTAAATGTAATCTGTTTCTTTACTGTGTCAAATGAATTGAAACAATATGATCTTTTCATTAACTGTGTTGAGCGCTAGCATTAGATACTTTTTAGCCAATAAATTCAAATAATGTAAATTAATCTTACCTCCAGATAACAGGCCAAAAATATTATGAAATGAAATTTTTACTTGAAAAATAATTGATGCAACTTATGAAGGCCCTCCCCCACCCAGTTGTAGCTAGTGGTAAAATTTTTGCTGTCTTCAGCGGGAGCAGAATTAAACCATCTAAGAAAATACCACTCCTTGCCATATACCTGCAGGAATCATGAAATCCAGCAAACTAAACATTATTTTTTTAGAACACTAAGCAAATGAGGAACAAACTGTAATGGGCTGCCGTTCACCAAGGTCTTCTATGTCCAGTGTTTCTTTTAAGCTGAACCTATCATGTCATATTTCCCCAAAAAGATTTAAATTTCCATGATCCTACTGGGATTAACAGCTTCTGGTCTATCTGGGTGAACTATAATATCAGACTTTCTTATTAGAAATGTGCAGTTCTGTGGTTCTTCACCCTTCCATTCAGGTTCCTTCCCCTCTCTATATCTGAGAGTGATAACCAAATGATGACTGTATGCCATTTGAAACTATTTGACACCACCTGCAAATAGAAATGTCCCCATCTAGCTGACCACAGTATCTTTGCAGAAGGCTGAATTATTTTACTCCCTTCTCTGTTTCAGTGCTATTTCTTCACTGTAGAGTTTGGCTTGTGCAAGCAAGAGGGACAGCTAAGAGTTTATGGGGCTGGCTTGCTCTCTTCAATTAGTGAGCTCCAGGTAAGAATATCCACTGCTTATTTCCCCCTATTCTTTGCTCATACCTGATTATTATTGTCATTGTTCTGCCACTTTTATGAGGTATAATTCTAAAAGTGCTTCTAAAAAACAAAACAAAACAAAACACAACCAGCACCTCATTACCTACTGTAGGGAATTTTAGGGGAATTCAATGTGGCATTAATTACAGGGCAGTGTCCTTTTGGGTCTGTGCTATGCAGCTCCTGTGTTATTCTCAGAAAGCATCGTATGACTGGTATTTCTTAACCTTAGGTTCCAGGTAACCTATTTTGAGAATAAGACTCTGCTGGTTTAACCAGATTCTGAAAATATTGCTCTTGTTTACAAAGCAGAATTGTGTTTGAAGAACCCCATTTTTGATCCTTATTGGTGGAATATGACCCTTCAGAGTTAATCAGTTTGTTAAGCTTAAACCACTGTTCAGGTGCAGACATGTTTTACGAAGCAACACACTAAATATGGTCTCACGTCTTTTTTTTTTTTTTTTTTTTTTTTTAAATTCGCTTTTTGCTTCTTGTCTTCCTCCTTACGGATTCTTTTGGTGATGATGTTCCTCTGACATGATAATGCATTACGTTACCCAGCACTCGCTCTCTGGCAGTGCCAAAGTCAAGCCTTTTGATCCAAAGGTCACCTGCAAGCAAGAATGTCTCATTACAACTTTCCAGGAGGTTTACTTTGTTTCTGAAAGTTTTGAAGAAGCAAAAGAAAAGATGAGGTACAGTTTTTCTTCACTGTTTTGTAGAAGCAGGTTTGACTTCATGCATCTCTCAGCAGCAGCATCAAATCTTTTCATTCTTAGCACAGTTTTATACTTACTTTTCCTGGGGCTGGAAAGCTGAATTTAATATTTCTTTGGTCTCTCATGTACTGAATGGAAGAGATGATGAACTAAATAATAATAATAATTATCACAAAAGTGGTTTAGAAAAGTGGTTATTAATACTGATTGCACACAGAAGATGCATTTGTCTTTTATTTAAACTCCCTCTCTTTTTTTACTTGAATAGAGAGTTTGCAAAAACCATCAAGCGCCCATTTGGCGTGAAGTACAATCCATACACTCAAAGTGTGCAGATCCTGAAAGACACGAAGAGCATTGCCAGCGTGGTGAACGAGCTACGTCATGAGCTAGACATTGTCAGCGATGCCCTCAGCAAGATGGGCAAACAACTGGAAGTTTAACATTCCCATCGTCAGTGTGGTGTGCTCAGCAACTCTTTTTTTTTCCCCACTGATTTCTTTCTAGGCATGTAACGTGCTGTATGCAGAACTTTCCTTTACAAATGGAAGTGTGAATGGTCCATAAGGATAATCACTTTATTTGTTTCTCTGTTTAAAGTCGCTTACAGAATGTATTTCCTCCACCTCTATCCTCCCTGGATAAAAAAGTCCTAGTGTTCCTTTTTAGAAGCTAGCAGAGGACTAGAGAAATCACCAGACTGGACCGCAACTGTGGTCTGTGGATCAAGGCTGGGAGCAGATGCTTATGAGGCAATCATAGAATAATTTGGTACAGGGAAATGTCTGTCTGACTCTAGTAGTCTATGCTGCTAATTCTACAGTAGTGTGGACTTTATAGCATAGAAGTTATAGTAATCAGTGCTTCTATGCCTGTGCTATTAAGTTTAAAACTTGACTGATTATGATCCAGGCATCAGGACACAAATAGCTGGAAGCTCATCATGATAAAAAGGAGGGCTCAAATCTCCTTTTCAAAGAGATCATTTTTTCCGCTAAAGAATTGCAACTGTACTGATTAGCATCTTTCTAGTAGAAGGCAGAGATGCAGAACTGTTGCGTGATATCCTAATTCTGCTTATTTCAAGAGATTTGCTGTCAGCTCAGAGTCAGGATTTTTGTTTCTGTCCCTGGTATTGCACCTGAGGGAAAACACTAAGGAAATATCATTAGCCTTTTTCCTCACTGAATAAATTTAGCCAAGATGATAGCAAGTCATCAGGTAGTGACTTATCGCAATGCCTAAAACCATTTCCAAATTACAATTCAATATTCAAAATGGCTTCACAGGACTAAGTGAAGCTCACTTCTACAATGGCTCTTATTTCAAACTCTGGTGTTTAAGTTCTTAGTTATGGCCAAAGTTCATGGCTTTTTTATAAGAATAAACATCCCATTGACAGCCCAGTCACGTCACTGACCTTGCAAGCTGCACAAAGATGGATTTTGTTTCTTCTTTGCTAGGCCTGAACACCTGTATTCACCATCAAGCAAATGATAACTGAAAGATTCAAACATTTGATAGGAATCAGCATCTCACAGAAGTTTCAAGCATCCTGTGTGGCTGTACAGAGCTGCACTGCCTGCTGTTTCTGCCATCCCATCTATGACATGAATTAATCTGTACGGGGAATTATACATTTGAATGGAAGATAGGTGATGTGTAGGGTGTATTTTATATCGTGCTAGGCACTGATTCTTCATATGTAGATCTACAGAAAAGCCACAGTTTGCAATTGTGGATGTCACTGGGGAAATCCACTGAAATTGCAAATGCACTGGAGATGTTGATCCAAGTCCTTTGGGAATTGGAAAGGACTTTCGAGAACCTCTGTGCTTGATAATGACTGTTTCATATGCCTTCTGGTAGGCTGCATCTGCTTCATAAGCAATCACCAGCCCTGTCTTTCCAAACATACTCACTGTTTATCTAGTCTAGATTTAATTTTCCTGTGACTTTATTAATCCACTATTTTTTTTTTTTAAAGAATATTTTGGACATATAGAATTGTGGTCTACAACATTTACAGTTTATGTCACACTTTCAAATAGATTTTAGGTGCTTCCTCTTCCTGAAGAACGAGTCTTTGAGCAGTGAGGGAGGATGCACTGTCTGCTTCTGTGATAACAGTTAATGCTCAGCTGCATTTTAAGAAATGATTGGATTATTATGTTTTTGAAATATAGATCTGTATTACTACAAGACTTTGCCTGAATTATGTATTCATTGAGTAGGAAACCTTACATCTCCTAAATTAGCACGTGATTTCAAATACTTTGGGAAAAAAAAAAAAAAGTAATTGTCTTTATTTGCACCCGTGTAACAAAAAGTGTAAGTACTGCTAAAATAGAGAGAGGATGTGTTTTCATAGTGTTAACATGTATGTTTGGCTTCACACACCCAACCTTTCTGCCTATGTCTGGAGCAGTAACAATTTAAGTATTTTTAACTACTGTGGAGGCTTTAACTGTCAATGAAATAAATATGGATGCGTGTTGGTGATTAGTAGGAGCAAATAAACTTTTACTTCAGCACTGTAGCACTCCCCTCTGACTACGATTTTGTGTGTTTACGCTCTGATTCGGCTTTTCTGCCCCCGTGCGTTCATTCCGTGGGGAATGTCATATATTTTTGACATTATATATTTCCAATATATATGGCGGGGGGCAGCGAGCGGGTTACCCCCCCGAGGCGGCGCGCGTGAGGTGCGACCGTTACCCGACGGCCGTTACCGTTACCCGACGGCCGCCCCCCAACGGTCGCCCGCTGGGGGAAACGCTCCGGGGCGGCTCGGGCTGAGGCGGGGCCCCGCCGGAGCCCGTCCCCGCTCCGCCTCCTTCTCCCCAGCGGCTGTGGGACGGGACGGGACGTGACGGGACGGGCATGGGGCTGCTGACCCCGCGGCCGCGGTGCTGCTTGCCTGGGTAGGTGGGTGCCGGGGGCGGTGCCACACGGAGGAGCCGGGCCCTGGCCCGTCGCGAGATGGCGGCGCGGGGCCGGGACGGTGGGGCCGTGAGGTGGCGGTGGTGGCGGCCCCGTCACCGAGCCTCGCGGAGCGGTGGTCCTGCCTGCTTCGTGTTTTGCTCCGGGAAGGGTAAAGGTGGGCAGCTTCCTCCCCACGGCCGCCGTGCGTGGCTCCGGGCTGCCCGGGCACCTGCCTCCTTGCTGCTCCTCACGGCGTGCGGGTTCCTCGCAAGCTGTGAACTAAAACCAGAGCTTGCGAGCAGGCTTCTGAGACGGACGGTGGGTCTGTCGTGGGGTAACGCTGCAAAACTGACTGCCAGACAGCGGCTGGATCAGCCTCTCGAGCTCAGATCCCGAAATCTCACCCACCTGTTAACCGCCCAGCCTGATGCTTTTGCCTCAAGTGCCTAACGCTTCTGTAGGTACAAGGTGTTGAGTGCTGAAGGTGCCCTTTTGGGATGCGCCGTGTGCTGCCTGGGGGGGAGCAGCGAGCAGAGGAACGCGGGTGAGGTGGGTTAACCCCCGCTGGGCCTGAGGTTACTGACAGTCTGCCCCTGTGAACAGAGGTTGGGCTCACGCTGTTGGACTCTGCTCATCGAATAGAGCTAGGAGTGGCTAAGGCACCCCCCGACGTGTTACCACGTTGTCAGCAGTGGCTTTGTGGGATTGGTTTAGCAGCTTTTTTTATTATTATTTTTGTAAACACGTGGTCTATTTCCATTTTGCCTGCTTTAAGTTAAAAGAGTTTGTTCTGCTTTCCTCACTTAGGTTCCAGAATAAGGTAGCATGTTTTTCTCATCTTATTTTGGGGGTGTAGTGCTGGAAAGCGTTGGCAAAAATGACATCTTGGTGATGAGTGGGAACCATTTGAATTAAAATCAAACAGGTGGAGATCATTTTTGATAATGAGGCTTTCTGCTTTAGTAACTATTAGCTTACAGTTAGTCTTATTGTGATATATTCCAGCATGTTTCTTACAACAGTGGGGTTATAGTGGCAACCTGAGTGGCAGAAGATCTAGGCAGTCGTTGGTAATTCTGGGAGTCTTATGATGCAGCTGCAGGATTGAAGTTCCCCTTTTGGGGGATTTTGAGGAGCAAACACTGGCAGGTTAACCTGTGACATGTTCCTGATGAGCTTGTTGGCTCATAGGAGCAGGGCTGAGTGTATCTCTTTTTGTTAACTTTTTTTTTTTTTTTTTTTTAACTCGTCTTTTTATTTATTTATTTGTGTGTGTACTTGAAGGGTGCAAACAGCTATGGACAACTTGGTCTTGGTCATAAAGAGGATGTGCTGGTACCTCAGTCAACGAAAGATGTTTCCTGCAAATGTTGAGACATTAAGAGCATTACTGGAGGAGTGGGACGTTCTGCAGTTATCACTGGTAAAAACATTGCACTTGCAAGGAATGTATGACAGAGCCTGAAAAAAAAAAAAAAAAAAAGTGTTTCCCTGTTGATTTGGTGCTGCCACCTATCTTTTGCTTTTGTTTCTAAGCTTAGTTGCAAAGCGGTTTCCTCCAGTGCTCGTTAATATTTTGGGTAATTTCCTCTGTTTTATTATCTGTGGTTATTTAATGGATTTGTGAGGACTATTTTTTACCTGTTTTATGTAACAGCTTTTCATACAAAACCATCAATTTTCCTGTATTGAGGATGAGGGGGGAAGGAGTCAAATAGGAAGTTATTCAGTCTTGAGAAGTTCTGGTGTAAGGAGCGGAAAATAGTGTCTGGTCTTTGAAAGGTTCTGCTGTGGGCTAATTATGGGAAAGAAGGGATACAGAGAGGTGTGTATGGTATGAAACAGTTCTGATAACAGGTTCCTGTTTTACTATATGGATTGTCTCCCTTGACTCTTTATAACTGTGCTTATTCAAAGATGCTTCTTATGCATCAGAAGTAGTTCTTTCTCTTTTTGTGTGATTGCAGTGCCTAAAATGACACAGTCAACTGTCCTTGTCTGTCACAGGATCTCATAGCATATAGACTTCTCTTTTTAGTCTGTCAAGTGGATGTGACTTTATTTTATTTATTTATTTTTATTATTCCAGGTGCTGGAGAGCTCTTTGTGTGTGGCCATAACAAAGAAGGGCAGCTGGGACTGAATCACACAGAAGATGTACTGCGTTTCACTTTGTGCACTGCCCTGTCTGGCTTTCATGTAAAAGAAGTTGCCTGTGGTTGGGATTTTGCAGTCATATTAGTAGGTAAGTCTGCCTCTGTAGGAGCTGGGGAAAAATGGTGATGTAGAGAACACAGTGAAAGTTCCACATTGCTATTGATTGTGCAGTGCATGGCACTCACAAGTTTTAAGCTACTTACATTCCATCTAAGTTAGTCCGTGTTTCTTGTATCACCTTGAACTTCAGACCTTTACTGAACGTGATATGTAAAACCAGAAGCCTGTGTCCTCAGGGGCTTTGGAAGAGGAGATGCTAGGTCTTTCTTGAGTTGTTTCACTGTGATACATTTGCCTGTTGGAATGTTATGGTGCTTTGCTTTTGCTCACTTATATGCTGATCAGACTCTAACACTTTATTTTGCAGGAGTTGGCCTAGTTCTGTCCTGTGGGTCTAAAGCTTTTGGACAATTAGGAGTTCCTCATATTTCAGGTCCATGCTTGACTCCAGAAAAGATCAAGGTAAAGATCTAAAAGGAATTGTGCTTCATTGCTCTGAATGTTATGTTTGTTATAGCAACTAAAGGCCTGGTGACCTCAGTGGGCTTTAAGCCAGGCCCTTCAACTGCTTTTGAAGGAGTCTATCTGATGAAATAAACTTACAAAGTAAAGGACCAAAGATAGTAATTGACTCAGAAATGAGAAGCTAAGGTTGCTTTCCTACTTGTATGAAGAAGTTGCCCACTTGTTATGGAAAGCTGTCTGTTTCACTTGTGATTATAACAATTCATTAATGTATTTGGATGACATCTGCAGAATAACTCTGATGCTCAGGTGATGTGAAGTGATATTAAAGCTAATGAAACCATCTGACTTTACTTCAGCTGAAGTTCTGCCTCAAGTTTGTAAGAGACTAGATACATTTTGCTACCTGGAGTTTACTCATAGCTTTGCATACCTTGTTCAAGGCTTGTGCTGAACTGTTTGAATGATACTTTGTAAAACAAAATAGATTAGCAGTAATCCACCCTGGAAAAAATAAACTGTGTGATAGAGTTCAACAAAATTAGCGATGTCAATTCTTCTGATACATTGCTCTTTTGCTTCTTTTTTGCTTCTTTTCAGGTGCATTTATGACTACAAATTTCTTTCCCGCAGTGAGGACCGTAGTACTATTTCCCAGTCATAAAAGCCTTTAGATAAATGCAAGCTTGGTCATTCCCAAAATAATATCTGTATGGGAAAGTATGTAGCTGCAAGAAAATCAAACTGAGAGTATATACTTTAGTTATGTACTTTGAGACAAAGATTATTTTTACTTCTGCATGTAAAGGAACTAAAAAGTACATTGACTTACTTCTTGTTTAACCTCCAGTATTTATCAAACAATATCAGCTTCAAAGGAAATAGAGGAGAAATGGAAACAGGTACCTGCTCGACTTCGCAGGCATCCCCCCTCCTTACTGGTCCTGCCTCCCCAGGTGCCCATACACAACAAGTTTGAGGCCCTGGAGCTTGAGAGACCGGTGGGTGAGGATGAGGTGAACAGTCTACCCAGGAGGATGCCTGGGGCGAGGAAGTTGACTCCACACCTCAGGACTGCCTCCACTAGGAAAGAAAGAAGGGTGATCGTTGTAGGCGACTCCCTTCTCAGGGGAACTGACTGGCTATAGGCTCTTCAGAAGGGACAGGTGGCACAGAAGGTGTGGTGGTGTGGCTCTCTATATTAGAGAGCGTTTTGATGTTGTGGAACTCAAGACTGAGTCTGAGAATGATAAGGTTGAGTCGCTATGGGTTAGGATCGATGGGAAGGCCAATAAGGCAGGCATCTTGGTGGGGGTCTGTTACAGACTGCCAAATCAGGATGAGGAGATGGATGAGGAATTCTACAGGCAGCTGGCAAAAGTTGCAAAATCGTTGTCTCTTGTACTTGTGGGGGACTTCAACTTCCCAGACATATCCTGGATATGCAATACAGATCAAAGGAAGCAGTCTAGGAGGTTTCTGGAGAGCGTGGAAGATAGTTTCTTGACGTAACTGGTTAGTGAGTCTACCAGGGGAGGTGAACCGCTGGACCTTCTGTTCACAAACAGAGAAGGACTGGTGGGAGATGTGGTGGTTGGGAGCTGTCTTGAGCAGAGTGACCATGAAATGGTAGAGGTCTCTATTCTTGGTGAAATCAGGAGGGGGACCAGTAGAACTGCTGTCCTGAACTTCCGGAGGGCAGACTTTGAGCTGTTCGGGACACTGCTTGGCAGAGTCCCTTGGGAGGTGGTTCTGAAGGGCAGAGGAGTCCAGGAAGGCTGGACAATCCTCAAGAAGGAAATCTTAATGGCTTAGGAGTGGTCTTGGTCTGTCCCCAAGTGCCCAAAGATGAGCTGGTATGGAAGAAGACCAGCCTGGCTGTACAGAGAGTTGTGGCTAGAGCTTAGGAAAAAAAAAAGAGGGTTTATGATCTTTGGAAAGGAGGGCAGGCCACTCAGAAGGATTATAAGGATGTTGTAAGTAGGGACAAAATTAGAAAGGCCAAAGCTCACCTGGAGCTCAATCTGGCTACTGCTGTTAAAGACGACAGAAAATGTTTTTATAAATATGTTAACACAAAAAGGGGGACTAAGGAGAATCTCCGTCCTTTAATGGATGCGGGGGGAAGCCTAGTGATGAGAGATGAGGAAAAGGCTGAGGTGCTTAACGCCTTCTTTGCCTCAGTCTTTAGCGGCAAGACCAGTTGCTCTCTGGATGCCCAGTACCCTGAGCTGGTGGAAGGGGATGGGGAGCAGAATGTGGCCCTCACAATCCACAATGAAATGGCTGGTGACCTGCTACAGCACTTAGATGTATGCAAGTCAATGGGGCCGGATGGGATCCACCCAAGGGTGCTGAGAGAACTGGCGGAAGAACTGGCCAAGCCGCTTTCCGTCATTTATCGGCAGTCCTGGATATCAGAGGAGGTCTCACTCAACTGGCGGATAGCAAACATGACTCCGATCTACAAGAAAGGCTGGAAGGTGGACCCCACAAACTATAGGCCTGTCAGTCTGACTTCGGTGCCGGGGAAGCTCATGGAGCAGATTATCTTGAGTGTCTTCATGCGGCACTTGCTGGGCAACCAGACGATCAGGCCCAGTCAGCATGGGTTTATGAAAGGCAAGTCCTGCGTGATGAACCTGATCTCCTTCTGTGACAAAGTGTGGATGAGGGAAACATCCACTTGGTGGATGAGGGAAAGGCTGTGGATGTGGTCTGCCTTGACTTCAGTAAGGCTTTTGATGCCATTTCCCACAGCATTCTCCTCGAGAAACTGGCTGCTCTTGGCTTGGACTGGTGTACCCTTCGTTGGATTAGAAACTGGCTGTGTAGCCGGGTGCAGAGAGTCATGGTGAACAGAGCTAAAACCAGTAGGAGGCCAGTCACTCCTGGAGTCCCCCAGGGCTCAGTATTAGGGCCAGTTCTCTTTAATATCTTTATCAAAGATCTGGATGAGGGGATTGAGTGCACCCTCTGTAAGTGTGCTGACGACACCAAGTTAGGCGCGTGTGCCGATCTGCTCAAGAAGTCAGTCCCAGTTTGTTTCTGGCAGTCCCATTTGTAAGCAGGAGGTAGCCAAGCTGGCTAGGAAGAAGTTGGCCTAAAGTGAGCTGTGATGGCCAGCCGTGTCAAGGCTGGTGTGTGTGAGAAATGTGCAGCAAAGCTACGAGAGGCGCTTAATTTCCCAGGTAGAAAGCATGGTTCTCTTTGATTTCCAGCAGCGGGGCAGCCCCCACAGCAGCTGCACGTTGGGTGCAGAATGCATGTCAGGAAGGGGAATTTCCTCAAGCAGTTCTGTCACAGCAGATGAGGTTTTTTGTTAAATGTTGTTTCTTCCTTGTACACATGCAGTCCCTTGGTGAAAGAGGGAGCTCATTGGTTTCCAGACCTACACCTGCAGACTCTGGTCTTAGATTAGGACACTTAATCTGCTTTGAAATTCTCTTGATTCCAGCATCTGAAAAAGCGGAGGCTGGTGCACTCGCTCCTTCTGCAAAAGGCAAAGCCCCCCGAGGTTTCCCCAAGAAGGGCAGGAAGAAGCAGCCGATGAGACTGAATCACAACCTTTATTTGAGCAAGGTTTGAGAGAGGGGTGGGGTGGTGCAGAGGCGTGCTGAGCTCTCTTTGTCCACAGCCGCGGGGCCCGTTGGTGTGCTTGTAGGACCATGGCTGGGTACGGACGGGGTCCTTGTGTGCTTCCTGCTCCTTCGGTGGCTGTGGTTGTAGAAAGCTGCACCAGCCTTCAGGTCAGTGGCCGCAGAGGGATTGGGCAGAGGGAAAGCACAGCAGCAGATGTTGGTGTGCTCGGGGCTCTGAGATGGGGTGAGAAAGGAAAATGATCAAAAAGAGCAGCCCCAGCCTGTTGCCAGGGTCAGCCCCTGCATCCCTGAGTGAGGCTCTCCCAGCCTCACTCCAAGGGTGTCCATCTCACGTCTCCCTGACAGGCAGGAGATGCCCATCATAGCCGAACCATGTCATCTTCTGGCATGCTGTGAGATCCTGGTGGGGTGTGGGTTGGGGATTGCTTATGCGTCCCGTAGTTTGGTCCCATCACTGTGTGTGTCTTCCTTTAACAAGAGAAGGAACAAACGGAGCAGCATCCCCCCTGTGACACCAGGCTCCCCCTGCCTCTGTGCCCGAGGGTCTCGAGCATCTCACCACGTCTGTCCGTGTCCCGTTGTCCTGATGGAGTGGTCACTCCTGTCCTGGCCCAATCGTGTCACCTGGCTGCTTGCTGTGGACCGTGCTGGGGTGTGGGTTGGGGCAATCTTACCTGTCCTGTAGAGTGTTGGCAGCTCTTCCTTCCAGTTGAGTTCCCATCGCTGGCTGAAAGAGAAGCACCAAACGGAGCAGCATCCCCCTGTGACCATGGGCAGTCCCTGCCTCTGTGCCCAAGGGTCTCTGGCGTCTCACCGAGGCTGTCCATGTCCTGTCGTCCTGATGGAGCGGTCACTGCCATCCTGGCCGGATTGTGTCACCTTCCTGCTTGCTGTGGATCATGGTGGGGTGTAGGTTGGGGCGATCTTACCTGTCCTGTAGAGCATTGGCAACTCTTCCTTCCAGCTGAGTGGTCGAAGGCAATGAGGCCAGGATTGTGCTGTGGTCTGATCCCATCGCTCTGTGTTCCTGGCTGAAAGAGAAGAAGCACCAAACGGAGCAGCATCCTCATGGCCACGGGCATCCCCTGCCTGTCTGCCCAAGAGTCTCTAGCGTCTCACCGAGGCTGTCCGTGTCCTGTCGTCCTGATGGAGCGGTCACTGCCATCCTGGCTGGAGCTTGTCACCTGACTGCTTGCTGTGGATCATAGTGGGTGTGGGGTGGGGTGATCTTACCTGTCCTGGAGAGCGTTGGCAGCTCCTCCTTCCAGCTGAGTTCCCATCGCTCTGTGTTCCTGGCTGAAAGAGAAGAAGCACCAAATGGAGCAGCATCCCTCTGACCACGGGCAGACCCTGCCTGTCTGCCCAAGAGTCCCTAGCGTCTCACCGAGGCTGTCCGTGTCCTGTTGTCCTGATGCAGCGGTCAGTGCCGTCCTGGCCCGATCGTGTCACCATCCTGCTTGCTGTTAGACAGCTGTGGGTGTGGGTAGGGGCAATCTTACCTGTCCTGTAGGGCGTGGACAATTGTCCAGCACTGCGCTGGAAAGGAGTGGCCAGGAGCGTGCGGTGGTTCAGTTCGGTCAGTGTCCTGTCGGGCGCTGAGAGCCGTTTGAGGTGAGGGCCTGAGGAGAGAGGAGCTGCATTCCTCTGGTTGAGTTTGTGTCCAGAGCTGAGGCTGGAGCAGCAGGAGCGGGCAGCTGAGCAGCCTCCCCGTCAGCTCGGGCAGCCAGCACTGGGGCCAGGTTCCGGGGCAAGGCCGTCCCCGCCCGTTGTGCCATGGGCCATGATGCCCTGCCTGCTGTGACATGGGCAGCGCATCACTGGGGGCGGCAGCAGGTGATGCGGAGCCCAGGCCCGGGCTGGGCGGTGGAAAAGGTGCCCAGGTGTGTGCACAGGGCTGCGGGGCCGTGCCAGTGGGCTGTGGGAGTGTGCTGGGGTCCGTCTGGGGCTGTGCTGCCTGCCCTGCAGAGCTCTGAGAGCTCCCCTCTGAGGGGGCCAGGAGCGGGCCCCGGTTTGGTCCCGTCGCTGCCTGCGCATGTGGCTGGGAGAGGAGAGGCAAGCAGAGAGAAGAAATATGCCCTGTTCACTGATGGGTCCTATCATATTGTGGGAAAGCATTGGAGATAGAAGGCTGCTGTACGGAGTCCTACATGACGAGTTGCAGAAGCTGCTGAGGGAGAAGGTGAATCGAGTCTGTTTGCAGAAGTGAAAGCCATCTAGCTGACTATAGATACTGATGAACAAGAAAAGTGGCCATTATCTCTCTATGATTCATGGATTGTAGCAAATGCCCTATGGGGGTGGTTACAGCAATGGAAGCAGAACAACTGGCAGCACGGGGGCAAACCCATCTGGGCTGCTGCATTGTGGCAAGATACTGCTGCCCAGGTAGAGAACCTGGTTGTAAAGGTACACCACATAGATGCTCATGTGCCCAAGAATTGGGCTACTGAAGAACATCAAAACAACCAGCACGTGGATCAGGCTGCTAAGATCGAAGTGGCTCAGGTGGACCTGGACTGGCAACATAAGGGTGAATAGCTCAATGGGCCCATTACACTGCAGGCCATCAAGGTAGGGATGCAAGATACAGGTGGGCTCGTGATCGAGGGGTGGACCTGCCCATGGACACTGTAGCACAGATTATTCATGATTGTGAAATGTGCTGCAATCAAGCAAGCCAAATGGTCAAAGCCTCTTTGGTATGGAGGACGATGGCTGAAATATAAATATGGAGAGGCCTGGCAGATTGATTACATCACCCTCCCTCAAACCCGCAACGGCAAGCGCCACATACTTAGTGGTGGAAACAACCACTGGATGGCTGGAAACATAACCTGTGCCCCACGCCACTGCCCGGAACACTATCCTGGCCTTGAAAAGCAAGTCCTATGATGACATGGCACCCCAGAAATAATTGAGTCAGGCAATGGGACTAATTTCCAAAACAACCTTATAGACACTTGACCCAAAGAACATAGTATTGAGTGGGTATATCGCATCCCCTATCATGCAGCAGCCTCCAGGAAAGTTGAATGATACAATGGACTGTTGAAGATTACATTGAAAACAATGGGTGCTGAGACATTCAAAAACTGGGATACGCATTTGGCAAAGGTCACCTAGTTAGTCAGTACTAGGGGATCTGCCAACCGAGCTGGACCTGACCAATCAAACCTGTTATGTACTGTAGAAGGGGATAAAGTTCCTGTAGTGCATGTAATAAACATTCTGGTGGAAGACAGTCTGGGCTACTCCTGCCTCAGGAAAAGGCTGACACATTCATGGGATTGCTTTTGCTCAGGGACTTGGATGCACTTCGTGGGTAATGCGAAAGAATGGGGAGGTCCAGTGAATATCTCAAGGGGATTTAATACTGGGTGAGAATAGCCCATGAGTTGAATTGTATTATGTTAGTTATTATATAATAATGTATGTCACCACTACCACGATTGCTATATGTCAATGTCCTATTAATGTTATCACAGTAACAGCCACGCAGATAACAATGAATGAATTTTGATAGAGTTGGACAAGCACAGAGATGTGATGGAACGAGAACGGGCTTCAATGTGTGACGATCTAACATCACACACCATCTCTTCTGCCCTGAAGGACTGCTGTGACAGATGGAGCCCGAAGTCAGTCATGGACTACACAAACTCAGTGGACATTCTATATACCATAGATGAAAATGGTGATTAACTGGAATGTATTGGAAAGGGTGTAACCTGAGCATGACATAAATGGTATGAAATAAGGGGTGCATATATGTCCTGGTTTCAGCTAGGATAGAGTTAATTTTAACTTGTTATTGTGAATCTTTTTCATCCAAATAGCTCAGTCATTCGAAGTCACTTGCTACAACTCACCCTGCTCATTTTGCTGTGGCCTCCACAAGAAATTCCTAGCTGAGGATGCACACTTGAAAGTTACAGTTTTACATCATATTTTATGATGAAACAGTCATTTTCTCAAAACAAAACAAAATCTCATCTATTTGGAGAATACAGATGTGCACCAGTTAGCTGGATTTGAACTATCTCAGGCTGGGCAGTTCCTGACAGTATAAAGGAGTCA
>CM021769.1:29022969-29040467 GCA_011076525.1 Nettapus auritus
CCCCCCCAGAAAAGGTCTGCAGAACAGGAGCCCTAGGCAGCTGGAGGGGACAGGGAGAGCTCTGAATTGGCCTCATCTTCCTCGAGAACCATTTCTGAGTTTGAAAAAGTTGAGAAGTATTGAAAACAGCCCGGTCCAAACAGTTTTAAAGCCAGCCCCTAACAGGGGCATGCAGCCAGCACCGCTTGACCTGTAATCTTTCAGTTCAGTGGGTTAGGCAAGAATCCCCCCACTTTTTTTTGGGACGTAACAAAAGCACTGTAGAAATCCTTCCAGACTTCACAGGACATTTTTCCTTTGAGACAGTCTCTCATTTTCCCCTAGATTAGAGCCATAATCAAACCTGGCTGTATGCTCAGAGAGCTGCTAATTTCCAGGAGAGAAAGCTTGAGATTCTAACGATGCACAGTGGAGCCAATTTAAACACACTTAAACTCTCTTCCCAAGTTACATCATTGCAGTTTGTCAGGCACCAACTTTTCAAACTGCATCTACTGAGACCTTATTAGAATCATCCCAAGTCATTTCCCGCAGAGACAAACAACTTATATTAAATAGTTTGCCTTGAGTATTGAGACACGGGCTCTCAAAAACTGAATGGTATTTGCATTTGACTTCTTTGTCAAAAAATCTGAATGACTGCTTCAGATATGTGTAGTAATTTGTACTGTGTTTCCTGGTAGAATAGCAGAGGACATAGCAGAAATTTCCCCTAGAGGAAATCACAGAATCACAGAAAGTCTAGGTTGGAAGAGACCTACAAGATCACTGACTCCAACCTCTGGCCTAACACTAACAAATCATCCCCTAAACCATATCCCTAAGCTCTACATCTAAACGTCTTTTAAAGACCTCCAGGGATGGTGACTCAACCACTTCCCTGGGCAGCCTATTCCAGTGCCTAACAACCCTTTCAGTAAAGAAGTTCTTCCTAATATCCAACCTAAACCTCCCCTGGCACAACTTTAGCCCATTCCCCCTCGTCCTGTCACCAGGCACGTGGGAGAACAGACCAACCGCCACCTCGCTACAGCCTCGTTTCAGGTACCTGTAGAGTGCGATAAGGTTGCCCCTGAGCCTCGTCTTCTCCAGGCTAAACAGTCCCAGCTCCCTCAGCCGCTCCTCGTAAGCCTTGTTCTCCAGACCCTTCACCAGCTTCGTAGCCCTTCTCTGGACACGCTCAAGCACCTCCATGTCCTTCTGGTAGCGAGGGGCCCAAAACTGAACACAGTATTCGAGGTGCGGCCTCACCAGAGCTGAGTACAGGGGGACAATCACATCCCTGGACCTGCTGGCCATGCTGTTTCTTATGCAAGCCAGGATGCTGTTAGCCTTCTTGGCTGCCTGAGCACACTGCTGGCTCATATTCAGCCGACTGTCAACCAAAACTCCCAGGTCCTTCTCTGACAGGCAGCTTTCTATCCACACATCTCCCAGCCTGTAGCTCTGCTTGGGGTTGTTGTGCCCCAGGTGCAGAACCCGGCACTTGGCCTTGTTGAACTTCATACCGTTGGCCTCGACCCATCGGTCCAGCCTATCCAGATCTTCCTGCAGAGCCTTCCTACCCTCGAGCAGGTCGACACATGCACCTAACTTGGTGTCGTCTGCAAACTTACTGAGGGTGCACTCAATCCCCTCATCCAGATCATCAATGAAGATGTTAAAGAGGACTGGCCCCAGTACCAAGCCCTGGGGGACTCCACTAGTGACCGACCTCCAACTGGATTTGACTCCATTCACTAAGACTCTCTGGGCCCGGCCATCCAGCCAGTTCTTAACCCAACGAAGCGTGCGCCAGTCCAAGCCATGGGCAGCCAGTTTCCTGAGGAGAATGCTGTGGGGAACGGTGTCAAATGCCTTACTGAAGTCAAGGTAGACCACATCCACAGCCTTTCCCTCATCCACTAAGCATGTCACCTTGTCATAGGAGATCAGGTTCGTCAAGCAGGACCTACCCTTCATAAACCCATGCCGACTAGGCCTGATCGCCTGCTTGCCCTGCAACTGCCGCATGATGATGCCCAGGATAATCTGCTCCATGAGCTTCCCTGGCACTGACGTTAAACTAACAGGCCTGTAGTTCCCCGGGTCTACCCTCTGGCCCTTCTTGTAGATGGGCGCCACGTTTGCTATCCGCCAGTCAAGTGGGGCCTCTCCCGATAGCCAGGACTGACGATAAATGATGGAAAGCTGCCTGGCCAGCTCTTCCGCCAGTTCTTGCAGTACCCTCGGGTGGATCCCATCTGGCCCCATCGACTTGTGTACATCCAAGTGCTGTAGCAGGTCGCCAACCATCTCCTCGTGGATTGTGTGGGCCACATTCTGCTCCCCATCCCCTTCCACCAGCTCAGGGTACTGGGCGTCCAGAGAGCAACTGGTCTTGCTGTTAAAGACTGAGGCAAAGAAGGCATTAAGCACCTCAGCTTTATCCTCATCTCTGGTAACTAAGTTTCCCCCTGCATCCAGTAAAGGGTGGAGATTCTCCTTAGTCCTCCTTTTTGTATTGATGTATTTATAAAAACGTTTTTTGTTGTCTTTAACAGCAGTAGCCAGATTGAGCTCCAGATGAGCTTTGGCCTTTCTAATTTTGTCCCTGCACCGCCTCACAACATCCTTGTAGTCCCCTTGAGTGGCCCGCCCTCTTTTCCAAAGATTATAAACCCTCTTTTTTTCTCCTAAGCTCGAGCCACAACTCTCTATTCAGCCAGGCCGGTCTTCTTCCACACCGGCTTGTCTTTGGGCATGTGGGGACAGACCGCTCCTGAGCCATTAGGATTTCTTTCTTGAAGAGCGCCCAGCCTTCCTGGTCTCCTCTGTCCTTCAGAACCACCTCCCAAGAGACTCTGCCAACCAGCGTCCTGAACAGCTCATAGTCAGCCCTCCGGAAGTCCAAGACAGCAGTTCTACTGGTCCCCTTCCTGACTTTGCCAAGTATCGAGAACTCTACCATTTTGTGGTCACTCTGCCCAAGACAGCCCCCGACCACCACATCTCCCACCAGCCCTTCTCTGTTAGTGAACAGAAGGTCTAGCGGGGCACCTCCCCTGGTAGGCTCACCAACCAGCTGCGTCAGGAAGTTATCTTCCACGCTCTCCAGAAACCTCCTGGACTGCTTTCTCTGGGCTGTGTTGTGCTTCCAGGATATGTCTGGGAAGTTAAAGTCCCCCACAGGAACAAGCGCTGACGATTTCGCAACCTCTGTCAGCTGTCTGTAGAACTCCTCGTCCACCCCCTCATCCTGGTTCGGCGGTCTATAACAGACCCCCATCAGGATGCTGGCCTCTCCGCTGATCCTAACCCATAGCGACTCCACCTTGTCATTGCCAGCCTCAAGTTCAATGACATCAAAACACTCTCTAATATAGAGAGCCACTCCACCACCCCCTCCGTGCTGCCTGTCCCTTCTGAAGAGCCTAGAGCCAGACATGGCAGCACTCCCGTCATGAGAGTGGTCCCACCACGTTTCCGTGATGGCAACCAAGTCATAGCCTGCATGCTGCACAATGGCTTCCAGCTCCTCCTGCTTGTTGCCCATGCTGCGTGCATTAGTGTAGATGCACTTCAGCTGAGCCTTTGCCTTCTCCCCCAGCCCAGCCACTGCTCCCCCTGGCACACCTCCAACAGGCTTTGTTTCTTCCCCGTCCCCTTCTTACCTAGTTTAAAGCCCTCTCAATGAGCCCTGCCAGCTCCTGGGCCAGGATCCGTTTTCCCCTTGGGGACAGTTTGACCTGTCTGCAGCCATCAGGCCGGGTGCCGAGTAAAGTGCCCCGTGGTCAAAGAACCCAAAACCTCTGTGTTGGCACCAGCCTCTAAGCCATGTGTTTATCAGGTGGGCTTTGCGTGTCCTCTCTGAACCCCTCCCTGCCGCTGTAGGAATGGACGAAAACACCACCTGTACTCCCGCTCCGTCCACTAACTGTCCCAACCCCCTGAAGTCCTGTTTGATAGCCTTCAGGCTTCTCTCGTCAATGTTATCACTGCCAGCCTGGACTATCAGTAGTGGGTAGTAATCGGAGGGGCAAACCAGGCTGGGAAGCTTTCTGGCAACCTCCCTGACCCCGGCCCCAGGGAGGCAGCAGACCTCCCTACGGGTAGGGTCAGCCTGACAGATAGGGCCCTCCCTTCCCCTGAGAAGGGAGTCGCCCACAACAATCACCCTCCTTTCCTTCTTGGTGGAAGCAGTCTTGAGGCATGGAGCAGACTTCCTCGCCCTAGGCTTCCTGGGTAAACTTCCTTCCACACCCTCATCCACCGCTCCCCCAAGCTCCAGGGCCTCAAACCTGTTGCATAAGGGCACCTGGGCAGGTGGGGGGCGTTGTTTCCTGCATCGTCGAGCAGCGATCTGTCTCCATTCCTCCTCAACTCCTAGGTCCCCTCCCTCTGCCTGACAGCGACCGGGCAGGGGGTCCACCCCCATGTGGGGAGTCTCACTCCGGAGCCTCTCCTTCGGGCCTTGCAGGGAGTTGCTCCACCAGTCCATCTCCCGCTCGCACTCCCTGATGGCCCTCAACCTCTCCACCTCCTCCTTGAGCTCTGCCACCAGGCGGACCAGGTCGTGCACCCGCTCGCACCTCACGCACACGGTGTCTCTGCCTCCTTCAGACGGCAGCAGCAGGCTCTGGCACTCCCTGCACCCAGAGACCCGAACTGCCGCAGTTCGGAGCGGGCAGTCTGCCTGGGTGCCTACAGACTTTCTGGCGCTCGCTCGCTGCCCAGCGAGGACCAGGGCGGCCCAGCGAGTGCCAGACAGCCGTTAGGGGAGGTGTTCTTGTGGGCGGGATCGCCCTGCCCTCCCTGCTCGCGCTGCCTGCGCCAACTGCCGCGCCCCGCCCTGTTTGCCCGTCCTGGTCGCTCGCGCTCCCCAGGGGCTGCCTTGGAGCGGCCGGGAGGGGGCGCTGCTGGCTCCGCCTCCGCCTCGTCACGTCCCTCACAGGGCTGCCGGCTCGTGGCGGCTCCCTCGGCTGCCTCGAGTGGCCTCGATGCCGGGAAAAGAGCCCTGCCTGTCCCCATCCCCTGCTCCGCTGCAGAGCGCGTCTGTCCCGGAGGCGATCGCCTCGGCAAGAAATGTGGAGCCTGAAAAGAAAAGAAAAGAAAAAAGAAAAGAAAAGAAAAGAAAAGAAAAGAAAAGAAAAGAAAAGAAAAGAAAAGAAAAGAAAAGAGAAAAGAAAAGAAAAGGAAATTACAGTTTGACAATTACAGATTAAAGAAACAACTGAAAGTCAGCACTGTTTCTCATACTACATTATCGTCTGTCAAAAATTGTCAATTGTAGACCTGTTGTCTGTTTAAAAAAGTCTCTTTTGTTAGCTAGCTTCACAATACTGTTGTAGCTTCAACCGAGCTTTGTAAATGTTTTGGGCTAACAATAGTTTAGTTGTCATTTGACAAAGAACCAGTTTTACATTGAGCTATGCAGAGCATGCTTGATTAGTCCAATCAATTTTAGAAGTAAGTAAAACCAAAGGTGATTAAATGTAACATTTTGAATCAATGCAAATATTTTTAATGAATTAATCTTAAGAGCAAGAATAAGCATACTGTTTTTGTCTTTTAGGGACAAGTGAGTGAATTGTCTAGTAACGTCTTCAATGAAATAGCTGGTTAGAGAAGTTAAGTTTTGTTGCTGAGCCTCTTGAGGTTTTCAATGCAACTGAAGAGCATGGGAAGAATGAACGCAGTTTTAAAATGTGCTGTTGTATCGCTGTCTGTCTTGTTGCAGCTCACAGTTCATGTGGTAAAGTGTAAGTTGTTAGTTACTGCTCAGGCTGATGTGGAATTTTCTGTATTGGGTTTGAGAAATCTGGAATTAGTCCAGAAGGTTAAGCATTCCAGTAAATGGCTAAAAATGAAATTGTGTCTAAATGACTTTCTGTGATACCTAAGGCACTGGAATGTATGTTATCACAGTGATTAAAAAATTATTTAATAATTTCAGAGAGCTTTAGTGAATGTAACCCTCTTTTTCATTCTAATACTGATTTGGTCTCTGCTCTGTTGGGTTCAGTAAGTATCTGAAGTTTGAATTTCCCATGACCTATATAATGTAATGCGTCTTTAACACTTTGAAAGTGTAATTTATTCTTGTGAAGATTTGTTGAGTAGTAGGACATAGATTCTTAGAGAAAAGTGAACTTGAAAAGCAATATTATGAATCTAAGCAAGTATACTTCTTGCTGTAGCTTCTGTGTATGAAGACAGACAGTATAACATTTTCTGTTCTAGCTTCATTTTCCCAAATTTACTAAAACAATTTGCCATTCAGGTGAGAAATTTCCATGCTTGCCCTGCATTTTGAATTTACTTTATCTGGTAAATGTTATTACCAACCAATTTTATTTTGTTGATAACCAAAACCGGGCCACTTATCCTTAAATAGTAGGAGACTTACTCTGCTGTTGAGTAGTATTGGTGATGCTGGAAACATCAGATGGATTGTTTTGAGTAAATACTCTTAGAGAAGGAAGCTTACCTCATAAAATTCAGAGTTGAAAAGCCCACTTGTGTGAGATCATTAGAGCTTCTTTGAAGACTACATACTTGCTTTATAAGACAGAGGCAAAGAAGGCATTAAACATCTCTGCTTTGCCTATGTCCTTGTCTGTGAGGTGACCTTCCCCATCAAGTAGCAGACCTATGTTTTCTCTTGTCCTCCTTTTTCTATTCACATATTAAAAAAAAAAAAAAAAAAAAAAAAAAAAAAAGAACTTTTTATTGTCTCCCACAGACCTGGCCAGATTCATCTCTAATTGGGCTTTGGCTACACGAATTTTCCCCCTACAAACATGAATAGCGTCCCTGTATTCTACAGATAGAACTCCCTGCTTCTACAGGTATTCTGATTGTATGGATAAAGAGAGATGTCTATCCAGTGCTACCAAAAGTTTGTGGCACAGTATCTGACCAAATTTATGTGGACTATTACTCCAAACACAAATAGAAAATCTTGAATATTTACAAACAAATCAGTGCAATGCTACCATAATTATTTTCATACCATTAATGTAACTGCTGCCATTGTTATTGACACGGAATTAAGCTGGAACCAACATAAGCTAGTGGACACAACCCACCCAGCTTAGCTACACAGCTCCTGCCTAGAGAGCTCTCCTGAGAAAACAAAATATTTGCTAACCTCAATACTCACCACTATAGCACAAAAAAATGCCTGCTGCTGCTGGAGAGTACTCTGCCCTGCCTGTAAATGCTGGTAGATGTAACTAGAGACAGGGAATATATTTGGTCTGAATAAAGCTGAAAATATTTTAGCCTTTAGGGACAAAAGGGAGCACTCATTACTCCAACTAAGCCTTTAAAATGCCCTTTTTTATCAGCTGTGAAGCAGGATGCCTCAGTGTTTTCAGTAGGCCGTGTTTGTGTACATGTATACTTCTCATCTTATTCTGTGTGTGTGATGTTGTCTGTGCCCTTCCTCACCAGGGAGCACTGAAAAGAAGTAACATGCTGGACATCATTTTGGGAAAACAGGTAAACAGGTTATCAGCTTAGCTGACACATCTTAAAGGAATATTAATTTCTGCCTGGAATTAAACAAATTTACTGAAATATTCCATGCTTTGAGGTCCCTAGAGACTGAAAGTGTTTGAAGCAGCAGCTGAGTCCTGTGCTTTTTGTGTTCAGCATGTTTCAGAATGGGCTGAAGGACAAGTCTGATGTCAACAGCAACCTGAGGAAGGGTTTCCTTCAAACATAAAGCAAGACACAGGTATCATTTCTCCAGGGATTAATTCAGCCCTGCATGTGCTGGACTCTCAGAAGACTACAAGAGGTTGATGGGGCTGGAAGAAAGCAGTTTTTGACCAGTTTAGAAAAAGAGACTTCTTCCCTCCCGAACAGAAACACACATTTCCTCATTTACAGTGGTTCAAAATTACAGTGCAGGAAATTCGTTTTTTTGGTCCATGATAACAGTGTAACAGAAGTCCAAGTAACAGAACAACTCAAACAAACACACACATACAAAGGATCACTTGGGAAAAAAAAAAAAAATAATAATAATTAAAAAAAATCTTTTCAAATCTGAGAGGAATAAAGTCCATTTTTCTAGATGCAGGGGAATAGAAGATAGGCTACATCCATAGGAAATGAAAGTAAATTCTAATGGCCCTTCTCTGCCTTGTCTCAGGTTCAGAGACTGTGGCTGACCAGGAATCCTACCCCCAAACAGAGCACAAGTATGTGAATGTGCATGTTAACTGCTAAAAATACCTTCTTTCTGATAAGGAGTATGAGAGCTCCCTCTTCTGCAAGTAAGCTCTCTCTGGCTCTTCAGGTTTTAGAGAATAGAAATTTCTCATTTGGAGCCAATAGAAACTGCACACCTTGCAGTCAAATCCGCATTAAGAGTTGGTATCCATCCATCATACAATCTCTTTTTGCATTTCAGTCTTTTGCATACAGTCTTTTGCATTTCTTTTATAGGACAGTCTACTGATAAGAGCAGAAACAGCAATGTAAACAGAACACTAAAACATGTCTGGTAAGGTCACAGGGTTGCAAGCAGAAGTTCTGTGGTAAGCACTAATACAGAAGACTATTTTTTTTTTTTTCTTTAAAAAAAACACAAACAACACTTTGCTATATTCCAGGTGTGGAGGAATTGCCCCCATCACTCTCCCCCTGTATATCAATACAGATGTTGCTTAAAACAATTATTTCAGTCTGTGGGACTTGGGTTTCCTGGTTTTCGTTTTGCCTATATTCTGTTTGACATGAAAACAAACTCTTTGATTCAGCATCATTTTAAAAATGAGCTAACCATATACAGGAGGCAATCTAGGAAAAACACTATGCCTAAAAAATTGCTGATAGCAGAAAAATGCCTAAAAAATTGGAAGGAGCAAAATACTTTCTTTTGTCCACAATGGGTGGGACAGAACCTTTTCATTTAAATCTCAATGGCAAAATCTGAGTTAATCCTTAGGTGAAAACTGAAGTATCACTAACTTATAAAGAACAAGTGAAAATGAGTCATTAAGCAGTAGAAGAACGCATATATGAGTGCATTTTAAAGAGTGTTGAACTTCCTGAGCTAGGTGGAAAGATGTTTATGTTGAAAAGGCATTAGTCACAGTACTTAGCTTAAGAATAAAGGGTACCAGCATTGAAGCCAGTCTCCAGAAAAGATGACATTGAAGATGCTGCTCTGTGATAACACAGCAACAAATATAACCTATTCCATTGAATCTTCTATAACCCTTCAATATGAAAGAACCCTGTGTCTGAGAAGCTATAACAACACCAGGTTTGTTTTTTTTCCACCAGTTTTCCCAGTACAGGGGAATGAAGAATGAATTCAGAACAGGCATGGACGTCACAGCAGGTCTTTCCTCAAATCCAAAGGGAACAGACACCAGAAGGGCGGCCTGGTTCCAACATCTGCTGCTACTGAACCATTCCAGGATGGGTGAGAGGTGTGACAACCAACATGCAACATATTGCTGACACTAGGCACCCCAGGCCTCCACAAATTACGCAGCTGCATGCCCCACAAACACCAGGCATGCCTAGCATAAAGCGTCAGGAGCAGCACAACCACTGCAGTACGCTCATCCCTATGGCTGACTTTCTACATCAGTTTCTGTAACAAAGAAACACTATGCCCTGAATGATGTGGTTAAGCCCCACAAAATGAACTGAAGGCAGCTTTTAATCTTTCCCAAATAAATCCTTCAGCAGTGCTTCATTCTCCTAAAGTATGCAGTTGATCCTTAATTCCAGTTAAAGGAGGCTCCTTCAGAAATTGATTCAGTTTAAGATCTTCTGTCAGGAGATCTGAATTTTCATTTAGCTATAGGTTTTTCAGCTGAGGCAATTTGAGAGGCATTCTCAGTAAAAGCATATGTAATACTCTTACAGAAGAGGAGCGTGGTAGCAAGCAGAGTACACCACCACAGCTCTTACAATCTCTTCTTTTGGGCTTAACTGGCAAGATGAACCTTTCCTCCCTTGCAGAATACACTCCGGAAGGGAAGGGCCCTAACCAGAGTAGAAGAAAACATGGTCATGAATGCATGGGTGTGGTCTTTGTTTTATGGGCATTTTTTTGGTTTTCCTTCCCCATATGAATCCACTTCTCTCCCCTTGCCTTGCCATGCTTCCTCATTGTCTTTGCTATGTCCTAGCAGTGGCTGAATCCTCAGACAGCTCACCCCAGATTGTTGGCCTCAGGAACATCTATTTCACCATCACACCCATGCAGCTGCTGTGCAGATCTCAGCATTTCCCCGCATACTCCTTGGTGCTGGCATGTCCGTTGCCGAGAGGTGGAAGCAGGGACAAAACTCAAGGGGCCATGCAGCGTCTGCTCCAGGGCATACAGCAGATGGTCTGAGAACTCCACACAGGAAATGGGCTTTTGGACAGTGTAGCTGTGGCATGGAGAACACAGCCATAGGCACCCCTCTGACCACTCCTTCTTGGGGCCATGCCGTGCTGCTGGAGCTGCCCTCAGCTACAAAGATGTGGAATTCTTTTACAGCCTGACTCACTACTCTCATATCCACTGCTCTGCAGGCATTTCTGTTCAATGGTCTGTCCCAGCCCACCCAGGCACATACAGGCCTCTAATGCTCAACCATAGCACATACAAGGCTGATCGCTACTCTCCTATCCAACATAGAGGATATAAAGTGGACAAAAAGCTCATGAGGTGTGAAACAAATGCTTCCTGAGCAAGTCTGATCTTGGAATTCCAGGTCTAGCAACCAGAATCTTTGGATTTGCAAGGAAACAGCATAGCTGCTCCTCCCCATCCTCACATCATCTCCACAGTAATTTTTGTGACCCTGCAGAGCAGTTGTTAAGTGACCATTGAAGGGGAATGGTGCACCAGCCTATAACAAGGTTTCTGTGCTCATTTTTTGAAGAGCAGACTGTCCCTCTGTCTGCATTGATAAATGCCTCGCAGTTTGTCAGATGGCTCAGGAATCAGTGTGGCTGTATTTGGAAAAGTGTTTCTACTGTCGTAGACCAAGAATCACAGGCAACACCATGAAAACACCTGTCACTCTACACACAGTAGGTAGGTAATTACCCCCCCTATTCCACAGGATTTCTGATCTTTTCAGCCAGCTGGTGGAAATGAAACAGGACTGAGTATTCTGGATGTATTTATTATTATTTTGAGCATAAACTACGGACCAGGAAAGATGCCTTGGGTCATCAATAAAACTTGTGCTTAGGTGACTTAATCCCATGATTACTGTAGGTCAGCACCCTGAACTCTGTTGGAGACTCTGTAGTTGTATGGCTACATGGGTGGCTTTAGCACCTTCTTAAAGCTTGGCTTTGAAACTTAAATGCCCTTGGATAGCCTTTCATGTCATTTCTTAATTTGGTGAAGTATTTTCAAAACAATAACAAAAAAATCAGAATACATTACCCTAGGCAAAAGCTCTTATGGTTTTTAGTTGCCCTATGAACCCATTGCAAACATGTTCTACAGATTAGAATGAAGCTCAGCTTACTTCCATAGTATCAGAATGTGCATTTGTTATCACTAAGATCTGAGTTCCTGCAGAAAAGTCGTTAGTTTAGCCTTCATGCCAAGGCAGCAACCACAGGAAAGGCCACTAAAAGACATCCTTGACATTTATTATTATTATTATTATATATATATGTATATATATATTTGTAAGGAACCATGTGCAATGTCAGTTATTTAGCACAGTGTTTTAACACAGCCTCTGGTCCACATCAAGCTGTAAGTTTATCTTCCCAGCACAGAGGCACATAGTTAAGGTATACTCAGATTTACAGCCACAATGCACAAAGGAGATGGCACAGCACTCCCCTTCTCTTGCATCCATTTCCACCTTTTTTTTCAGCCATACCTTTGCTTTCACCTGGAAGTTCTGTTCCTAGTTATGGACTTGCAGACCTAAAGCACACTCAATAAGCCTTCCTTCAGTCCACCAACACTGTGAAAAGCCAGGGCAGGCCCAGAAAGTGGTCACAGAAAGCCTATGACTGAAAAGCCTCCCTGTCACCCCACTTGCTATAGTTTTCTAGGATTTCTTTTACTGTATAGACATCAACATAGCTGATATCTCCAGTTTGTAGGAGCTGATTCACATGCTGGCAGACTGAGATATGTGGCACAAGCTATGGCCAGATATGCTTGTTGGCATTGAAGCTGAATTGTTGGCATGCCAGTTGAAAATACCCAGACTGATGAGCTTAAATGATAGCAAAGGAGTTTTCTCTCCAGTCAGTCTCCCACAGAGGATACAGTTACATTCTTTTCCACAGGAATGAAATGGTCAGTAAGAGGAAACAGTTCTATAAGTTACTTTAACAGAAGCATGTGCACCATTAAATGTGTCTACAGTACCTGGCTGGCAACACCCATGTTTAAGACCAAGGTTCTCACCTAAGCTTCTTCCATGCTCAATGGAGGAAAAAATTACTAGCCAAGGTCACCTCCTCCTGTAATAACGACCCAGAGTTGTGTCATCCAGTTGGCTGTCTGGAGATGCATACCTCTCCCTTTGAACTGTAAATGGAACCCAGAGAAGGAGTTTCTATTCCAGCACCTATCTTTTAGATGATTAAAGTAAGAGGAGATGTCATTACTGCAGTCTCTATCCAATTGCTTGGGCTTCCAGAGGAGGCCGGAGACTGGGAAAGATGTTCTCATTTTGTTAAAGTAGTTCTCACCTGGCTGATTACTCTTCCAAGGGCACATTTGACTTCTTTATTCCTCAGACTGTAGATTATGGGGTTTAGCAGGGGAGTGAAGATCCCATAGAGCATGGACACTATCCTATCTTGATCAGGTGAGTAGGCAGAAGAAGGCCGTACATATGTGCAAATAGTAGTCCCATAGAAAAGGCATACCACTGTCAAGTGAGAGCTGCAAGTGGAGAAAGCTTTGTGCCTGCTCTCAGCAGAGCTCATGTACAGGATAGCCAAAAGGATATATATATATGCGACCAGAGTGACCACAAAGGCACTGCTTCCAAGGACCCCAGCTACTGTAAGAATCACCAGTTCCCTACTGTAAGTAGGTAAGCAGGAAAGGGCCAGCACAGGTGGAATATCACAGTAATATTGGTCAACTTCATTAGAATCACAAAAAAAGAGTGTAAAAATCAAAGATGTGTGCAATAGAGAATTAAAAAATCCTATTACCCAGGTGCCAATGGCTAGACGAGCACATAGTTTCATACTCACAATATTAACATACTGCAGCGGATGACATATGGCAACATAACGGTCATATGCCATCACAGCCAAGAGAAAAATCTCTGTGCCTACAACATCAATGAGGAAGAACAGCTGGAGTATGCAGCCACTGAATGAAATCACATTGTTCTCAGACAACAAGACCTCCAGCATCTTTGGCACGGTAATAGTGGGGCATAAGATATCCAGTAGGGATAAGTTGCCAAGGAAGAAGTACATAGGGTTGTGCAGACGAGTGTCTGTGCTAATGGCAACAAAGACTGTGATGTTGCCTGCCATGGTGACCAAATAGATGATCAAAAATAGCACAAAGAGAAAAAAACGCACCTCCAGAGCATCAGAGAGGCCTATGAGAATAAATTCAGATATTGTTGATGTGTTGACCCTGTTCATCTTATCTTTCATTGTAGAAATGATTGCAGAGGTGTACCTGGAAAAAAAATAAATAATAATAATAAAATAAAAAGGAAAGAAAAAAGAAAAGAAAAAAGAAAATAATAATTAAAAAAAAAGTTGTAACAGTCAAATTTTCGCTTTCTTCTAAACAGTGTGATTTTTTTTAAATCTCTTTTGCAGTTCAAATACATTTGTAAGTTTGCATCACCACACTCAACATCTGAATTTTGTTCACATATATGTAAAATAAAAGGCAAAAAAAAAATAGTATTAAGCTTAACAGTGATTAATCAAAAAAAAAAAAAAAAATCTTTGAGTGCAAGTCATCTTCTCAGACTGGGGAGCTGAAAAGTTGAATACAAAGATACTTCCCTCTGTGGTGGCTAGCTTGGTTGAACATGGCTCCAAGCAACACAACTGGGCTTTGAAAGCAGCTGTACTCTGAACAGGGGAAGGGTAGGGATACAGATCTCGAAAAACCATTTCAATATAAATTTTATGATACTACCATCACCAAAGAAGTCTGGGTTACTAACAGAAACTAAAGACCTAATTTTTAAGTGAGTAATGCTATCAGAGAGGTATTAAAACCCTGGTTATCAGCAGAAGGGTAGTATACCCAGAATGCATTTATTTTTTTCAGCTTTATCCAGTGGGATAAAAAAGGGATATAACCCAGTATCTAATTAAAGATCTTCCTCTTCTCTATAAACTTTACCCATTAGGCTTTCACATCAATATTAAGACTTTCAGGATCTGACTGAAAGCTGTTTTTCTTTCTTTCTTTCTTTCTTTCTTTCTTTCTTTCTTTCTTTCTTTCTCCCAGTTCAACAAAGTTTAAGGAGATATCACAGTGCTACATTAAACATCGTGGAAATAATTTACACAGGAGTTCTAGAGAGAGATAAAGCAAGACACAACACAAGTACTGCCTTACTTTCAAACTGAAACACAATGATGAGATGGCGTGACTATCATAACACATTCTCATTCATAAGGGATACAGAGAAACAACTAAAATAGGAGACTGATACCCCATTTGAGATAGGCTTGGCTGTTGTCTCATTCTCATAGTAGCTTGCTTCCATCTTGAAAGGGACCAAGGTCAGAGCTTAAAACATCATAACAAATATTTAGGCCAGCATGAATAAAAGGCTTATGGTGTTTTAAATCAGAGCATCACTCGTTCTTAGTGTCGGGAGGTTATTCAGCTGAAGCACAGTGGAAACACAAATACTCACTGCAACAAGGAATTAATTGCTGGTAATATACAGTGGTCTGTATCTCCAGGAAACGTCACTGTCCTTTTTCTTCTTTCTACATCTGATTAAAATATTTGCATGACAGAAGAAAAATGACTTCACTGTAGATTTAGGAACACCAATCTATCAAGGAAATGATGAGTCTGAATTTAGCGGCACAGGCATATTCATACAGAGAATCACAGAATGGTTTGAGTTGGAAGAGAACTTAAAAGATCATCTGCAAGCACTGGCAAAAATGATAGCCTGACTACAAAAGTAAGTCTCTTTTTCAATGAGGCTTTATAAATATGTGCTGAGGATGTACCTAGGGACAAGTGTCTCTGAAGTTTTCTTGGATGCTTCCTTTAGTGCATATGAGGTACTTTCAGAGTGTTGTCAGAGTCAAGGGGAGCTAGAAATGTGATAAAACAATTTGCTCCCTGAATCTTCTGATTCCCATGACCTTCATGTTGTAGAACCTTCCCATAGAGCTGTGGTTTGATACTTGAGTCTACTCAGGAAGAGGAAATAGATGGCATCATTTTCTCTGGGTCCTACCAGTGTACCTCAGGTGTCATTTCAGATTATTGAAGTTTTAGATATCACAAGGGTCCAATATTCTGATTTTTTAAGTTATAGTACTGCCTTAAAAAGACTTGATCACAAACTGTTTTCAAATTAACTTGTCTTGGTCTGGTGCCTGAAATATCACTTACACATAAAAAGGTCAAAATAAATTTGGCAACATCTCCTCTGCAGAAAAATATCCCTTAAAAGAGGGCAGTGGTAACACACATTCAGGGTCTCTTTTTAGAGTAGAGAGTAGAACCTAAATGACATAAGTTACCAGCATTACCTTGGAGAGCAAAAAACAATTTCCCTCTTGTTCCAGAAAGCATCCGTGCATTCAGGTATTGAAGCACTACTTTCCATGTGATGTACAGAGTGGCTTACCTGTTTATTTTCCAGTATTACCTGCCTATAACTTCTACAATGTTAACATGAATGATATTGTTTGTCAATCATTCTTAAAGCCTGTTCACAATCTTTGCAGCGTGGGACTTATACATAGGAATCTTAATTTTGTACATCACAGGATAAAAAGGAGCTCTCCAAAGATTACAAAGCACAGGCCTATCCTGCAATGGTTGTATAGACCTTTGGCTGGAAGAAGTTTGTGTTGTCCCAATCTGCCTCTGTGTACTGAAGTCAGCCCTAGGATCATCAGACATCATATTTCTGGCGAGGTTTTGCAACAAAGAATGGAGCTAATCATTTAGTAATAAAACCGGAGGTTGGCAATACGTGCACCAAAGATCAGTTGCATCCATACCTATGAGTAAAACTAGAACTGCACCCTTTCATCCTCCTAAACTGGCACAATGCCACTTCCACTAACTGAAAGCTCTTTGCAGGTACCCATCTTTCCGTCGGAGAGCCACTGGAGGGCGATAATGAAATGCAAAATCTGGATGCGGTACAAAGCTCCAAAGAACATTGTTGTACCACCAGCCAAGTGACGATGTGCCAGTCCTGGCCACACACACACACACACACACACACACACACAAAAAGGGGGGGCCTCCTACCTAAGTGTGGGCTATTTGCTACTTCCTGTTTTTTAAAATCTCAGACCTTATGTTTAAAGTCCAGTGTTGAAAATCTACCCTTAGTACAACATTGTCTGATATTCTGCTCAACTATTCTTTGCTAGTCACCAGCATTATGTAGGTGTGGTAGCCTGCTATCTCACCAAAGGGCAGACTTGTAAAAAGCAGAGGTATAAGCAATGTGTGTAAGTATAGATCCCTTTAAGGAGAGTTTCACATTGTATCTGAAACACTTTTTTTTTTAGCATGGATGCATTGGCCCACCTAAGTGGCAGTCAACCAGCACCATCAAGAGCATTTTGGGCTGCTGGCTCAATTCCACATTTGGTCCTCAGATGTGCTGCTCATGCCACTTCTTTAAGCTCTCAAGAAAGAGTCTTTAAGCTCTCAAGAAAAGTCTTAAGTCTTAAAGCTCTCAACTCTTAAGTCTTTAAGCTCTCAAGAAAGCCATCAGCAATTACCAAGCGATTCCTCAGACATGCCTGTGTCATAAAATTATTTTAATCAGCTTTATTTGCCATATGCTTACCAAGGCCTAGTGAATTTTACATAAATGTTTTGTAAGACTAGCCTTACTAGTCTTCGCATAAACAGGACACTGAAATATTCAGTACATGGGGAGCAATTGCAGCAGCTCTGAAATATTGCTCAGGGAAAAAAAAATAGGCCTTATGATCAAATGCGTATACATGACAGTGCTTGTAGAAAAGGTGTTATTCTGCTTCAAGGTAAAAATCAATTTTCCCAGGTAGTTTTCCTCACCTTGTAATGCCTCAAAGCAGTCTGGAGATACTTGGGTGGTGTAACTCCCGCAGACATTACTGTCTCGTATACCTAAGATGCTGGTTATATGTAGTACAGTGGAAACTCTTTATTACGAATCTTTTTCATGGCAGAATCCCTAAGATAAGTCAAAATCAAATCACTTTGTCTAACTGTGGGATTAATGAGATTTGTCAGGTCTCCAGCTAGCTGTGACCCAGGGATGGTGACAGACACAGCTGCTGCCTTTAACCGTGAAGATGAAAATGGTCCCTTTTCT
>CM021769.1:29044991-29090567 GCA_011076525.1 Nettapus auritus
AAGAAAAGAAAAGAAAAGAAAAGAAAAGAAAAGAAAAGAAAAGAAAAAAGTACTTCTCAAGTACTGTCCATCTTCTCTGAGAATAGACTTGGTCATATTCTAGGATGCAAATCATATTTGTTAAGTATAAAGAAGATCAGATGTACAACACCAATGAATATAATTACTCCTGAGATCATAGACCTTACATTGCCAAAAGCTAAAGTGAAGAAAGCAAAAATGCACACCTTGTCCTTCAAACTGAGGGGTTCCAATGACTGAAGAAATGTAAACATAGACCCACTACTTTTTGATGCGTTATGAAGTATCGATTGTGTCAGGTATAGCCATCCTACTTGGTTGCATTAAAGGTCTTTCACACATAATACATACTAAGGTAAAAAAAAAAAAAAGACTAACTCTTGCTTCTGGTGGGAAGGAATTCAATATTTACACTGGTTAATAGATTAGTAGGAAACTTGGTTTTCCAGGCCTTGAATACTAGTGGTGAAATACCTGTTTCCCATTTGCAGTTTCTTCCTTATGATGAAAGACATTAGTGTACCACTTAATTCTGCTATAGCACTGGATTTCAACACAGGCAGAGTTGCTTGCTTTCCAAGTTGGGAAATAACCTCAAAGTTCATTTCAGAAATTCTGTTATGACACAAACATAAGCTGCCGTGTAACTGCTTGTAAGTCTTTCTAGCAAGGAGCGGGTTATTTGCCAGATTTCCCTAAAGAATGTTGACCTCCTGATGTCTTCCTTCACTTACACATAAAAGTTCCATTGTTAACCTTATGCAAGCCCTTCTGCAGCTGCTTTTTATTTCTACAGTTCTGGGAGATAATAAAACTGGAATAAGGCTATTCTGGGATTCCTAGCCTGTAATAATCTAGTTCCACTTTATCCTGAAATGGTGCTTTGCTGAATTTAAGTCATTTTAAGAGTAAGCAGGCTTTGTTTCTGCTATTTTAGATAATTTGGAAAATGTCTATAAGAAGCAGTCCCAAAAACAAGAAGCAGTCAGAATCAAGAGGCCTAAATCAGCCTCTGTAGATAGTACAGACTTCTTTTCCACACACCTGTTTCAGAGCTGACATAGATGACATAGAAATGATTCTTCTTTAACAAACAATGAAAAGAAGCTCCACAACCCCACTCTCACCAGATTGGTGTGATAACAGCAGATAATATCTTGCGGTGGGATATGAAACATTTTTGAACTGGTTGTAGTCACCTGCTGTGGCAGAGAATGGGTTGTGGTGATGAGAAGAGTTCATCCATTGTTACAAGAAACAGACAAACATTATGGAAACAAACACAGAAAAGCAAAAGAAAGACAAAAGGAAAAGAAAAGACACTGATGAAGACCACAGTTATTCAGATCTTTCTAGTTTTTAGTTCAAGGAACAGAATGATCTGTGCCTGAAGAAGTTCATCGTGTTTCTTAATAAACAGTAGAAATGTTAGCAAAAGTTCTGTTGCGTAATGGTGGTTCACTTTTTCCAATTAGTATTCAGAAGTTGCTCAATGACTCCCACTTAAGCAGATCCAGCAATCAAAAGTTTTTTTTCTTTAGACTCTGCTTTATCCCACAGCATAATTCCTTTTCCATTGGAATTTCATCCCAAACATCTGAGCTCTGCCCAAGAAAAACTTTTAATTCACTCACTGCTTCACAAGGCTCAATGTATAATACCATCAAATCTTCTCTACTCAAGCCTGGTCCTCCCGACTTCTCTTTGAGGGTGCAGATGAGGATGCTCTAATCACTATCAGAAACTGCAATTACAATTGCAAAGCACTGTGAAGAGCAACAACCTTAAAAAATCTCTCATCTGTGCTGCAGCAGTGACAAATTGAAAGGTGAACTAAGGAGACCTAAAGCCCGTTAGACAGACAACAGTATCAATGAAATCTACTGCTCTGAAGAAACCAATGTTAGGTAAATTCCTCAACTGGAACTAAACATCCTTAGGGTTTTAGATACTGCCCTACATGTTGAATTCCAACACTGTTCCCATATCCTGATCTGCCACTACTCTGTAGGAAGGTAACTCCAGGTTTTCTGCACAGACGGCTTGTCTCAGAAGAATCTGCAGCGCTGCCACAGTTTCCACATGGATGCTTTCACCTCATTATTCCTCAGGGTGTAGATGACTGGGTTCATAACTGGGCAGAAGACAGTGTAGATCACACAGATATGCTTGTCGGAGGAAAAACTAGAGAAGGGCCGGAGGTAGATGAAGATGCAGGGTATAAAGAAAAGGGTGACAACCATCAAGTGTGAGGCACAGGTGGAAAGTGCTTTCCAGTGCCCCTTAGTGAAGCGGACCCTGACTGTGACCAGGATGAACGTGTAAGATGTGACCAACACCAGGAAACAAGCCAGGGATATTAAGCCACTGTTGGAGACCATGAGCCACTCAGTGACATGGACGTCCATGCAAGCAAGCCGGATGACAGGAGGCACATCACAGAAGTAGTTGTCTATTGCATTGGGGCCACAGAAGGGGAGCTGGATTGTGAGTAGTGTCTGGACAATAGAGTGGAGGAAGCCCCCAGCCCAACAGGCGAATACCAGGACCCAACATACCTGCCGGCTCATGATGGCTGTGTAGTGCAGGGGCTTGCAGATGGCAGTGTAGCGGTCATATGCCATCACTGTCAGGAGGAACATCTCTGTTGCCCCAACAAAGTGCAGAAAAAACAGCTGGGCTATACAGTCCTCAAAGGCAATGGTCTTCCTTTGTGAGAGCAGGTCCACCAGCATCCTGGGAGAGGTGACAGAGGTGCAACAGATATCTATAAAGGACAAGTTGCAGAGCAGAAAGTACATAGGTGAGGACAGCTTGGGGTCAGCTTTGACTGTCACAATAATGAGAAGGTTCCCCAGGAGAACCATGGCATAAGCCAGGAAAAAGAAGGCAAAGAAGAGGATTTGCAGTTCCCTTGTATCAGAAAGCCCAAGAAGGATAAATTCAGTCACCCGGGAGAAGTTTCCTAGTGTCATTACATCAGGCTTCCACAGTGCAGGTGTGGGCACGAAGTCATAGGCTGGCCAGGAAGAGAAGGAGATGTGCTCCAAGGTTCATGGACGATGAAGGAAGGATGCATTACTCCTATTCTGCCTGCTACAGAAAGCAGAGTCACATCATGAATTACAGTGAGAGTTTGCAGAGAGTACTTGCTGCCTCTCATCTCCCATCTTCCCGCTCCCTTGTCAGGCTTCTGGTCCCTCATCCCTGAATTTACTCTGACCACTGTTTTCTGGTTTGTAGTGGATATGACAAAGTGCATACTCCCATTCTGTCAGGGAGGAGTCACATACTTCTTTCACAGGATGAGAGACATGAATGCTGGAAAAACACTATTACCATCCTTTCACCCACTGCGAGTATAAAGTGCCATCACTGAAGGCAAACACTTGCCATGCCCAAACATCATGTCTAAAATATATGGCTGAACCATGAGCTGTTCCATGCTCTCTTCCTAATTGCTTTCCTTTAAATTGACAAAAGGGTTCTCCAGTTAGCTTGTCAGCTCTGAAACTAGAGATACATGCACAGAAGCCAGGCCTGGGAGGTTCCTCTCCATTGGGCTAGGTAGCATCGATTGCTGTCTTAGGCCTGGTGCTGACAGAACATGCTCTTCTGAGGAATGTATTTTCTAACATAGCATAAGCTGCAAAACACTGCATGCATTCTATGCTGCCTCTGTGTTACTCAGAGACATCTTTAAAGTTCTTCAGTGGACGTATACACTGTTTTGCAGAGCTTAAAATATGACCCACAGAAAAATGCTCATTTTCATTTACAATTGCACCAGGAAATTCTTCAGCTGCTCATTTTTCTATGAGAGTTTATAAGCCAGCAAGCAGGAGAATACTGCTAAGAAAGCATTTGATGCTTTTGATACATGCCTCTCACCTTTTGCTAATAACTCAGCAATTTCTTTGGTTACTACTCTATTCTACAACACTTTGCAGTAGTTCTCAGAGCGCTTCTCTTTCCCATCAAACAGGATTGCCTCCTGCATAATTCAGAACATATGACTGCAAATCACAACACTAGTTTAGAAATGGTCCCACTTTGTCCTCTCTCCCGAGGGCTCAGTAATCTTCCAGAGCTAGCATAGCTGCAGAGGGGATGACTAGTCATCTGTCTGTAGTGACTCCTCACGTTGTACCAGACAGATGCCTGCAGTACAGGCGTCACAGCACTGGCTCCCTGTGTAGTCAATGAAGAAAAATAAACACTCTAAAGGTACGACTCAGTTTACCTTGTTTAGATCATCACACTATAATGAGATGCTTATACCCCAGAAGACAGCATACCCGTCTGAGTATAAGTGGAGAGCAGACACCTGTCCCATGGTAGATGTCTACAATGCAATCAATGTTACATGAAGCTGCCTGAAAGGATCCAACTGGCCAAAATGTTACAATAGCATTTACATGTTTCTGTACATTTTTCAACAGATTACCAAGGATTTCTCTCAGCCTTTCACATGGATGAACAGAAGCACACACATGCTTTAATATGCCATGGCTGTTATGAAAAACACAGGCAGAAAAACACAAAAGATTAAAAACAAACAAACAACAACAACAAAAACACACACACACAAAAACCACGCTACTACTGTACCCAGTTATTAAATGTTGTTACAACATGAACTTCCAAGTCTGAACTTCACAGCATTTGTCTTCTGAAAACATTTATAATCATTCACTTCGAATTTGTTTCTACTTTTTATTTGACAGGGCATTGTTCCACTCTTATTCCTTCTGCTTGTAATTGCCATATCCTACTCTTGTTTAAGTTTCTTGTTGCACAGAAATTTGTTTCAGGAGATTTTCTAGCAATTTTTCTTCTCCTGACAGGCTACAAACAAATTATATTGTGACAGTCCCATTCTCCATCTACCATTTAGTCAGAAAGATCCAATGAGGCAACACCTCCAAGACTTTCGGAGCTGACCTCAGAGTTTCCTGCATCTCCCTTCTTACACTCAGACCATCCTAGCACAATGTATAAATACTCCTGCAATGTATTGGATGTGGAAGGTAGTTTTCCAGTAGTGGAGTTGGACCTGTGAGAACTGTTTTGTTACCGAACTCCAAGTAAGCTGCCCAGGGCCTTATTAAAGAGATTTGGTGATTGGGTCCCTGGTGTGCAACAGCACAGCAATTTGTTCCTGAAGGCTGATGGGAAAGGACAAGGCACCATTAAAAAAAAAAAAAAAAAAAAAAAAAAAAAAAGTTCCTAATAAAACAAATATAATTGCAGAGCTGTAGTAACAATCCCTGCATTGAGAAATGTCGGGCACCAGGAAACATTGTGCTTGGATGAGAGGAGCTGCAGAGCTAGGACAAGGTGCCATAGTGGGAAACTGCAGTCACACGGGATAGACTGGACTCATTCACCATTCATTCACCAAGACAAAAGAAAGTCTGGGCAGACCAAAGATGTTGTCAGTGGTGATGTGTCACTGAGAACTGAGGCTCAAGTGAAAAACAGCTTTAAGTTTTTTTCCCTGAACTCCCATTTCAGCATTTAAATGGTGACTTTTAAACTTAGACAGGCTGAAATGGGCTCTGCAGTATCAAAGCACTTTGCATTTGGTACTTTGTCGCTTTTAGAGATTCTTCAGTTTCCTTACTGGAAACAGCTGAGGAAAAATCAAACAAACAATAACATTCGTATTAAGAAGATGAGGAACATTTTCAGTGTTCAGCTAGGAAATGGGTTGTATTTCATCATGGAGAGAGATTTAATCACCCTATTTCCACTAATATACCTATCCTATAGATAATACCAGTGCAATAGTGCAATACTTCCAGAGAAATGGTCAAATTATGAAACTTCATCCAGTGTCTAAATAAAGCAATGAAAACTATCCTGATAATTCCTGTGGACAGTGGATGAAGCCATGTTTATAGATTTTAACAATTCTTGGATTGCTGTACTGATCCGCTATGAAGGTCACTGATGACATAAGGTCAAGGCTTTGGAAATGTGTTAGAGAGCAGGGCTCCTTTAAATTGATCCAGACAAGAATAGCTGTGATTTTAGTTTTGTAGTGCATGAGTTTTGTTGGGAAATAAATTGTACATCTTACATTTGTTGTCATTGGTCAGCTTGGATTATGAGTGTTTGGGGGACCCAGGGTCAGGAGGGAGAAAAACACTGAAGTGGATAGCACATTCACCAGGAAATACCAAAAAAAACCTGAGAGTTCAGACTTTCCATTGTAGGAACATTTTAGCTATTAGCCTAGTGAGTTTTTGCATCATGACACTGACACTGAGCAGTAATAAGAGTAATTATTATTAGTGGAAATTGCTGCGGCAGGGGAAGTGGAGAAGATTCCTCTCCTGTTACCTGCATCAGCAAATGACCAAACTAGCACCTAATACCAGTGTTTTAATAGATAACTCATGGAGTCAGCATATGACAATGTGGTTTTCATAAGAAGGCATTTACTGTAAGAAGAACAGGGAAATCCAGTGGTATGATTGTTCAGCCTGCAGACGAGGAGGCTGAGGGGAGACCTCATCACAGTCTACAGCTTCTTCACAAGGGGGAGTGGTGGGAAAGGTGCCGATCCACGCTCTTTAGTGGCCAGCAGTAGGACCCAAAGGAGTGGAATCAAGCTGTGACAGGGAAGGTTCAGACTGGATATTAGGAAGAGGTTCTTCACTGAGATGGTTGTCATGCACTGGAACAGGCTCCCCAGGGACATAATCAGAGCATGGAGCCTGTCAGAGTTTAAGAAGTGTTTGGACTTTGCTCTTAGTCATATGGTCTGAATTTTTGGGTAGACCTGTGTGGGGCCAGGATTTGGACTCGATGATCCTTGTGGGTCCCTTCCAACTCAGGCTATTCTATGATTCTATGATTGCATCTAGCAGCAGGCAACGATGAGCTGTGCAGACACCTTGGTCCACTATTTTGCAGATGAATGGGATATGGAGTAGCTAGCTTGAAAATTCACCCTCTGGTAACAGCAAGCTCTGCCTGTAGAATATTTTTAATATGTACATATTGGTGTTTATTTATTTATTTATTTGCTGATGTTTCAGCACAATCTGACATTTTTCCCTGACCTAATATAACCTCCCGTTTCTCTCATGTTCCTATTTTACCCTGAAATGAATCCCATCTCCCTAAAGGCTGCTGACTCAGCAGCTTGCTGAGTTGTAAACACATCATGCTAGCACACAAACACACACAAGATGAAAGCTGCCAACGCCATGCTGAACTGAAGAGATTGTTTACTCATAGAAGCTTGGAACTACCATCACTCCTTTGTGCAGAAACGTAAGGAGACACCACTCTCCAAAGCTTGTAGGAGATAGTAGGAAAGAACAACTTCCCCAAATACTTGATTGTTACTCTTAATGCTGGGAGAAGCCTAGACAAATACCCAAGATGCAGCTGTGACATGTCTGAAGGTAAACACCACAATACCACCCCCAACACTCAGGTTTGATAGGTGACAATGACCTAATATATTTTTGACTTACAGTTTCCAAAGAAAATAAAAGATACATAAATCCTTGAATTTAGCCTCCGCTCTATTCCAAGAAGCTGTGCTAAAAACAGAGCAACATTACTGGAAAGTCCTTCCTGAAAACTTCTCTTTTCCTCCCCATTTTTTTTTTTTTTTCTGAGCTCACGTCATTGTGCAAACATGCACTGTGTTGTTTCATTTCTCACTCCTCTCCACTTTTCTGCTCCACAACTTTTTCATGGCATTTTTCACCTCTTCATTTCGGAGGGTGTAGATCAAGGGATTGAGCACAGGCGTGATGATGGTGTAGAACACAGAGATCATCTTGTCTGCTGAGAAGGTGGTGGAAGGGCGCATATATATGAAAATGCATGGCCCAAAGAACGGAATTACAACAGTGACATGGGAGCTGCAGGTAGAGAGTGCTTTGAGACGCCCTTTGGAAGAGTATGTCCTTAAAGAGACCATGATAATAACATAGGAAACAGCAAGAACCACAAAACAGGTGAGGGAAATCAGACCACTATTGGTAACCACAATGACACCAATGACATAGGTGTTAGTGCAGGCCAGTTTCAGCAAGGGGTGTACATCACAGAAATAGTGGTCGATCTCATTGGGTCCACAGAATGGCAGCTGAATGATCAGGAGGGCCTGCACCAGTGAGTGGACAAAGCCTCCCACCCAAGAAGCTGTCACCAGACAGCCACAGACATGTTTTTTCATAACATTTGTATAATGAAGTGGCTTATGTATAGCAATGCAACGATCATATGCCATCACTGTGAGAAGGAAGATCTCAGTGCAGCCAAAGAAATGGCCCATAAACAGTTGAGCTATGCAACCCACAAAAGGGATGGTCTTGTTACCAACAAGAAGGTCATAAATGAGTTTGGGAGCTGTTACAGTAGAGTAACTTATGTCTAAAAAAGACAAGTAGCTCAAGAAGTAGTACATGGGAGAGTCCAGCCGTTCACTTGTCCTTATAGTGATGATGATAAGCAGGTTTCCAAAAATGATAATGACATACAAGACTAGGAATAATAAGAAGCACACTTTTGCTATTGTCCTATCTTGTGTAACTCCAAGGAGGATGAACTCTGTCACATTGTTTTTGTTCTCCATAGACACCAAGTAGATAGGACCTGAAGTAAAGAAAAGAGCTGTCAGATACAGCATTAGAAATAGGATGTTATCAGTACACAAATATATTCATCACTAGTATGCTAAATACTGATCATATTTCCTTTGATGTCTTTTTTGGGGGGGAGGGGACAGTTTCCATTTAAAATCAATGCTTCCCTCAAGGAATAAAGCTGCTACCCAACTCAGAATGTATTATTGAAGTGTATAATAAGAAGCTCAGATTATTTATCTGAGGAAGGTGGTAGAAATATCCTCAAGAATACTAGTTCTCACCTTTGCCTCAAAAAAAAAAAAAAAAAAAAAAAAAAAAAAAAAAAGACTACTAGGTCCCCTCAAGACCCACTTTTACCCTATAATGTCGACTTGGAAATAAAAAGTTGAACCAAAGGGACAATGCAACTATAATTCAACTCCCAAAACTTTAGCCATAGCCTGAGGAACGTCCCTGCTCAAGAAGAGAATGTACTTTCCTTTGTAGTCCTCTAAGGGAATACAACAGTACTGCTCCTTATTATCTCTCTGACTGTGACAGATCTGTATAAGCTGTCACAGAAAGAGCTGCCCAGTGTTTCATTGGACCACCTTTCTGACAGTACATGCATTAGCTAATCTGGAGCTAATTTGCATTAATGGTGTGTTAGCAGGGGGATTGTATACCTCACCCAGGTCCAGGACTGAATGTTGAACCTCTCATAAATACATCTGGGTTAACGAATGCACCCCTGCTGACTCCCATACAGTATCCACAGTGTTCAATTTATATATGAAAACAGAGGTGGCAAGGATGTAATAACCTTGTCTGTGATACCAGTAAATTGTCTGGTGTCTGAATCCCATTTGACAATCACAGGTCACTCAGTTCTGTCTCCTGAGCTCTCTGCCTCACCCACTAGCTACACACATCTAGCACAGCAAAGAAGATGGTCTTTAGTGTCTCCAACCCTATCTCCATACTCCTCCAAGACCAGAGGGAAAGCACTGTGGGGAAAACCCAAGTGTGTGTTGTGACCACTGATTTCTGATGTACAGCTAGAGGGGAAATGTAAGACTGAGTACATAGGAAATGCATCAGCTTCTGAGTCTTCTCTAACGCTGACATCCTTTTGACAGATGATTAAGGGAATAGGATACAGCTGGAAAAAAAAAAAAAAAAAAAAAAAAAAAAAAAAAAAAAAAAGGCAACTAAAAACCCGAATTAAAACAAGGGCTAAAAACTGAGGTCTGTAATTGAGGTTTTACTAATTCATAAAATGGACCTCACAAAAGTCACTCTACAGAATTCTCTATTTTTTAAAGGTAGGATTTCTCAGTCATGCTTGAACAGAATGATGTAACAATATCAGAGAACTTACACAGTTTATATTTGCCAGTCTCCGAGAGTTTACTTGCTATTGCTCCTCTGATGACCTCCTCTGACCACTTTTGGTGGTTTCATCAAAATGGCTGAGCTGCAAGTTGCTGCTTAGATGTCACAAGAGCAGTCCACATCTCTGCCAATTCTCAAAACTACAGCAGCTGAAAAGAACAACCTGACTCTCCATCTGCATTTCTCATTCTGCAAGAAACAACTTCCAAGAGCATCTGCAAGAACAGCTCTCTCTCACAAGATGGGGAAATTGAAGCAGAAATATTTGAAGTACATCATGCAGCAGAAGCACAAGACTACCTGGAATAATGAGATCCCAGAGGCATATGAAAAATTCTTTGTCAGAAATCATCAGTGGACAAACAACTGAAAATTGTACTTTGCATTCTGTTAAGGTAGTCTCTGGAGGGTGACACTGGAGTGTGGTCATCTAGACTGTGTTACACTGTGCATGCATTTTCCTACTTGGTTGTTTGATGGTTGGTTTTTAACACTGTCCAGATAGATAGACTTCATTTACGGTTGGCCATGTATTTCTTCTGGAAGCATTGATGGTTCAAATAAACATCACAGCTGGCCATTTACAATATTTTTACTTCTTTTAGCTTTGCAATCAAACATTCCTGGAGTAAAGTAATGACACATGACATTTAGATAAATTCTGTTTTCTGTCCTAAGGTAGTATTTCTGATATGTGTTCTTATTCCACATTAACTTGTTCTTACAATTGCCTGTTGGCAGTGCAAATAAACATCAAAACTGTGCTGTGGACTGCTATTCCTTAGACATCTGGTCTGTACAAATTTTAAAGAAAAAAAAAAAAAAAAGAGGAAGTAAAAGAGGAAATTATTTCAAAACTTTAGAAAGGATTATGGTTAGTCCTCACTGCTTATCAGATATTTTTACTCAGACAATGCAAAACACAGAAGGCACTGTTTATTTCTTTAGAGTCTTATATGAATTCTTACCAACGTGTTGACAAATCTTATTTTCAGTGACACCTTCCATAAGCTATGATCAAACCTTTGCCCAGCAGCAGCCAAAAGTGAAGAAACAAAGTTAAAAATATAAAATAAATAAAGAGTTATAAGCCCTACCTTGGTCTAGGAACACCTTGTAACCTTAAATCCTACTTAAGTGATGTGAAGGTGTAACACAGGTGCAAGCATTTATAGAGACCATAACTGAAGAAATAAAAGTGAAGTACTTCAGTTACTTTTGGATAGTACCATGCAGGTACTGTACAGGCTATGCACGTGGAAAAATAAAGACACGTGATTCATCAGTACTGTCATTATCAATGATGAATTCTGTATCAGACTTACTTGCAGATTATTAAATAGATAGGGTTACTCTTAAGTTTATGAAGTGATTATTTTCCATATTTTTTTTACCGTAGGTATTTAATTCTTCTTTGATGAAACCTCAGCCATGGCTATCTATGTACTGAGACAGGTGCACTCTGTGATATGCTTTTCCATCCTGGTCCTTCAGGATTTGTATGGCCTGGGTCTATGGTCGGTGTGCTGTGGACAAGGCCAGTGTGTACACTTCAGGCACTACAGGGGCTACAGGACAGATGATGCAGCATGTTTCCCCTCACTGTAGACCAAGTCCATGATAACAATCTCTGTAAAAACAGTGCCTTCAAGAATACCTGGAAATACTACTTGGAATGCTGATTTGTTTTGTAAGTGATGAGGATCTTTGTACTGTTGTTTAGGGCGGAAATGAAACCACCCACAGGGAAAAAAAAATCTCTCGTATATACATTTTGAAACAGAATTTTGCAATGTCATGGGCTGAAAAATGAGTTCTGGTGAACTTACCTACCACAGAGAAAGCAGAAATTTCTTTAGTCACATATGACTTTAGTATTTTGCTTGCTCTAAATCTTAGCAATTCTAATTTGAGAGGAAGGAAGAATGAAAGGATCTTTTCAATTTTTTTTTTTCCCGACACTGTATGAATTTTACCTAGGACCAATTTCTGATGCACTTGGGGTATATTTTCAAGGTTTAACATCTGCTTAATGAAGCTAATCTAGACAATGGTCAGTATAAACCTATATAGGCAGAATGACTAAATTAGAGAGAGATTAAATTAAAGTCCCTTTACAGAACCCTTTATTTTTCCATTGACTAGGAGGAGCCTAAGTAAATTAACATCACCGGGGTAAAGTTAACTTCAGGGAATAATCCTTTTTGTACCCTGAAAGTAGCTCAGAGCTTTCCCTAATGACATCCCATTTATTGTGTTATGGCTGAACTCCTTATTCCTAGGCATTTCTAAATTTCTACAGCTTCTCTTTCCAGACATGGTCACACTCAAGCATGTTCGTGGGGCTTCTTTGGTTCAGCTGGCTCCAGCTATAGCCCCAGCGCAGTACATGTCACTCGTAAATAAGTGAACCACATCTCTAAAAAGACTTAATAGCCATTAACACTTCCAGCTTACCATTATGCAATCAGACCTTTAGAGTTTCTTTGGTCAAAGATGTTCAGAAACCAGTATATTAAACTCTGCACAGAGTTTAACCCCCCCCCCCCCCCCCCCCCAAAAAAAAAGGCACTTTTAGAAGAAAATTATCAGCTGTATAGGATGCATTTTAGTACAGGAACATTATCAGTCAACTGGTATTAAAAATCACCAGTGCAAGTCTTGCCCAATGATACCACAATCAGTTCTCCTTGACTGTGCAGGTGATCTCTTAGCAGAGAATGATGTGGAATGATTCGGTTAATGCAAATTTTCAGGCCCCCATTTAAAGTTACAGCATAATCAGAAACTCTTGTGCAGACAAAAAACATCAGCATCTACAGGAAACAATGAAATGGAGAAAACCCAAGATTACCCTCAAACCCACAAACTAGAAAGGAAATGGGGAAAGTTAGGGACTTTTCCTGTGCTTACAGTTGTTCTAACTGCAGACAAAAGATAATCAAGAAGAAGGGTAAAATTGACACGGGTCCTTCCTTTTCCAGTATATCATCATGAAAAAACAATCGATAAGAACAACGACATACTGTTTTCTGCCTAGTCTTACCGAATTGTGATCCCTACCTCCCTTCTTCTCTCCCCTCCTCCCTCCCTCCCTCTTCTTTTAACTTAGCACTCACACAGCTTTCCTACAGAAAATAAGAAGTGAGAATGGGTGCACATATACAGCTGTGCAGTACCCAGTAGAAGAGAAACAGCTGGGCTCCACCCGGGCCAGAGCAGAACTCGAAGCAAACCCCAGCAGTCTCAGTGTCACATTTAAGCCGTCGGTGGTTCAGAAAGGAGTGACCAAATGATAAATGATCAAGGAAAACTATACAGCAGGTGGGAAACTCCTAAGCTAAACCAAGATGCATATTCCTGAAAGGATTGTAAAGACCCATTCACAGCACAGCCAGCTTCACTGTGTATCCCTCTTGGTATCTGCCATCACCACCAAATTGCATTTTACAAAATACTCGTCTGCCTCACCCCATCTCATTGACTTATGCCACATAGAACTCTGTATCTGAGCTAGTCATATGCACACTTTTTCTGCCTTTGTGGAGCAATTCATGACCAGCTTAAGCTGGCTACTTAAAGATGTGATGAATTACTTGCTGGAGGTACCTATTTCTTTCTGCTGACTCTAAGAGGATGACAGGAACAACTAATCCAGTGGGGGATTCCCACATGATATGTCTTACCTTTAAAGAACCTTTTCAGAACAGACTAGAGCTGTATGATATGATGCAATCAGTTGCAAAATAAAATAAATACCATATAGACTGCTAACATTTCAAAAAAGGGAATTTTTACATTTCATTCCTTATTGCATGCATTATCCCCTAAAACTTCAGGTGGTTAGTGGGAAACAAAAGAATAAATACAAAATTATCTAACCAGGGCTGCAGAACTAGCCCTGTACATGGTTCCAGCAAAAGATAACAGACAGTTGATAAATTCAGTGAAAACTTATTTTTGTATTTTCATATTTGTTCAAGAAGGAAGAAAAAGAAAGAGGAAAGAAAAGTAGGAAGAGATAAGAAGTGAACAGAAGAGAAAAGAAAGATGGATAAACTGGAAAAATTACCTCTTCTGTATTGGGAGGCCTACTTTTTGTGTAGGGGCTGTGTGGTTTTATCTCATCAACATCTCTGTTCCCTGGTAGGGATGTGTTAGAGCACAGGGTGTACAGAATGGAAAGCTTCCAACACTTGCTTAGGAGATGCCTTTTACTGTATAATCCCATCTAACTTAGTTTCTTGCTTTCCTTTGTCACAAGTGTATCTTGGTATTTCCTGCCTGTGTGAGAACTGCTTTGATGGCCTGTCTGGATAATGCAGCCTGTGTGCACTGAGTGTTGCTTTCATAACCCAGAAGCAGAAAGGAAGGCTGAGAAGAAAAGCATTTAAGTACTGCTCTTCAGCCCTCTCTGAGGATAATCTCTCACCTGGAGGGCTCTTGGGGCTGCAGGAGGGAGACATGGAGGCTTAGTGAAAGGAAGGCATGAAAGGAAGGGGCAAAGGAGACATGAATTCTGTCCTGACTGAAAAGGTTAAACAAGCATATTTTAAAGAAATAGTCATGAGTCAATGCTAATGACATTTTGAAAGCATTTCAGGATTTCTCCACCAAAAATAACAGCTAATGGGTTAGCTGAACAATAAACTGGACAAGTGTGTGCAGTGAATTAGTCCAATTAACCCTTTCCAGAGTCTTTCCTTAAACCAGGCTGAGAGCTCTATGGTTTTCCTAAGCATAGAGGTCCATTAGATCTGCTGCTTTGGCTTTCTAGTTCTGTGAGTAATAACACAGTACTTTTCATGTATAAAAACAAACAAAAACTACATGAAACACAAAAATGAAAAACGAAAAAGATTCCTATTGGTATAGAGAGAGGCACCATCCTCTAGAGGTGGTTACCTGTTACAGTAATCCTGTAAGGGCAGGTTGGGCACACTTCTCTCACCAGTGGTTACGATTAAGCTGTTTCCACAGAGGCAGAAGTCACTTCTTGATGAGCCTTCAAGTCCTATTTTGCATGAAATTTCATCACTGAAAATCCAGTGAGCAAAGCACAATGCAAGAACTTGCATGTTTTAGCAAAAGACAGTGAATTACAAAGTATGGAAAAAAAAAATCCTTCTTTTTACAAATGGGGAAATCAAAGGCAGCAAGTCAGCTATTTCATGCCTATGGAAGTCAGCTGATTTGATTCTGACTTTGTCACTCCGTGTTGTCCTATGGAAAGACACGGATCTCTCCAGAAGTGGATTCATCTGATTTACCTTGGACCTGGTTTTAGGATGGGATTAAGTGTGAAAGGGACACCTATATTTTGAACAAAGTTACTTAGGACAGACATACCTTGCAGTCAGGAAGGGCCTCTTGTTTCTTAACATCTTCAGTCAAAGGAAAGTCTATGGAACAAAGCACAGTGAAACAAATGGACATGCTAACACAGGCATCAGTTCAATCAAGGCCTCAAACTCATCATTGCTCTGAACTCTGCTGTGCATTTTTAGCTTCTGTCTTACGGATGTGAATAAACAATTGTTTCTGCCACTGACTGTTACTTTGTTTTGTTGAAATTTATTGAAATATAGCCTGGCCTGATAACAACCAAAGAAATGTAACTGTCTCCTGGCACAGAATGACAGTAATCCACACAATAATCCATCCGTTTTCAATGGAAACCCCAAATCAATGAGGAGATCAAATGCTGCTCTGGGTGATAATAGTCCTCTACTTTAAATATGAAGTCCTGGCCAGGTTAATGAGGTTTAATAGCGTATTGGGTAAGAAAGTCTTTTAGTCTTTGGGAAAGAAAGAGGAACAACAGCTGACAGAAGTCAAAGATTAATCCATGCTAAACTAATTTGGGCCAGGCCTGCTAGTTTTTGTACCCAGTGATACACATGGCAATGATTGGGCTAACATCATACCCATCTCCTTTTGTTTCCCTAGCCAAAAGGACTACTAAAAGAGACTTAGTGCACAGGTTCAAATCAACAGGAATGGAGAAAGGAGTTTACTCTTTTTTCACTCCGCTGGGCTTAGCACACAGTCCTGGACTCCACAGTGTCAGTGCTGTGATGTGGCTGAGGAGTGCTGTGCATGTTGCGTAGATGAGTGAGGCTCTGAAGATGGGCAGCAAGTGCCGGCAAGCAGCTGGAGAGACAAGGCAGGAAAGAGGCACGAATTTCATGGTGGGCAGGATGGGGATGGGGCACTGCTTGGGGAGAGGTTGTGAAACTGGAAATGGAGGGCATGAGGCTGGAGTTTGTGAAATGAGAAGTGTCTGTGGTGTGGTGAAGGACTGTGCCAAAACGCAGTATGAAGTGGCATGTAATGCTGAGGGGTTTGAAGTTGCCTTTAAAGAGTTGGTGACATGAGGAGCTGGCATTATGTGATGAAGGCAGTGCTATGACAGGTCGTGCAATTGTGGCTGCTGAGGTGTGCTTGGGCAGAACCTTCTCCAGGCCAAGTTGTGTGATGCAGTAGGAACCAGAGAGGCCACTTTTGCTGGGAGAGGCTGGGGTCACACTCTGCAGTGATGGGCATTAAGGAAAGTTTGGCAGGGACAACCGGCCCTTAGGAATGAGAAGTTATGCTGGGGCAGGTTGCGAAATCAGCAGCATGGTTTACAGAAAAGAACTGGCAATTTCTCAGCCTGTGTCACCCCAAGCAACAGTAAGGCATCTTCTACATGGACTGTGAAACTAGAGCATCCCAAGGATGGATGCAGGTGGGAAGTGAAGCAACAGTGAAGGAGGCAAAATATAATTTTGGACAGAAAGTTTTTGCTTTTTTAGTATTGTTAGACTGGCTGAAGAAGGGAGAAGTGGTAAAAATGCATTTTCTAAGACATGAGAGTGAGAGGTTCTGTACAGAGAGGGAAAGGGGAAGTAGTTCAGATCTAAGTGACCGCACACAAGAAACTAAATGTTTCCTCCAGAAAGTGATTCGCTGGCTCTCAGACATTGCATCGACCATGGCTTTTTAAACAGTGCCTAAATAGCCCGGCACTACAGTGCTGACATGAGCAATGACACCAGCATTTTATCTGGACCACATGTCACAGGATTCAGGTTATAATTTTCGCCAGCAGATCTATGCCAGGCAGCTGCTGCAAATCAGCCACTGAAGTTTCAAGGAATTCACAAAAAGGTGAGAAATTCTTAGGTTACTATCTTTGCCATTGCACTTTGTCTGATGTTTTCTGTCATGCTTTTGCAGAGATGGAATGGGACAGGAGGAGAAAAAAAAAAAAAAAAAAAAAAAAAAAACATACCGAAGAAAGGAAATCACACATTTCTCTCTCCTGAGGGTTAGAAATTGGCTATAGACACATAACTGACTTGATCATTTTCAAGTTAGGGAAAGCTTCATTCTGGCGAGCCATTTTCATGAACAAGTGCTATTGTATTGCTTTAAATACACCTCTGTAATAGAAGATTCCACTATTCAGAGACCTAGCATTAGAAGTTTTCATCTTAGATGATCAGTTAAGATTAGCCAAGAAAACAGCAGCTTAACTTCATATCCATACTCTAAAATGACTTTGTGGTGTCAAGCCTGTTCAGACGGACCTCTGCCACAAGAACAATGTGGTACTCAGCTTATAAACCACAGGCAAGATGTTCAGTCTCAAGAGAGTGGAAGGTCACGTAGATTCAGTTTGCTACTGTTTGATGCAAGCTTTCACTAACATATTTTATTAAGGAAGTAGACTCATATAATAGCCTACTATTTTATACCATAACATAGGTATATAAGAAATATAAGTTACTTTTTTGGTCTTCTTTTCCACAGTCTACAGAAGTCAAAAAAGGATTTCTTCACTTCCATTACAGTGAAATGAAAAATTATTGATGTTTTGTCATCTATACACAGGACTTCCCTTACAGCCAGTATCTGTACCTGGCAGTCTTTATGCATATACTATCAGTGGCATAAGGCCATGGCATTTAACATTAGAGAAATCTGCTTGATCAGCTTAAGTTAGACAGCTAATTGCCTGCCATTGTCTGAAGTCCCAGCACACACAGACACATCGCTGGAGGATGAGATGAACTGCCTTCTGGAGACAACTGCAGCAGGGAGGTTGAATGACTGCCTTCCTAAAACAAGCACCTGGTCAGAAGGCTGGAATGGGCTTAGAGAGAGCTAAGTGACACTCAGATGTTTGGGTCCTCTTTAAACCAATTAAAAGTTTGCTTCAGGTCACACAGATTGTGGCAGAGGAGAGTACTGCATTGAATTGTCTAAAGGCTAGGAAAGCATTTAACCACTGGATCTTCCTTTCTCCTTGCAGCAGACTCAGATCACAGAATTAGAAGCTGCTTCGGCTACTTTCCACTGTGAATCAAGGCCTGATAATTTTTCATTGTGAGAGTCCTGCTGCCACCCAAAAAGCAGATAGAGAGGAAGGGAACAAAGTTATAAGGCCATATCTTTTCAATTTGCTTGCTATAAAATGTTCAGAGAGGCTGAGGCTTGCTAATGTTGTAGGTCAGGCAGTATGCTACCCTCCCCAAGTAAGGAAAGAGAACATGACTTTTGACTCAGGGATGTTACATGCAGGGCTTACACACCTGTTGTGAAACACACTGTGCTGAAACAGAACTTCTGTGTGTTCAGGAGATGATGATTTTTGTTTTCCACAGTCCCTTTCAGTATGCACTTAAATTATTTCTTTAGAGACCATTGCTCTCTGAAGTCTTAACACTAGAAGCATATGATATCACTTAGTAGCTGTGGATGGAAATATCCGTCTTCCTAAAAAGAATATGGTGCAGTGCCAGAAGGTCCCTGTTTTCAGTAAACCCTAAAGTTTTATCATCCTGCAAGCTGTGATGAAGTTAAGAGTGGAATTCACCTCTGATCCCTTTGGCCGTCTGCACATTAAACCTCTTGCTACAGTTGGCACTCTGCAATGTATCAGCTCTCAGGAAAGACAGGCAGGTGACTGTATGTCTCTCTTAGACACCTATCTTGGGAAAAAATACATGAATCCTGGAGGTGTTCATAAACCTCAGTTAATTCAAATTGAATCTTTAATGGTTATATTACATTAAATGTCTGCATTTTTAACGGAGAAGGCTAGGAGTAATTGTCCCAGCTGGACACCCAACCAAGCATGTGCCTGCCACAGGCTAATGCAGCAAGATTGTCTTCACTGTCCCAGGCCATCAGCTGGACAAGGAAACTATCTGCATCACGCATTTATCTTGTCTTGGTCAATGTAGTACTGAAGAGGGTGTGTTTGGAGTGGCAAGGTGAAACAATGATGATTCAATTTGTAACACTCCAGTTGTTAAGGTAATCTGTCTGCAAGCATGTTGCAGCATTTTACAAAGAGGGAAGAAACCATTGTGCCAGTTCAATGATTCACCTCTTTCCAGCTCTCCCCATTTTAACTTGTTCCTTTGTTCTTTTTAACTATCTCTTGCTGCTGTCTTTCAAGGCACTTCTCCACCTTTCCAAGTCTAAAAGATGATAAGGGTCACACTGTTTGACTTCATCAGACAAAAAAAAAAAAAAAAAAATTAAATTAAATATGTGAATTCTACTTTTGGGCTTCATGTTTTGTTTTAGGTTGCTTGCTTGCTTGGTTGGTTAGTTGGCTTGGTTTGGAATCTTTCACAAGATTCTCATTCAGATCCCAGTATCATGGGGAAAGCAGGAGGATGAACTCCTCAGGGAATAGGGTGAAATAATTATTAATAACTATTAAATATTTATCTCAACGTAAGCCAGCAATGTGCACTTGCAGCCCACAAAGCCAACCATCTGGGGTTGCATCAAAAGCTGCATGACCAGCTGGTTGAGGAAGGTGATCCTCCCCACTGCTCCATTCTTGTGACCCCCCAGAGCACTGTGTTCAGCTCTGGAGACCACAGCATAAGACAGACGTGGACCTGTTGGATCCAGTCCAGAGGGGGCCATGAGGATGCTCAGAGGTCTGGAACATCTCTGCTAAGGAGACAGGTTGAGAGAGCTGCAGTTGTTCAGCATGAGGAAGAGAAGGTTCTGGGGAGACCTTACAAAAGCCTTCCAGTATCAGAAGGGGGCTACAAGAAAGCTAGGGAGGAATTCTTTGTCAGGGAGTGTAGTGATAGGACAAGGGGCGAAGGCTGTAAACTAAAAGACAGTAGATTTAGATTAGATATAAGAAAGGAATTCTTTACTCAGAGTGTGGTGAGGCACTGGAACAGGCTGTCCAGAGAACCTGTGGATGTCCCATCTCTGGAAGTGTTCAAGGCCAGGTTGGATGGGGCTTTGAGCAACCTGGTCTGGTGGGAGGTGTCCCTGACTGTGGAAGGGGATAGTGAAACTAAATGATCTCTGAGGTCTCTTCCAACCCAAACCATTCTGTGATTCTATGAATTCCAGTATCCTGTGAGGGTCAGACATTTTGTCCCTCATATGGTTCCTACAGTTTCTCTCTGAGAAGGAAATTATTAAGGGTTGACTCTCTTGGACTGAAATGCTTATTTTTTGTACATAGGACTTGAGAACAAACCAATCATATTAAACTAGACCTTATTAAAATCTAAATCAGTGATCAACATAAAAAGCTACTAGCTATTTTGAGTACTCTCTACTATGTTTTCTGCACGTAAGTATAAGAGAAAACTCAATTGTCTGTAATACTGCTTAAACTTGTATACTGAATGCCTGCAACTTTTACACACTTTTGGAAAAATTAATCTCACTTAAATCCTAGCAGCATGAAGCAAAGACAATTATACCAGAGTTGTTAACACTGGGTTCTCTTTTTATTCAGAGAAGAAAAAGACGTCGTTTTCAGGCATGATTTATCTGAGTTACTATCGCTCATTTTAAGATATTTGTTTCCCATTACTGATAGTAAAAAGACCCTCACAACATGAATAAAAAAAAAATGACAAACACGTTGTAATTTAACTTGTCCTACATGTCATATGGAATGCGGCCTCAGATGCAGTGCTTTGAACAGTGACTTAAAACACTGTCCAAGCACAAGTCCAAGCACAGCAATCCCTCCTTGAATCTAGTTCTGGCTACAAAGAACTGGAATGACTCTGGAAATGTCACCAAGCTATCAAGAGGGAAAGTCACATGAGATTTACCACCTCTCTCTGTTTACAGGTCTGCGTGAAATCACCCATAATGAATACTCCAACTACGTCATTGTTCCTTCCAAATGCAGACAGCCAGGCTCAAGGAGCTAATCACAGTGGCGCTGCAGGAAAGGCAGAGCCATCTTATGCTGTCCTCAAGTTCATGGAAAGCTTCTGCCTCATCAGTGCTGCCTGTGGGATGGTGGGAAACGGCATGGTCATATGGTACCTTGGCTTCCGCATCCGCAGAAACCACTTCACTGTATACATCCTAAACCTGGCTGCTGCCGACTTTGGGTATCTGCTCTGCATTGCCATCGAGACAGTTAAGTACTTGATGCAGTTCAACGTGGGGGTGCAGTTTGGGATATTCCTCTTCCTGGATCTTTTCATGTATGGGACTGGCTTGTATCTCCTGACAGCCATCAGCATTGAGAGGTGCCTGTCCGTCCTCTGTCCCATCTGGTGCCGAAGCCACCGCCCAAAGCACTTGTCCAGCATCATTGCTGGTCTGCTCTGGGGTCTCTCCCTGCTGCTGAACACACTCGGATATGTATTGTGTACCATTCACCCCTCCAGCAGCTGCTGGCCCCTGCTCATCACCATCGGAGCCTTGGATTTCCTCTTCTGCACACCCCTTATGCTGTTCTTCAGCCTGACCCTCTTCCTCAGAGTCAAGTGCAGCTCCCAGAACTTCCGAACAGGCAGGCTCTTCACCGTCATCATGCTCACTGTCCTCTTCTTCCTCATTTTTGCTGTGCCTCTGAGCGTCCTGATCCTCTTTGATTTCTTGGGTTACAAATTTCTCTACTCCCCTGAGATTGGTTTTGTGCTGTCTTGTGTGAATAGCAGCCTCAACCCGATCATTTACTTCCTTGTGGGGAGCTACAGGGATCGGAGAATCAAGTTTGCCCTAAGGCTGGCATTCCAGAGGGCATTTGAAGATTCAGCAGATGACAAAGATGAACGGGAAACCCGTGACACAGTAACTATGTCTTCCTAATACCCTGCCATGCCTAATACAGTGACAGTGCTCTGGAGTTGAGGGCTGACTGCTTACAGAACTGAAGAACTTTGGGGTATTCGGGGAGGCGGATCATCTCACCTAACCTTCCATGTCTTCATTGGAGATGTCTATCCTTTCGCTAGTTACTTGAAGCTCCATCTGTATTAGGACTACACTGAAAGTGCCTATTTATTTTCAGTGACTATTAAATTATTTTGATGTGATAAGGTGAAATGTCTTGATGCCTGTATTTCATCAGTGCAATCTCATCCAGAGTTTACAGCTCACTCAATAAAGGTCCATCTTTCAGAGCAAAACAAAATTGACATTAATAAATAAATAGTCACTTTTTTACTCAGATCTCTGAAGATGATATGGGATTCATCCTCCTCCTTTGAAATCAACCAAGAATTTCCTGTAAGACAGTCTATCTCCCTTAATTTTAAGTACGTGTATCTCAGCAGTACATGCAGCCTTTTGTGGCTTGCAGGGTGCATGATTCTTTGCTTCCTAATGTAAGCATTTCAAATAGTGAAATGCTTTGTGCTCCAGAAGTCCCTTTCTCCTATTAACTACGGAGTGTTTCATACCACACAGTTGTGATGTAGTAGAAAAGAGCTCCAACCCCTACCAACTTTCTTTGCAGCTTCATGCACTGAGTTGCATGCTCTGTTTTATTGCATTTCAAATAAATACAGAGCTGGAGTTGCATATTATTTTAGCTTCCTCCAACACAACACAAAGTATCTGCATTTAACTACAGAATACATTGGGTTGCTATTTCTTCCTTTAAGAATGACAGATTATAAGAACCCATGGCCTCTAACATTTCCTGATCTACCATTAGAAATAAGTTCAAGGATAAAGAAAAAACAGGAAATAGAAGAAAATTAAATAAATAACACAATTTAAAATAAAATAAATAAATACATAAAATCTCTAGACCTAATTCGTGGAGATGCAAGATATGATTATTTGAAATGTTGGACTATCAGACTGCCCAATATTTGCTCATTCAACTTAAATTGACGGAAGAGGGCAAAACAAGTAATTTTCTTTGAGAAACCTTATAGGCTTCCTCTTCATGCATTCATCTCCAAATATGTTCCTAAAGGAAACTTGCCTTCTTCTCCTGTCTATTCTCTTTTCTCTGTTCATTTGTCTTTTTATTAATATCAAAAAACAACAATTAAAAATAGTGGTCGCCCTAATGTTTGTGGCTGCTTTTTGCTTCCCATTTACAGTCCCTGAAAGCTGAAAATTGAGTTCCATTTCTATGATTCTTTAATTTTTAATGCTATTTTTCTGCAATGTGCACATAGTTGATTCAGATTAGGTCTATACCATCAATTATTTTTAGTTCAATTTTTTGTTCTTCCAACCTCTACTGGAGTTGGGAAGAGACCATCCACTTATCAGAATACATGTTAAAATGTTTTCCTTTTAATATCTGTAATGATTTTCTCACTGGGAGAACAGAAATTCATTTCCTTTATTATTAAAAATGTTACAAGCCTTTCAGAAAAATAAAGGAAAGCAAGTTCTATTAAAAACTAAACATTTCTGTGTTCAGAAGGAGACATCAACTGATAAAAAACATACAGCATATAAACAGTGAAAAACTTTCCATCCTGACAGTTTATCCCTTAAACATACCCATCATGAAGACACGTGGCATTTAGTGTGAACACATCTTTTACACCCAATCCCGGGCATTTAAAAGGTGATGCTTGGATATAAACGACAACTGTAAACACCGTCAACCATGCATGGTATGAGACAGGCACTCTCCGAGGTGCTATCTGCAAGATATTTGCAGTGCATTTCCTGTGGCCCAAAAGAAGCCAATGACGGGATCTGCAATGAAATGGAGAACATTTGCAGCATCTTCCACCCTGAACTAACACCAAGATAGCCAACTCAGCCTACCAGGGAGAATGTAATCAGCATCAGGACTCAATCTGATCCTAAACTCTGTTTAATTTGGACTAAGAAATGTGACAAAGTCAGGTAATCACAACATCAGAACATCTTTTGGGGGATGATGGGTGTAGGTATATGAACAGGATTAGTGCTGTTCAACATCCTCTTGCCCAAATGTACATTTATGACAGAATTCCTCACTTACCCTGAAAAAGAGATTGAAAGATTGAAAAAGAGATGGCTAAAGGGAGACCTTACTACAGCCTTTTAATTCTTAAAGGGTAATACATTTAATACTTATACGTAAAATGGTGAAAGAATTTTCACTAAGTCCTGCAGTGATAGGATAAGGCATAACGGATTCAAATTGAAAGAGGCAGGGTTTAAGTTAGACTTTAGGAATAAGTTTTTACCACAAGGGTGGTGGACAAGGTTGTCCAAAGAGATTGTAGATGCCCCATGCTTTTAAGTATTCAGAGCCAGGCTGACTGGGTCTTTGGGCAACCTGACCTGATACAAGGTGTTCCTGTTCCTGGCATGGGGGCTGGATTAGATGATCTTTAAAGTTCCCTTCCAACCCAAACCATTCTATGATTGATTCTATTTTCAGTCCTTTCGTGTGCTTTCAAAAAGCACCTGAACAGTTGCAATGAGGACTTTTCTCCCTCCTCCATCCCCAGCTCAGGCAACTGAGGATACACCCCAAGCATATCTTTAATAGTGTGACATATCCCTGCAGTAAAGCCGTAGGAACTCAAGTGGGGTTAATTCAGGGAATTCAGCCAAGGAAAGAGCTGCACCGTGCTGTTCCATGGGCTCTTGTATCCTCTACATGGCATATGTCTTGTCAGTCAGTCCTCAATTGGCCATTCACTTTGGTTTTCCTTAAGAGAATAGACATCATCTGAGAGTGGAAGTAAAATTGTAATGCTATTTAAGATGTTAAAATTACCACAAACTTGAAAGCACACATACTATTATTCTGCTTTTACCATTTAGCTTAGTAAAGTACCAGTACATCTTCCCTAGAATTGAACTGGACAGGAATTTGGACTATTCAGAAAACAAGGCAGAAAATGTTATAGTATCTAAAAAGAAAATGTACCTTTGTCAACAAGGTGGGCTAAGGAGAGAAGTGAAGCTCTGTTGGCAGGGGAGGTGACCATTTGTTAGACCAATCTAACTAAACTTAGCAAACTTCAGGTCACTTACCTTCTGAGAACAGCTCCTCAGAGCTCAACCTGCTGACGCTATTCTTTGAGGTGACTCCTCCACTGTTGCTCTACAGGAGCTGTCACCCACCTTCAGTCTTTGTTTTACTCTTCAGAAATTACCCCCAGCACAACAAAACTCTTGACACTCTTGGGCTATTCTTCATTGGGTAATGGATGAAAAAAAAGCTACTGTTGTGGGCAATATGTGGCGACCAGCTAAAGATTTGACAGGATACTTTCATTGAGGAGAATGTCACGCAGAATAGGAATGTATAGTGATAAGAATGTAGATCTCTCCTAGCTTGTATTGCTCCCCCTATGTTTTAGATGCTAAGGAGAAGGGGAATCACAATCAAATATAAACAAATCATGAACTATGATATGAGGATGGACTTACATATATCTTCATTGTTAAAATTCATTGCTTCACACATTACACATTAGGTTGGGTTGGTAGACTCACCACTGGACCAGGAGGGGAACTACTGCCACCAAAATGCTAACTGGCCTCAGGACTGATGGGCAACTGCTTTTGCATGTTACCTTAGTATTGTTAATTTCACAGTTTGGAAAGTAGAACAGAACTAGTCAATTACACTAACTAGCAAGAGGAAACAGTTATGTATAGGCTGAAACCTGCACCAACAGCAGTCATGTTCAGGATGCAGATGGTGATGGGACCCCTTGTAGCACCACATCAGAAGAAGCAGGGAATAATTATTTTCCCCCATATTCAGATGAATTGCTACCAAGGGATCACAAATGTATTCTGCATTGAAATAGTTGTTTTGCATTCAGATAAACTATTGGTCACTGACCTTTCCCAGGGCTGGAGGCAGGGGACATCTTTATAGTTTAGTCAACATGAAACATCTGCTTTGAGAGGCGTTCTCAAAACACTGCTTCTCTGGGTGTTTTGTTTAGGCCCTCCCAATTGTCATGTCCTGGAACCAGCAATCCTGATCAAGCTGGAAAGAGACCAAGAGACCAGGGCACAGAAAATGGGGGAACAGGGGGAGAGAAGTAGTAGAGGTTGGACCAAAGGAGGTAGAGAGAGACACTGGGATGAGAAAGGTGGGAAGATGGAGGTGGGTAGAGGAAATGTCCGGTGGGGGTGGGTTCCTCATCCTGTCAAAGATGACAGAGCAGGACAGGAGGACACTCACCAGCCTGAACAGAGACGTGGCAATGGAGGAATGGTTCCTAACAACAGTGACACAGCTCAACCAGGCTCCTGGCCATGAAGAGAGAGGAACCGAGGGGGAACTGCCTGAACACCCCACGGGCTGGGGCAGGTGGCTGGGGGAAAGATCCAAGCACAGAAAGAAAGAACAGCAACAGTTCAATTACGACTTTAATCAACTGCATTCGAGAGATGGGCTGCCCTTCCTCCCTGCCCAGTATCTCAGAAGGAAGGGGCTTCCCACGGGCAGCATTTCCTCCCTGTCAGTCTCTCCCAGCAGAACTTGCAGGCTGAGGCAGGCGGTGGCAGACATGAGCTCCATGCTAAGATGAAAAACTTGCCTAGGAATGCACGCTCGTGTGACAGGGAGATCACAGGGAAGGAGCGAGGCCTCTGTGAGGCGGGGGCTGCCCCCTGCCGGCACAGCCCGGCTCGGCCCGGGCAGGCCGAGGAGCGCCTGGGGGTGGCAGAGCCGTGGTGGTGGCAGGGGCCGCGGGTACCCAGGCCCTGCAGGGGAGCAGGGCAGCAATGGGAGGGGAACAGAGCTTCGTAAAACAGGTGTTCAGGGCCTGTAACCTGCCGTACTGCATGTAACGCGCTGTGCTGCATGTAAGCTGGAGTATTGCATGTAACCCAACGTACTGCTTGTAACCTGCTGTGCTGCATGTAACCTGCCATACTGTGTGTAACACACCAAAATGCATGTAACGCACAGTGCTGTGTGTAACACACCGTACTGCGCGTAACCCAACATTCTGCGTGTAACCCACCATGCTGCATGTAAACGGCTGTCCTCTGCTTAACCCAGCAGCCCCAGTGTACCCTGCCAGCCGTTGTGTAATCTGCCATTCGCTCTGTAACCTTCCATTCCCTCTGATAACCCACCATTCCCTCTCATAACCTGCCATCATCCATGTGTAACCCACCATTCCCTGTGTAACCCAACATCCCCTCCTACGCTGCTGATGAGAGAGGACTCTGGGGCAAAGGAATGAAGCTGGGCTGAGAAGAAGGGGCAGGAAAGGCATTGTTCTAAATGTTGTAGCCAGCAGGACCAGGGAGGTGGTCATCCCCCTATACTCTGCTCTGGTGAGGCTGCACCTCAAGTACTGTGTTCAGTTTGGACCCCTCACTACAAGAAAGACATCAAGGCCCTGGAGTGTGTCCAGAGAAGTGCTGTGAAGCTGGTGAAGGAGCTGGAACACAAGTCATGAAGTGCAGCTGAGGGAACTGGGGTTGTTTAGTCTGGAGAGGAGGAGGCTCAGGGGAGACCTTATTGCTCTCCACAGATACCTGGAAGGAAGTTGCTGGGAGTTGGGGGTCGGCCTCTTCTTTCAGATAACCAGTGATAGGACTAGAGAGAATGGCCTCAAGTTGGCCAGGAGAAGTTCAGGCTGGAAATTAGGAGATATTTCTCAGAAAGTGGGGTCAGGCATTGGAATGGGTTGCCCAGAGAGGTGGTATAGTCACTGTCCCTGGGGGTGTTTAAGGAAAGGTGGGATGTGGTACTTGGAGACATGGTTTAGTGGGTGATATTGGTGGTAGGGGGATGTTTGGACAAGGTGATCTTGGAGGTCTTCTCCAACCTTAATGATTCTATGATTTTGATTGCCAATAAATCAAATTATTTTCCCTCAGGTAGAATCTGTTTTGTTCATGTCAGTAATTGGTAAGGGGTCTCTCTGCCTTTACCTCAACCCACAGGCTTTCTCCTTGTGCTGGTGAGGAGGGGAAGCAAGCGTGCAGCTGGGGGAGCTTGGCCTTCAGCCAAGGTTAGCCCACCCTAATACAGAAACCCACTGTAGAGAACACAGGCAGCTGGAGTCAGCCAGAGCCAGCTGAGAGCAAATAGATGGGCAAGGAAGGGCCACAGGGAGAGCTGGGAGCCGAGTGGAAAGAGAACACTGTCAAATTGAGCCCAGGCAGAAGTGGAAGGTGGTTCAGGGAGCAACAAAATAAAGTCATGGAAAGAAAGAGTTCCTCCTGTTTTGTTTTTGTTTTTGTTTAATCAGCTGTGGAAGGATACAAGGCATAGAGGGCAGTGTTGGAGGGTGAGGAAGAAAATAGCAGCAGAGCAGCCATTTCAGACAGGAACAGACTGTGTCCTGCCCTCCTTTCCATCCATTCCTAAGACACTGCAGGCTGAATTGCATCCTTATGGGAACTGGATTGAAGTGTAATGGCCATGCAGTCCCAGTATGTCCCAGTAACTGCTTGCAATTCTTGCTGGAAGATTTCTCTCAGCTACCGACAATCAGAACTCCTTTTCTGAGAAAAGCAGCCAAATCCTCTAAGGGAACATCCTATCTGGGCTGTGCAAGATCGAACACATCTTTAGAGCATGGTCTGGTTCCTGACCTGATCATGCTTCATGACTTCTAATCTTCTCTGGATAGAGGAAATGACTAATAAAAAAAAAACTTCATGAGATAAACAGTTACAGAAAAAAAAAATATATATATATATATATATATTTTTTTTTCTGCCAGATATTTCTACTTTATATAGATTGTTTCTGTCTTAGTAATTACATGAATTACATGAGTAATTACTATTTAATTGCTTTGTTTTGCATTTTCATTGTTCTCCATTCTTAAGTGATGAATCTCATGGATATTTGGCAATATTGTTTTCTCCGTCTTAAAAAATATATCTTGTTATCTCAGATATTATGCCTATTCCAGAACTGCCTTAGGATGTGTTTCCATCCGTAGCTGTGCTTTGCATCAGAACACCAATATACACTTTATGGGAAGTTCCTGTCAAAAAGATGGGATCTGACAAGAGCAAGGAATACCTATTGCACAATGTGTAGTAGAGGAATTAATACGTGAATTATTGTTAAATACAGCACTAACAATAAGGCAAATTGTAACCAAAAGACACAAAGGGAAGAATGAAGATAGGAGAAGGGAACTGAACTGCATAAATATTTTTTTATGTAAGATGCAAGAAAAATCTTCAAGTCAGAGTATGCTGAAAAGGACAGAAAATATAATTTTATTTTATTTTATTTTATTGTACAGCTAATTCCAGCCTTGTTAGTCCAGCATTTAACAGCTGCACTTGCTCTTTGGCAGGTGAATAACACAAGATCCAGAGATACTGCCTGTACTTAAAAATCCTCTCTCAGTTATATCCCAATACTATCGTAAGAAACAGCAATACTTCTATTTTTATGGAGATTTGCTTTTCTATCATTGAAGAAAACTTCAGTTAGAAATAATTTTTGGGGGGATGATATAAATTTGTCTTTAGCCTTTTCACAGTAGGATTTAGGTGACTGGACTTTGGGTTCTTGCAATGCAGGAATTGCTAGCCTGTCAGGTGACCCCACTATAAACACTGGGATCCGGTAAATACAACCAGTGGAGCTGAGAATGTGACTAAAGGGGAGAGGACAGCAAGTAGATATCGCAGTTTCTAGAGATGTCTCTGCTTAAACAATATTGTACTCAATCATCAGATGTTCTCCAAATTCTGTTAATTGACATGAAACAGCTTCAGTGAAATTGCTGACCTGTAAAAAGCAAATGAAACACCAAAGAAAAGCTGTGATCCCCTGTTATTTCTTTGAGTGTTCTGATCAAAACATTTCCCCTTCTTTCTCTGCTTTAGACAGAGATTCAGGAAAAAAAAAAAAAAAATTTTTTTTTTTTTTTTTTTTTTTTTTTTTTTTTTTTTTTTTTTTTTTGTCTTGGTTACTGACCAAAGGGAGCAAGAATTTATTATGCTGGGGCCATGGCATAGGTACCCCCCTGCCCCTCCCCGGGTTGCCTGCAGGGTTCAGCACCCCCAGGACCTGCTGCCCCCCTGCCCAAGCACTCCCACTCCCCAGCACATGACATTTGCACCACTGGATGTCTCTGTAGGACCCTGTGGTATTGGCAACGAAACTGAATATCTTGCCACGGATAGACATTAGGTTAAAATTGCAACAAATGTCACACAACGACTGACAAGTTCTTTGGGTGGTGACATTGGTACAAGATAGGGAACAGAACTGCAAGGCACCTCTCCATGTTCATCACTATCAGGAGATACATGCTGGCATAGAACCAAAGGAGAAACTGATTCATCAGGATATACTTGGTGAAATCATGGTCCTGTAGGAAATAACAGAAGAATGGAAGTAACGTGATACAAATGTATCAAGAAGCAACAGGAGCAGAGAGAATTCAGAAACAGCCAAGTTCAAGACACAGACAGTGAATGGGTTCTTCATGTGGAAAAACATGAACCACATTACTATTCCATTTGCCATGTCCACACAGGCAAATACTAATAGTGACACCTGAAATTATTAACACGTAATCTCTTATTACACACTGAAATTCCACATATCCAGAAGTCGTGCAGAGAGTTCTGTTGTGTTGGTCTCCACCATGGTGAAGCTCCTGCTCTGGGTGGCCACCGTGTCCCTCTCCCAGCACCTCCTATGAGAGACGAGGAAGGAGAGAGAGAAGAGGAGCATTGGCACTCCCAGTACTCACTGTCTCTGCCCGTGATCCCAGGTTTTGCCCAGGACAGGCTCCCACAGCTCCAGCCCCATCCCTGGCCAGGAAGCATCTCCCAGCCACCCATCCCTGGTCTCCCACCTCCTGGAGCTCCTGGGAACAACACTGTCACAGGAGCACCAGCACACAGGGCCTCTGTGGGGCCAGGCTTGCCAGGAGAAAGGGGCTGGTGACAGATACCAGGGCCACCCTGCTCTGCTTCAGCCTCCTTCCTCATGCTGCGGAGCAGACCTGTGCCCAGAGACTGGGTCCCACAGTCAGGAGACTCCTCTCACAATCTCATCTCATCGGTGACAGCTTCCCCTCACATGTCTTATGGGTGGTAATCTTGTCAGTAGAAGCTGGCCACGTCACCTCCTTCCGTTCCCCTCTGCTGTATTTTATCAGGAGGTGCTGCTCTGTTTTGGTCCCAGTAAAAAATACTCCAGGAAATATCATATTAAAAGTCTTTTACTTGAGCTGAAACCTTGAAGAAGGAGAGGATAGCACAGACAATCTGATGTCCTTTCAGGTGCTGGGAACCCCAAGTCTTGCAGCATCAAATTGGCCTCTTATCAGGGCAGACCTTGTCCATGGAAGTGTTACCTCATCATGGTAATTTAAAGTATTACAGGGTTTTCTTAAAAAAGAGAACACATTGTTTCTACTGTCAAACAAAATGGATGTTCACTTGAGAACTGTTTCGGCACTCTTGCCTTGATAAAGGCAAGGACACATAGGCAATGGAAGACTTCCCTAGCTCTCACCTGCTAGTTAGCTAACCTTACCACCTGCATCACCAAGGGGATGGTAGGGAAGAGATTTGGCAGGGCAGGAGGAAAGTAGAAAGGCGAGAATGAGTGAAATGACCCAGGGACCATTAGCAGCGTGGCTGAAACAGCAGAATCATAGACTCATAGACTCATAGAATGTCTCAGGTTAGAAGGGACCTTAAAGATCATCTAACTCCAACCCCCTGCCATGGGCAGGGATGCCACCCACTAGATCAAGTTGGCCAAAGGCCCTATCCAGCCTGACTTTGAACACCTCCCTGGATGGGGCATCCAAAGCTTCTCGTGGCAACCTGTTCCAGTGCCTCACTACTCTTACAGTAAAGAATTTCCTCCTAATGTCTAGTCTAAATCTGTTCTCTTTTAGTTTAAGACCATTCCCCCTTGTCCTATCATTATTTACCTGAGTATAGAGTCCTTCTCCATCTTTTTTACAAGACCCCTTTAAGTATTCAAGGGCCACAAGGAGGTATCCCCGGAGCCTTCTCTTCTCCAGGCTAAACATCCCCAGGCTGAACATTCTCCAGGCTGAACATCCCCAGCTCTCTCAGCTTTTCTTCATAGGAGAGGTGCTTCAGCCCTCTAATCATCTTTGTAGCCCTCCTCTGGACTCACTCTAACAGGTCCACATGTTTCTTCTGCTGGGGGCCCCAAACCTGGACGCAGTGCTCCAGGTGGGACTTTACGAGGGCAGAGTAGAGGGGAACAATCACCTCCCTTGACCTGCTGGTCACACCTCTTTTAATGCAGCCCAGGATGCAGTTGGCCTTCTGGGCTGCAAGCATACACTGCTGGCTCAGGCTGTTGAGCCTTTCCCCTACCAGCACTCCCAAGTCCTTCTCTGCAAGGCTGCTCTCAGTTAGTTCTTCTCCCAGTCTGTATAGGGATTGCCCCGATCCAGGTACAGCATCTTGCACTTGGTACTTGTTGAACTTCATGTGGTTTGCATAGGCCTTTTTCTCCAGCCTGTCCAGCTCCCTTTGGATGGTATCTCTTCTTTGGTTGGTATCAACTGCACCACTCAGCTTGGTGTCATCCGCAAACTTGCTGAGGGTGCACTCAATCTCATCTTCTTTGTCATTGATGAAGATATTGGAAATTACTGGTCCCAAGACAGACCCCTAAGGAATATTGCTCACCACTGGCCTCCACCTGGGCATAAAAACATTGACCATTACTCTCTGGGTGAGGCCATCAAGCCAATTCCTTATCCACTGGATGGTCCATTCTTCAAATCCATCTCAGCCCTTGGGAGGTCAGTCGGGGTAGCGGTGTCTACTCGGGGGGTTGTGGCCCCTCTGGATTTCAGTCTCAGCCATGGAGGTGTGGCTGGTGGACACCATTTTTACCTCACTGGAAAGCTGATTTGTAGTGCTCCCAGAATAGAGGGTAGAGAGATCAGTCCATCTCCCACCCTCCCTGCTCAGCAGAGGGGGGCTTCTGGCTTTGCCCAAACCTCGTTGGCCGCCCTCACAAGGGCTGCTGGGTCCTGGTGGCTCCTTCGGCTGCCTCAAGTGGCCTTGATGCAGGAAACCCCTGCACGCCGAGATCCCCCTCTCCCACTGCAGAACACGTCTGCCCCAGAGCTGATTGCATTGGCAAAACCCCTTGGAAGTCTCTAGCAGCCTGTGGCCTTAAACCTCCTTCTTCCTCCCATCATTCCTCAGGTGTAGAATCACTCCCAGTTGTGCCAATCTGTTTCCCGGCCCCCCAGGCTCTATCACACACCCATGCCCTGCACCTGGGATGCCAACAGAATACTCTCAACAGCCACCCATAAGGCAGAGCTCTGGCCTTGCCTTAACTTGCCATGAGAAATCACCGGTGATCAGATACACAACAGCACAAGGGCTTTGTCCTCTGCCTCTGATCATATCCCTGTCGTGTCTTCTCTGAAATTACATTTTGTTGGGTACAGAGTGTTGCAAGCGTATTTTTATCTGCAAGTGGTTCCTGTCTCACAATCTCATTTTGCATCATAAGGGCTGCCATCCTCACTGCTTATATTCTCTTTCATGTGTTTTTCATCTTCTGAATACCTCTTCTTAAGAGTTATTGCCTTTTTTTTTTTTTTTTTTTTTTTTTTTTTTTTTTTCCTATGTTCATTTACAGAATTATGTCCTCCAAGGATATCTTTATTTCACATAGTGAATGTGCAAGTGATGAACCCAGCCCAGAGTCTCTCCGGGGGGAGCCAGTCTTGAGCTGCAGGAGACAGGACCACATGTAGACTTAAAACAAGGGTAGAGCTAATTCCACACATGAGGGGGTGGTGGTGAAAAGGCTTCCAATAGGTGCAACACCTTCACAATGCAGGCAAACCCTGGGTGCTCAGGCCTGACCCTAGCTGGATGCCATGGTCCATGGGCAGGAGGTGAATGGGTGGGTTCAGGACAGAAAAGGAGCTGATGTTACCTTCAGGGCCCTGGAAGAGGGAATTGGAGAGCCTCAAAGTGTACAGGTTAGTGTGCTGTGGTGTTCAGTCAAGCTTCATGTATTGAAGTTCCAGTCCCTTCATTTTCCATTCTCACAGTTGGGCCAATCAGATCACCAGATTATCATTGTCCTTCAGTCACAGCACTTGTGTGTGTGTGTGTTTTGTTCTCTTCACCGCTACTGTGAAAAACATTTCCCAGTACCAATTTCTTCCATGGCTTTGTAGCATTGTATTTGTCACAAGTGTTATATTCCATGCTTTGACACGTTAAAGCAAAGCCTCTATCTGGGGGCAATGTTTCTGAAATAAAGTTGGGAGAAGTCTTTGAGCACCAATTTACACGTTTAGAAACACTGAGCAAAGACCACATGCTGTTGCACATCTGCACATTAGACGTTACTCACTATTGAGGGTCCCTGCCTGGCCTCTCTCACTCTCACCTTTCTGCCATTGTCCTGCCCAGGGAGTGATTTACATAATGACTTCTGACACAGGGCTTTCCCCATCCAGACAAGGGGTGCTACTGGGAAGTAACTGTACAACACATTAATCTGCAGGTCTGTTCCCAGAGCTTCCTGGTATGGGATGATACTTCCTACAAACTCCTCTGACTTTGTACTTGAACAGTCCAGCCAGCACGGTCATCCATTGACACCATGCTCCTCTCCCTTCCTTTACCTCCAAGCAGAAGACTTTGCAATTGGCTCTGCAGGGATTTTCTTCTACAGCTGTGTGGCTATACCTAAGTTAGTTGTGGTACATGCCAGGTTTGCCACACATTATGGCAAAGCCTCTGTCAGGGGGCAAAGTGTCTCAGGAGACAACAGGAGAAAGTCTTCCACACACAGTGAAACCCAGCAGCCCCCAGAGTGGCAAAACAAAGCTGGTGGATGGAGAGAAGAAAATGAAGGGGATGACGTGGCCAGCTCCCACTGACAAGATCACCGTCCATGGGACATGTGAGAGGAAGCTGTCACCGATGAGATGAGATTGTGAGAGGAGTCTCCTGACTGTGGGACCCAGTCTCTGGGCACAGGTCTGCTCTGCAGCATGAGGAAGGAGGCTGAAGCAGAGCAGGGTGGCCCTGGTATCTGTCACCAGCCCCTTTCTCCTGGCAAGCCTGGCCCCACAGAGGCCCTGTGTGCTGGTGCTCCTGTGACAGTGTTGTTCCCAGGAGCTCCAGGAGGTGGGAGACCAGGGATGGGTGGCTGGGAGATGCTTCCTGGCCAGGGATGGGGCTGGAGCTATGGGAGCCTGTCCTAGGCACGGCTGGGAATGGGGCCCTTCCTGGGCACAACCTGAGATCACAGGCAGAGATGGTGAGTGCCGGGAGCACTTATGCTCCTCTTCTCTCTCTCCTTCCTTGTTTCTCATAGGAGGTGCTGGGAGAGGGACAAGGTGGCTACCCAGAGCAGGAGCTTCACCATGGCAGAGACCAGCACAACAGACCTATCTCTGAACTACACAACTTCTGGATCTCTGGACCCTTTTCGAAATACCACGGACATATGCTTAAGACTACCTTACGAACATCTGGTCTTCTTAGGTGTCTGTATGGGGATTTCTTTTTGTGGACTTGCAGCGAATGGGATAGTCATATGGTTCCTGTTTTCCCACATGAGGAACCCCTTCGCTGTCTATGTCCTAAATCTGTCTGTTGCTGACTTCTCTCTGCTCCTCTTCTTTTTTTTGCTCATGTTGGCAATTTTGAGCTTAACAATTTGTTCTCTCCTTAGTGATATTATTCTTTACTATATAAAACTTGAAATGATAGTTGGATTTCTGTGCCACTTCTTTGACCTCAGCAGCCTGGGTCTACTTACAGCAATTAGTGTGGACCGGTGTGTCTCTGTTTTCTTCCCAATCTGGTATCGTTGCCATCGCCCAAAGCACTTGTCTGGCATTGTGAGTGGGTTGCTCTGGGTTCTTGCTGGATTTTTTGTTTCCTCAATGTATCTTAGCTTTTACTTTGATGCACCATATGAGGAAGCATTTGGAGGTATAGCCATTGCAATCACTGTGACTTTATCATCAGTGATGTTGATTTCCAACCTGTCCCTGTTCATCAGACTCCGAAGTGGATTTCAGAGACGACGCCCTGGGAAACTCTATGTTGCTGTCCTGCTCAATGTGATCTTCTTCTTTGTCTTTGCTATTCCTTTCAGCATAGAGGTATTCCTCAATCTTCCAGATACACAGGAACTACTTCCTGACAAAGTATCTTTTTTGCTGGCATTGCTGAACAGCAGCACCAATCCCATTGTTTATTTCCTGGTGGGCAGCTGCCGGAGACGCCGGATCCAGGGCTCTGTGAAAGCTGCCTTCCATCGAGTGTTTGAAGAGAAGACAGTGAGCGAGGAGGGGAGCCGCACACCCAGGGACACGGCGTCGGAGACCGCTGTGTGAGGCCCTGCTGGGGAGGAGGCCTGGAGGCACAGAGCCTGGCAGGCAGCTCAGAGCCCACCTGCTGCAGGGAGGGACCGCAGCTGGAGCTGGGCAGGGGGTGCATATGGCATGGAGCTGTCACGGCACTGCTTGGCCGGGCTCAGTCCCCACGCGCGGGCTGTCTTCCCCACTGCAATGCCTCTCATTGTGCTGGTCCTATGAATAAACTCTGGCTCCCTCTGGTCAGCAGATGAGTTTCATGGTCTTTGGGGAGACATCCTGCCCAGGGGGAGTCTGGCATGTTAGGCCCTGGGGGAGCTCTGGTTGTCTGCTGTGCAGGCAAGGCAGGGCTCTTCAAAAGGATTGCAAAACTGGGCAAGCCAATGGTTCCAGGTTGGTCATGGGGACCTCTCCATGCTCTGCTGCTGAAGGGAAAAGCTGGCCAAGGAGGCAAATGCTGCCATGGGAAGCAGCAGTGTGACTTGTCCAGGGCAGCGCCCACCTTCCTGACCCCACTCCCTGTGATGGTGCGACGGCAGTACAGGCCGTGTCTCTGCATGGGTGGTGAGGGCTGAGGAGAAGGAGGGGCCATGGGGCACATGGGAGGCAAAAATCCCAGACATCAAGCTTGGGAAGCAAATGCTAGTATGGTGTGCCTGAACCAGCATGGAGCTGGTTCACGCACACTTGTCCACATGGGGAGGTGCAGTGCCACACGGAGCTGGGGATGTCCAAACCCCAGGGTCCCGGATCAGGTCTCCCCTGTTCTTTTGGCAGTGGCTCACATACCATGACTTGCTCACATACTGCAGGGCACACCTACACTCAGACCCTGCTACTCAGGGCATCCTGCAGCACCAGTCTGCAAACAAGTTTAATTCCCACCTGCAGAGCCGAGACCACATCCAGAAAGGCACAAAAAAAAATAAAAAATAAAAAATAAAAAAAAAAAAAAAAAAAAAGAAGGGGCACATTATCAGAAGGGAAGGATGCTGGCTTCAATGTGTATGCACAATGGCACGTTTGTATGGTTGTATGGGAATGTTTGTGGTGATTTTACTCTGCTGGGCAGCTGAACTTCACCACAACCACTCTCTCACCCCCCCTCCTCAGAAAAAGAGAGGGAGAAGAGAAAGAAAAAAAAAAAAAAAAAAAAAAAAAATAGGCTCCCAGGTTGAGATAAGGATAATTTAATTAAATCATAGAATATCCCGAGCTGGAAAGGACTCACACGGATCATTGAGTCCAAATCCTGGCTCCACACAGGTCTACACAAACATTCAGAACACTTGACTAAGAACACAGTCCAAATGCTTCTTAAACTCCAGCAGGCTTGGTGCTGTGACTACATCCCTGGGGATCCTGTTCCAGTGCATGACAACCCTCTCAGTGAAGAACCTCTTCCTGATACCCAGCCTGAACCTCCCCTGTCACAGCTTGGTTCCATTCCTGCAGGTTCTACCACTGGTCACTAAAGAGAATAGATTGGCGCCTGCCCCTCCACTCCCCCTTGTGAGGAAGCTGTAGACTGTGATGAGGTCTCCCCTGAGCTCCCTCTTTCTAGGCTGAACAGACCTAGTGACCTTGAAATGGGGACAAGGAAAAGAGGAAAAATAAAAAGAACAAGAACAAGAAAAATAAAAAGAAAAATAAAAAGAAAACACATTTGGTTGTCTTGCAGCTAGTTCTGCACAGCACCAAAGCCATCGTTCTTGCCTCACCCTGTCTCATGGGACACCTCCATCCCTAGAGCATCTTCTCCCAGGGAGGGGCTGGAGAGGGTTAAACATTTATTTCCACTGAGCTTTCTCTGGCAGTTTCACTTCTATTTTCAGGCTCCATGATGTCTTCAAAAGCCCTCTGACAAGCAAGCCTAGCAGAAATTGGGAACTTCTTTGTACAGCTCCCTGCCAGGAAATAAATAGCAGGGTTGATACTGCTGCTCACACAGGCAAATAAGAGAGGAGTGTCAAAGAAGAGAACTGAAAAGTCAAACAATCTTAGCAAGATCCAGTAAGGAAAGTCAGCATTGAAGAAGAGGAAGGAGATGACAATGAGCAGAACCACAACACAGAGCTTCCTCAGGGGATATTGCCATGAACAGCAAAGGACCTTGGCAAAAAGGGTTAGACTGGAAAGAATCAGGAGAAGCACTGACAACAGGTAGCTCAGGATGAAGATGAAAAGTGCCACTGGGGAGAAGTAGAGGATCACGGTTAGCAAGAAGGAGAGGGCCCAGAGCAGGGCACACACAAGTGCTGGCATGTGCCAGGAGCAGGGCCAGCAGGCCCGGGAAAGGGCAGACAGGGATGTGCTGGCACCAAAGGCTGCCAGGAGATAGACACTGGTGGTGAAAACAAAGATGATGATGATGTTCAATATAGCCATCGCACTGCGTGAGCCCAGCCTGTGACAAAAGCTCAGTGGTCCATAAAATATCACAAGGGTGATGGCAATGGAGAGGAGGAAGGTGAAGTCAGCGAAGGCCAAGTTGAAGACATAGACAGTGATGGGATTCCTGAAGATGCGGGAGCCGAGGAGCCAGAGGACGGCCCCATTGCCCACCAGCCCACAGAGGCAGATGAGCAGCGTGGCAGGGACTTCACTCAAACTGTTGGCTTCACAGTCAGTCCAGTTGTAGTCATCCTCATGTGAGGCAGCCCGCCTCATCAGCCCACGGTGCCAAGCCCCGTCATGCGCCATCCCACTAGGCCAGCTCCAGCAAGCAGGGCTGTCTCTTCCTGTGGTGGGGAACAGCATGCTCGTTGCGAAATATCTGCCGCTTCGCCTTCCCCTTGCACAGCTGGAGGGATGATATGAAACAGGCATGTCAGAAGCTCCAGTGTGCCCCCACACTAGGATTTTAAGGTCCTTGCAGCCATACCTCATCTTCCACATGGAGAAGCACAAAGAAAAGTGAGGAATAGGGGGGATGGGGGATGTGGGTATAACACACCTGGCACAAAAGCATGTACAGGAATGGAGCAAAAGCTAGGGAGATGCCTCTTTCCTGGCTTTGGACAGGTTAGATCTGGAAGAGGGAAATACGAGGATGAAAGGATTGTCCTTGGAGATGTCAAAGAACAAGCAGTTTGGGGGGTGGATCTGACATGGACTCTCAGGTGCCTAATACTACAATTGATGTCACTAAGCAGTGGGGTTCCTTCAGTGAGACACTCATTTCAGTATTCCCCTACCACCTTTCCCCAAACATTTGTACATCTTAATGAGCTACTGTTCTCCAATCATATTTGATACAAATGACCAACAGGTTCAAAAGTAAAGGAGGGGGGGAGAAGGAGGCGGGAGGAGAGTGGGGGAGGAGAAGGAGGCGGGGGGGGGGGGGGGGAAAGGGGGGGGGGGTGCACTGATTCAGATGGGAAAAAACAAAAACACCTGAAAAAGCCTGACCTTCTTTTCTGTCGCAGCCTGGAGACCTTCGCTGGAGCACACGTGCTGCAGACTCACATTACCTCTTGCTTGCCAGCTGCTGCCCTGTGACAGGATCTTCGCATGAGGCTTCCTGGAATTACCGCTGGACCATGCCTGTCCTGGTGAGCTTGTGCAGCGTCCAGCATGATGTGTTTCTTGGGCCCTTTTACAAACTGCTTTGTCGTGTTCTCAGGAGTTCTTGCAAACATGGAAGTACTTCATAGCATTTGATGGTATCAGGGTTCTGGTTATAATCTAGGCTTGCGTTCATACAGGAAATGACTAACAAGTCTCAGAATCTAGCCCTATGGGAAAAACAAATTGTCTCGCTGTCAGGTTCCTCTTTAATTTCGCTTTAAAGCAACCTCCATCCCAAAATTTTCTTATCTTTGAACTGGACAGACCTTTTTTCCTGTAGTTCAGGCAGCGATCTTTAGGACCCTGTGCTACAAGCATGATATTGCTGTAAAATTTCTGTCTGATTCAAAACTAGGTTTGTCACTTATATACCACAACTTCACAGTGACATATCACCTTCAGATACACAGCTTCCAAGAGCATGCTACTATGAGCAGCAAAGCTAACTGAGACTTCCTAAGACAATAATTTCTGGAGAGCTGAGCTTCAGTGAGATGAGTCTTACCTAGAGTGGCTACAGTGCACAGAGCTCCTGCTGCACCCGAGAGGAAGGGGTGCTCCTTCTGGGACCTGGAGCATGCAGGGGCTCCAGAACTGAGACCTCCTCCTCTCTCTCCTGCTGACACTGCTTTTGTGTCCCCAGACACCCCCCTTGCAACCCCAGTCCCTTCAAGTGCAAACAAGTAATGATAAGAAAGCTCCAAGGTATGCCAATGCAGTGCTGTGAAACATTACGCTCACTGCCGATGTGCTCCAAGAAAGAGCAGAATTACCCAAGGTTTCTCAGCTTCTGCTTCTGCAGGCAACATCCTGAGATCAGTTGCCTATTTTTTTTTTTTAATTTCCAATGCAAGATTTACAAACATCAGTAATTTGTTTGTGTTGAGGTTAGGTTCATACATTTGCAGCAGAAGCTATGTTCTGTAAATATTATGGCTGTGGCAGCAGTCACTGCTGTATGTCAGGAGAGCTCATGAAACTGTCCAGTAGGTAGAGCTCACCCTCTTTGAGCTATCACCTGCCAGAGCCTTCACATTCTCTTTCTTTCCCTTTAGTTAGGACTGCCCATGCAGTTTGCTCTTTGCCCCACACACAGAACTGCACTTACCAATGGTCATCCACCCCTGTCTGTCTGTCTGTCAATCCTCTGTCCAGCCTGGCCCATTGCTGATTGCAGGCACTTGCCGCTTTACCCTGTCCCTTCCTGCCTCCCTAGTTAAACCCCCCTGATGGTGTCAAGATTAATTTGCTGAATGATGCTGTCAGCTCCGTCAGCTAGAAGGAGATGGACGTTTTCTGCCAAACAGTGGTGCAGAATGATACCAGGACAGAAGGAAATTAAAACTTCTTTTCTGTCCCCCTCCATCACCTCCTCCAGTGTGGGGGCTTGTGTGGACCAAGGCACTGGATGCTCAGTGCTTTACTATCAGGTACGAAGGCCCCAGAGCAGGGACATCTCCACCCAGGGAAGCAGACAGGGTATGGACTGGGGCCAAGAGTGTGGTCATGTTTACCCTGGGGAACAGACAACACGACTTCCAGACCACGTAATTGTAGCACTACAAACTACTGAGCGGCATGAGGAGAGTGTCACAACTTTAATTTTGAGAAAAGCAAGCACATCCCACAGAACCAGCAAGTGTAGATACTGCAATCAATATTAAATGACGTAAAAGACAACTTTATTAAAATACGTTAAAAAGACATTTGAGAGGAGAACCAGCCCTGCTTCCCTGGAAATCTCATCGAGGAGAGCTGCGACCCAGGGGTCAGGCATCTGTCCGCGGCTAGGCCTGCTCACCTAGCTGGGCAAGAGCTCTGCTCCCATGGGTGCTGGCACAGGGCGCAGAGGCAGGCCTGCCCAGGAGGGTGCTGTAGGTAATTCTCGACACAGGGGCCTCACCCACCATCCAGGGATCTGCCCTGTCTTCAAAGACCCTCTGGAGAGCCATTTTGACAGATTTTCTGAAATTCTGCTTTTTGTAGTTCCCAACCAGGACGTAAATAATTGGATTGCTGCTGCTGTTGATGGCAGCCAGCAGAAGGAAGGCGTCAAAGACAAAATTGGTATAGACATAGAAGTTGAGGAAGATCTGGACACTGAGTGGGACAGCAAAGAGGAGGAAGAAGAAAACTGTGAAGAAGGATGACAAAGTACAGCCTCCCTGGGTGGTATTGCTATGATCTACACCTAAGCTTAATGAATAGGATCACATAGGAGATGACCATAAAGGGTGTGAAAAAGCAGAAACTGGGAAAGCATAAGGCTGCAAGAACCACCCAGCAGCATTCAGAGTGACCCAAATTGCACATAAAGTACACGAGCCCTGAGAGCACACAGGTGAGGGCCCTGAGCAGGCTGCACATGAGAGCTGTCAGGAGCTGTGGCGATGGCATCAGTAACAGAAGGGCCAGAGGGTAGCCAGGCACCTCTCCATGCTGATGGCCATGAGGAGATAGAGGCTGTTAGCAGAACCTGGAGTGAAATGGTAGGAGCACATGCAAAAGCTGTGGCTGAAAGCAGCTGAGCATGGGCATGTGATACATTACAAGGGAAACTGATGTGCAGAGGAGAAAGCAGGCATCCGCATCAACCAGGTTGAGGACATAGGCAGTGAAGAGATTCCTCTTGATGAGGAAGCTGAGGAGCCAGAGGATGGCCCCATTCCCTTCCAGGCCACACAAGCTGATGAGCAGTGTGACGCTACAAATGATGGTTTCAGGGACATGGACTGCAAAGCATCTGGTCCCATTGTCTCCATCCCCTGGACCATGATCTCCATAGATGGTGGGAACACTGTACTCCAGCCACGGACTGTGGTGTTGGGATATCACTCCATCCTCATTGCAGTCTGTTGCACACCTAGGCAGTGAGCATGACTCTTAGGCCCCCACTGTTGTGCTGCTCTGGTCATTCTGTCCTTCCCTCAACTCCGTGGGCTACAACATCTGCAAGCCAGAGAACAGAAGAATGGAGCAGATAAAAAAAATAAAAGATGAAGAGAAATAGGGATAATAGGGAAAAGCTTGTGCCCAGGATGGCATGCAACAGACAGAGAACTGGAAGAGGAGTGGAGCGAGAAAGGAGAGGCATGCAGGAGCCATTTTCCTGTCAAGGACTGGCAGGGGCTGAGCTGGCTAATGAAAATGTGGCCACTTCTTTATGAACCCAACGCACTGATTTGAAAAGACAGTGATGTTGTCAGCTGTCCCTCCCATGTGCAGCAGGGAATTCCCTGTCTCCCTGTCAGTGGCTGCACATTTGTCCATGCATCCAGCAGAGTGGCCGGAGACAGCAGGAGGTGATCATGGCAGAGCTGGCACCACAGCTGGGGCTGCAGTACCTCCATCCCAGCCTGCCCAGGTAGCCAGGGCTGGAGAGCAGAGGGCCCTCCACTGATGGGGGTTGTAAAGCTCTCCAGAGCATCTCAAGAGCATCTAAAGACTCAGAATGCTGCATGCAGCCTTAACAAAGGAAAAAAAAAAACGAAAAAAAAAAAAAAAAAAAAAAAAAAAAAAAAGAGAGAGAGAAAGAGAGAGAGATCATTGAAAGCAGCATTTGATCTCTCAGGAACACAAATGCGACTTCTGAGAAATGAGACATGTGCGTGCAACAATTCTGCCAAACAGCTGGAGTATTTCATTTCTGGATGCTTAAGCTATCTGAGGATGGCCAGGAGGTTTCATTCATGGATCCACACGGCACTGCAGGTACTCAGCACTACATTTGCATGTGCATCCTTGTCTGTTCCAGCCCTTCCCACTTTGCACTCAGGAGCCCTGCACCAACAATATTTTTCTCCTGCTGGCTCTTCCAACAGGATCCAGTCTTGCCAAAGGCACTGGGTGGAACACAGGTACTGCGGACACATGCGGTGCCACTGCTAGGCAGCCAGTGCTGAGCTTGGTGAGGGCTCCTGTGGAACCACCAGCATCTCTATCCGCAGCTTCCTCCCTCAGTGAGATGCCAGTGAGGGGCAGAGCTGAGGGTGCAGCTGGCAGGATGGGGTCGATGGTGCGTGCTTGTGCAAAACAGCTTCTGCTGAAGGGAGTGACTTTAACAGGAAACATTAGGAGTAGCTCTTCTGTTGCAGGAGCATTGGGACTGGAATTATATGGTGGGATGAATCTGATGTCTTCAGGAGCAAACAATGTATTTTAGAGCAGCCTAAAATCAGCAAGGAACCAGGTGTTCAACCTGGCAGCCAGGACAGCAGCCAGGAGTGGCCGATCACAGGGACACTGGGATATACAGGAGAGATAGAGCACAGAAGGGTGGGGGAGAAGGAGGAGGATGTGGACTTCCCATGCCACCACCATGCCCCTGGTGAAGGGCTGGGAGGGCTGCATTTCTCTGTAACAGCATGCTGGATGAAAGCACGGAGAGCACCCTTCCTAGTATCTGTATTTGTATCACTAGGGGGGATTAGCAGTAACCCACCTGGACTGTAAGTGCCAGTGAAAACAACCATTTGTTGTTCTTTTAATCAAAGATAGTTTATAAACTTTTATAAACCGTTAATGCCCAAATTTGACAACTAAAACTAGTTTTTGGCTCCACTTTGACAGTGTATTCCCTCGTGCCCATGAGAGATCTTGGTGATAATTCCCACACTCTTCCCACAAGGGGAGTTGCTTCTGAGAAGCACTGCGCGGGCCCTGCCAGCGTCACCGGCATCATGCTTTTCCGCTGTGGGGCAATGCCCACCCTGTGTGGCTGGGGAGCCCTGAGATGTGGGGGAGTGGAACGAGGAGTGACAGAAATGCGTCAGGCAGAGAGGGAAGGCAGTTGAGAGAGCTGGTTGCTGCTCTGGGAGGGGCGTATTTAATCAGAAAAGCATGAGGAGCCATTCACAAAATTCTTGCATAGCTTCTGGCAAAAGCCACTTCCTTTGTGGGGGGAAAAAAAATCAAGATAAATAAAAACAAGGAAGCGGAGCTCTGACGTAGCAGTGGTTACAAAACCTTTCTCGATGCCACTGCGACCCCACTGTGGCTGGGGCAGCCCTTGTGTGCAGCATAGGGGCACAGAGAGGAGCCAGGGGACGAGTCCAGGGACACCCTGGAGACTGGGAAACATTCCTCGTTGAACAATTGGCCTGGGGGGGATCCGCTTCAGGATCTGGATTTGAGGGGAGCCTGAGATGCCAGGAAACCAACGTGGATCTGCCCAAGACCTTCTGGAAAAACAGCCCTAGCCTGCTGATTCACCAAAGCTAACAGTTAAGTGCAATGTTTTTCCTCAGCCCTACCCCACTTTTCTTTCCTCCAGCACCCGCAGCCAGCACCTCCCTCCCTCCCTGCTCACCGGGGGACACGCTGCACTCTCCCCAGTGCCTTTCCCCTGCCCTACACTGCCCTTTTGCAGCTCCTGGTACCTCCTGCCCCTGACCTCATGCCTCCCTCTCACTTCCACAATGGGAGCCCTGCTCCCCGCCTCGTCCCACTCACCCTCAGGGTCCTGCTCA